>OY740771.1:0-513000 GCA_963513935.1 Aphrophora alni
AAACCTCGGTTACCCTTCAACATATCGCTCGTACAATACACTATCTTACAGAGCAAGGCTAAAAAAATTGTATATTGTTATTTTCTACAACCAATGTTTTTCAAGAAAATGTTTTATGAACGCCATTTTTAAACTGATATCAATATCTCAGGATTTATATCTGATTTTTGAAAATAATATAAACAAAGCACTTTTGAACAAATGTTTAAACGAACTTTTGACTCTGATGTCCAGAATCACTTTCCAAAGTTTAGCACCTTGTTTAGCCTACTAAACACTATATTCACAATAAAGCAAAACGTTCATGCCAGAGTGTCCCGAAAATGATGACCTAGCTATTCATTTCGAATTTATATACACTAAAATAGCATATAGTCGAATTCCGTTTCATTATCCGTCTATCCGCCATTTTGTTCTTTTACAAAAAACCATTAGGTATATCTCCAGAAATAGATAAGATATCGAGTTCACATTTGGTAATTAAGCATTTTGTATGTTAGGCCTACGCTTTACAAGTGTACCAATCACAAAGACTTTTAAAAATTTAAAAATGGCAGTTTAAAACTTACAAACGCCCTGAATTTTGAAAAATATAAAAAGTCTTTGTGTTTGGTACACTTGTAAAACGTAACATACAAAACGCTTAAATTTATAGCTCTGTTTGTATTACATTATATGATGAAGCTGGGTAAGTACCATGATGGCCATATCAACTTGTTTTATTTCTTTATCTATATGTAGTGAATGGATTTTGGGTCGAGGAGGGGAATTGTAACGAATATAATTTTTGATTGGTATTTGATATGGAACCACGGGAAAGTTAATGCAATGCGTTGTTTATATCTGTAACCAAACATTTCAAAAAAGTTTTGGACTTTGTGTGCGATTGTTTTATAAAACAGATTTATTTTGTTTAAAGAAGAAGAAGACTAGTAGTCTATATTAAACGTCTTCGTTATAAAGGGCTTATTATATCAAATTTGAGTTCAATATCTTATCTATTTCTGGAGTTATAGTGGTATTTTTTAAAAGAACAAAATGGCGGATAATGAAACGGAATTCGACTGTATGTTAGTTAAAATTTGTTTATTTGTTTTAATGTATATAATCCGAAAATTAAGAGCCAATTCACATTTATCGGAACACGTGTATAATATATTTTTTTCTTTAATTGATATGCAAAAAACCTCTCGGACATTATCGTCTTTAAAAAAAATGGAAGATAGCACAAAATAAAGAACCCTAGCCCTCGAATACTCTAATAGCGTCAAGGTCGGAAAAGATGTTTTCATCTTGCCAGGTCTCTCTTGACCAACTCTTGTTCTCTTCCGATCCTGACGCTATTAAAGCATTCAAAAGCATTATGTTCTATTTTATTTTTTCATAAGGTATAAGACGATCGAGAGGTTTTTAGCCAACAATAACAAATATAAATATAGAATGTTTAGAATTATTTTACACAGTAACTAAAAGTAGACGTTAAATATTGCTGGGCGACATACAAAATTATTATAAACGTAAAAAGGATGTATGGAGGTAGGAAAACAAAAGAGTCTGTTTCCTGGAAATCTGCCCAGAATAAAACAGGATGCAAGACTGCATCCGGTTGCTTGAGTTTATCTCCTCTTTTAATGAAATGTTTTATAATTAATTCGCAAAACAAACTTTATTTACTTATCGGCCATCATGGATTTCTAACAAACTAAAGCGAATTTTTCAGTGTTCATCTAAGTAATAGTCTTTCTAAAAACATTTCTTTCGACACCTGTAAACTGGAGTTATGCACATTAGACCTGGGTCATTAGAACATTACTGTTTGTCAGCTTCAGAGTTCTTCCTCATTGTGTTCATGAGAAACAACATTGTGTTCTTCCTCATAACTTTTTCATGTAGAAAAAATAATGCGACAAATCGAAAAAAAGTCGGCATTTTCGCAGAAACATCCGTTTCGTAAATTCCAAAAAATGGGGTTTTGGGGTTTATGTGTTTCGTCTGTGTTGTGCCCAAACGAGCGGAATTATTTTTTATAAAATTGTGTATGTGCTAAAATATACCATTTCTTTAGAGAACACAAACAAATCGCCATTACTATAAATAGAATGTTTGAGTACAAAATCACGAGTAAAAGAAAATTACATTTCAGAAAAATATTGAAAAAAAGAAAAGAACATGAACCTTGACCGCCTTCAAGGAAACTTGATTTTAATACAATTTATGCCCAGGGTGAATTTTTACAGAAGCAAAAGAATACTAGGCTACTTTTACATATATTTTATAGGCTAGATATCACAAAAAGTTAATAACAGGGGAAACTTACCTTCGTAAGAAATACAAGAGAAAAGATTCAATGGGTTCCACTACTTACATTATAATACACTGAGAACCGCTAAGTTACTTAGGAAATAATAAATTATATTGTTAAATCAAGTAGGGTTACAGTTATTGCACAGGTGTTCTGAATCTCGTAATTGTGTATAACATTATTTTTTTGACGTCTGTTAGACTCTAACTTACCTCGTAAATGTGTCCATATTACACTAAACAGTCTCCACTCGCTTCGCTCCTATACGAATACTTTTCTTGAAAAGTGAAGGATCGAAATTACATTTTTGACAATAAAGTCGCTATTTGTCATTTTTAACTATGTGGGGTACCCGTTTAGTAATTAATTATGTTACAAGTAGAATAACATACGAAATATGGGCAAAAAACTGTTTAAAATTGTCGCCGTTTTAATATTTTTTTAATTAAATTTTTTCTGAATTTTAATAGGGTTCTATAAGAGGACACTCTATACCAGATTTCTTGTTAATATGATACTTTTGTCGCCATTATCGTGCTTGTGGGAACGTCGACAGACGGACAGTATATCAAAAATACCTTTTTAGGTTTCCTGAGGCCATGTACGTGGCGATCAGAATCGATTACCTAACTTGCCCTCTATTTATTATACTGAGTAAGTAATAAAGAAAATATAAATTTATCTCGCCTTAGTCTTAGTATATAGAGTGAACCAAATGTATGAAAACCCCTCAATAACTTTAAATCTGTTTTAGATAGAATTCTGTAACTTTCCGAATAACGTGTGGTCAACTAAACTACTCTATCTTTTGACGTAACAGCATTTAAACCCCTTCTTGGAGGGGGGGGTGGCCCAGGGGTTGTGACTTAATATTTTTAATGGGAACACCCATTGTGTGATACATCATATTAAAGTTCTCTTTAAAACACGAAAAATAGTGTAAATAAAAGGTTTCTATAATACTTGTATCCAAAATGGCGGCCGATTGAAGTTATTTTAAAAAATAAATAAGATGAAATAAAATAAATTAAACTTCAATTTTATTTTTAAATTAATGCAATGACATTTGAAAATTAAAATTAAATTCAGAAAATTGTATGTGTTGTAGGCCTATAATTAAGACTGTATTTTTACGTTACCCCCTCCCAATTTATCTGTTTTTTAACTAGAAGTGTGAAGGGGGGGCGAATAACGTTGCGTATCTACTCCAACAGGACAACTCTCGGACTCTCGCAGGTTTCGTTAGCCACATTTGTAGTTGTGATTTAGGTTCTACAGGAGCTGGTGCAAATTCGGGTTGACATTGTATAACAGGGAAAGTTGTGTAATTACTGTTAGAGGGTGTAAATTTTAATATATATTAAACAGAAGGGAAGAAGTATGTGCTAGTGTGGTGTAGAGTTATTTTGAGTGTTTATTTAGTGTTCAGTGAGAGGTAAAATCGTATAGAGAAAATTGTGTAATATTCTCAAAAACTAAATATTGTGTTGGTTTACTACAAAATGCGGTTTTGGTCGTTTATGATATTCTCATTATATTGTAAACATTTTGAACGTCCACCATTTTGAAACTTGTGAATGGAAGTCCTTTTACTTTTAGATCTCAATGAGATACATTTTTAAAAGTGGAAAATAAAAACAAAATTCAAGGAATTAAATTTAATTTTAAACTAATTTGATTTTCAGTCTTGCATACTTCAAAAGAACACAAATATAGGTTAAGCCTACTGTAGTTGTTCTATTTTCTGTCAATAGTGAGATTACTGTAGCTTATTTTCTGCATTAAAAATGAGCTTTTTATTAAAACAACAATAACTAATCTTAAAAATCTGTACATATACCTACAGATGTCCACGAAATGTTAAAAAGTGTAAAAATTTACTTTTTACAAGCCCAAAATTTGACAATGTTTTTGTTAACATTGGACCTATATTTTGAGTCAAAACTTGTATATTTTCATAAAACTTTCAAAACAAATTCAATCCTATTATACCAGACACAGTTCAGACTAAAGTTTTTAAAACAAAATTGATCAATAGTAAAGTTATAATTAGATCAACAGACTAATCTAAGAGAGAAAAATAGTTGGAAATTGGGGGGAGAGGGGTTCTGGTTTGATAAAGCATTGAACAATTTAAAACAAAACTATTATCAGAAATAATTAATTATATGTATAAGTTATTTATACATACTTAAACCAAATTAAAACTTTCAACATTCATAGAAATTATAACCTATATTTGGACATAAACTTAGTTCATTTTGTCAAATAAATCAAAATGCAATATTGTTAATTTGTATCCCATAAGCTACATGTCTACAAATTAACTAACAAATAGGTTAATTTTGTCCATAAATAAACCATACACATAAAATACTTTTAAGGTTATTGGTGGAGTTACAAACTGTGAATAGTAGAGATTAAACTAATTGGGTAAAATCTAAAGTATTAAAAACTATTACCAGGCAATTTATTTTTAACATTTTTTCAAACTTATTAACAATACATTTATTTTTATAATATGTCTAATTTTACAATACAAATTAGATAACTGATAGGCCTAGGAAATAATAAATAAATCAAGAGACTTTGGTAACCCGCCATGTTGTTAACGAAAAGAACTGTTTGACAACTATACAAAATATTGGTACATACAAATTTCAATATTTTAAAATAACACTTTTTCAATTTAAAAAAATCACATACCTTTATTTAATTCACATTCTCCCAATTTAAAAGAAGATAATAAACTTAAACCGTTTAGGTTTACACACTGCATTAGATGAAAAGAAACGTATGTTTTGTGACCTTGTAATGGAACTGCTTATTGAATAATTGTCTAATCTGGAATTTAATTAAAACTACTGAATCATGAAAGTAGATTTCGATTATTTAGTTATTATTTTTTAAATACATTATATAATTTTCTTACAGTATTTTGATTTAAAACGTATACTGTATTTACTTTTATTTACAATGAAACACAAAAGAAACGAAAGAATTTTAAATGATGGTAACGTTTTAGATCAGTTCGTAATTAATTGTATAATATAACCTATGTATGGTACTAATCAACATAATACATAATACAGTTTCAGTTTAAAATAATAATTTTATAGCTAAACTAATATTTGAACATCCCTATATGATTCAGATTTTAAAATATGCATATAAAAGTTGTTTTCTAATAAAATAAATTCAATAACTATTTGATGGTTTATTAATCGTTCGCTTATAGTGTTTTGAACAATTTAATTATTAAATTTAATTTTTGGTTGTTTAAAAAAGGAATAAAGAAAACTTAAACATGAAACAAATATATATATATATATATATATATATATATATATATATATATATATATATATATGTATATATACATGATGAAATATTATAATACATGATCTCAATGTTTTTGCTACCGGAAGCCAAATATCTTCAAGGTCTTCATCTTCCCTGGAGAGGGCGTTTTTTAATTTAGTGGTATTCATCTTTTTCATTTGGCGTCTTTTAGGGATGGGTGTTCTAAAAGTTTCCAAAATAAGCGCATTTCGTTTAAGAACTTTCGAAATTTTGGTAAAATTTGAGGATCCCGAGCTACTTAACAGTGTCAACTTACAGGAAACTTCCGATTTTACCAAAATTGTGAGTTCTTACGTATATACAAATCAGAAAATTTTGTTAGCTTCCCGCCAGGCAGATTTCACAATAGGTGAGAACAAAAAACAATTTAAAAAACTTATTCACTCTGGTAATCTAAAGAAAATGTTTTTACTTTTTTTAATTACACGTTTATTTTGAATATTTTATATGTGTATTTTTCTTTTGCTAGACAAATATATTTTAGTATAGTGCTGCTATTGAAGGAATAAATTTGTGTTGGCCATTTTAGTTATGGTAATTTTAATTCTGTCTGGAAAACTTCTACAGTTTATTTATTTTGATTTATCAATGAAATTAATCTTGTGAGTGTTTATTAATAACATATTTAGTAAAATTTATTTTGTGCTTAAAAATATAACTGTATATAATTATTATATATATACATTTAAGGCAAACTGCATTTGCCATTTAGTTTTTTTAGGAACAAGATAGCCTATTTTCATCTTTTGTAATTTTTTGATATTTTACAAGTAATAATAAATATTAGCTTTGTTATTTTCTTTTGGAAGAATGCAAGTTGTTTTATTTTATTTTTGTATGCACTATGCTTGAGGGCTGTGAATGTGGGTTTGTGTGAGTTGGTTTAAAAATTTGGAAATAGGGAAGTGTGTATATGAGTGAATGTATAGTATTGTATTAAAATTTGTTCCTAATAAGAATAAGGTAGGCCTATTTTTAGATTGTATGTTTTTTGTTTTTTAATTCCTAAGTTAGCTTGTTTTGCTTTTTTTCTATATGTCTGTGTATTTATAATTTTATTTTTGGGGAGACATTAAATTTTTTAAATATGAAAATTTTATTTTATTATTTGTACTTTTTTGAGCAAGCTGTTGTGTTTGTATTTCTTCAGTTTTAATATTTACTTTTTTATTTTGTAGGAAATCTCAAAATGGGTATTGCCAAAGGGCTTCCTTGCCAAAGGGGTTCCTAAGTTTACTTTTTCCTATTTGTTTATTGCAAGATTTTGTTTGTGGGAAATACAAATTTATTATTTATTTTACAGTTGTACAATTTAAGTAACTTTTAGGTGCAAGTGTGTATTTTTCAAGGTGATTGAGAGTTTGATGCTTGGGTACACTGATTACCTATCCTTATGTAGTCTTTTAGGCATAACATGTGAAATGATACAGTTTGTAGTAAACTTGAAGGTAAATAAACTAGGCTTTGGTGTAGGCTCCTAAACTGATGTTGGTATTTCAGTTTGTTTGTTTTTTTTCCCAAAATTGAAATGTTTTGTAAATTAATTTTGCAAAACATTTTTAAAACTTTTGGACACATTCGAGTACTTTTGAAAATCTTTTAATATAGTAGGATATAATATGTGTGTACATACATCAATTTCTTTAACTAATTTGGTTTTGTAATTCATAAAAAGGTATTTTGTTTTATAGCCTATTGTTTTTAATTAGTTTTTTTAAAGCTAATTTAACTGTGAAATCTATGAACAAACTTTTTTATTGTTTTGTTTGTCTTTACACACAATAATTTTATTAATGATTGATTCCACTCTTAATTGACCCTTAGGTGCTCACTCATAGTGACTACAACCATGGCAATCCCAAAGGATTTGATTGCCTTCAGGAGCTCACTATAGCGAGTAGCAAACTCGAGGGATCCTAGCTGGATTTTTCCTTTAGTCTTGGGTTAGATCTCCTTCTTTCATTTTTACTAACACACCTCTCTAAACCAATCCTTGTTCTTTTTCAGCCCTGATGCTATTTGAGTATTCAAGGGTTAGGGGTATTTATTTTATGTTATTTTTTTCCTTTTTAGGGTTCATAAGTAAAATCAAGGGTAATTATATTTCACATGCGTCTCTAATTTGACGCACAGTCTATACACCTGTCTTTACCAGCCTACACAGACAAGACGATAAATCTTAAATATTTAAATTCTTTGTATTGTACCACATTTAGGAAAAATATAGTGGTAACAAAAAAAGACTTGGGAAACTATAGTTGAAATTTTTTTTGAAATATGTGTGGGTTATCAAATAAAACTAGATTATATTCTGATTATGAATATGTATGTTTATTTGACGAAAAATTAATATGTTGGCCCTAGGCTAAATTATTGTTGGATATCATGTCCCCCCCCCTCTCCAAACTTGAACACTGCTTAACCTAAAAATCTGAAAAAAATAATATTTGAAATTAAATTGCAGTTTGAAATCATATATTATAGATTTTGTACTACGAATAGATTTTAATTTAACCACACAATGAGAAATTCGTAGCTTAAATTTTAAAAGTTATTTTTATGAAATGTGAGAAACAATTCAATAGCCATTAGAAGATGAATTCCATTTTCATTGATTTCTCTTTACTATGGTCTGTAGTTAAAATCAAGGACCTTTATAATTTTATTTGCATGTCTGTCTGTACAATTTAAACTCTCACTTAAATTACTTCCACTTTATAAAAATAATTTTCCTATGTGCCTACAGAGCCTAAATTGTGTGGTTTTAGAGCATGTAAGACCCATTTATTTATAAGATGATGATGTCCTTAAGGTTATTTTACCTTTTAAAACAACAATAATAATAATAATAATAATAATAATAAAATGTGATTGATTGCTGTGTGGGTGATTATTGAATTTAAGTTAAACAATATTGATCGTGATTCTGATGGATATTTATATTTATTCAGGTGTTGCAACCATTTATACATGTTTATTTGTTCAGGCATTGCGACCCGGTATTGGAAACACATTTTGCCATACACACCCAATGTATGAGCAAGGACTACAGCCACATTACAGTCCACCAATGAAGTCAAAATAATCGAACAATAAGTTATAGGTATGTATAGCTTTATATAGTGTGTTGTTGGTTTAACAAGTTGTGTGTGTGTGTGTGTGTGTGTGTGTGTGTGTGTGTGTGTGTGTGTGAGAGAGAGAGAGAGAGGGTTATCTAGGATGGTTTCCATCTCTTTCCCCGGCAGGCCTAGAGAGTATAACCTGGCTCGTCCTAACGCCTCACACTCTAGAAGAATGTGTTCTGCGGACTCTTCAGCCAAACCACATTTCCTGCAAGTATTGTCTGCAGCAGTCCCTATCCTGTGTAGATGTTTTCTGAGGTGACAGTGGCTCGTTAAGAGCCCAACAACCTACCTCATGTTATCCCTTTTGAGAGAGATGAGTTGTTCAGCATGTTTCTTGCTTGGTCTAAATAACCTTTTAGCAAGTCTACTAGTGGTTGAATTCGTCCAGGCCCTATTCATCCCCTCCCGTATCCACGTATCAACCGCTGCTCTGGCATGTCCATAGGAGATCCCGAACACCGGTTCCGGGCCCACGAAAGAGGATTCTGAACCTGACCTGACTAATTCATCTGCTCTCTCATTACCATCAATACCTGAGTGGCCAGGAACCCAGCCCACAGTGACCGTGTTCATCTGACGAACACGTCAATGATGAGATACAGTCCCATACCTGCTTCGACTTTACCCTAGTCGTGTTTTAGTGCCTTAATAGCAGCTTGACTATCTGTGAAGATCAGAATGTTCTTACCTGTGTATTTCATTCTTTGATTCTCCTTGATACATTCAGAGATAGTACATTACACAAAGTCACAAGTTAGAAGACTACCTATAAAGTCTACTGAAGACTTCTAGTATCATTTGTGTTTGCCCAATGCTTGGCGTTATCTTCTGCTGCATTACTGTATCATAGATCATGTTAGATTCGAAGTTCAAATGGTCATTTAATATATGTAATAAGCTATTTTTGTATGCTTTATAAATCTCATATTCCTCAAGTGTGTCCATATATCTTCTTTTATTGCATATATGTAATGATTGGAATTTAGTTTTAAAATCTGAATATGTGTGGTCAAGATCTATTATGTGACGTGTGTTATTGGATTTAATGGAGACTGTGTTGTGGTTGGGTAGATGTTCTTTAAATTACTTTTTAAATCGTCTTCCTGTCTGACCTATAAAAAAACATTCACTATCATTGCAATTTGATTTGATCCCTGAATTCCGTTCTATCGGTATTGAATTTTTAATATTTTCTTAAAATTGTTAGTAGTAGGGAATGATATTTTCATATTTAATTTGTAAATGCATTAGTCAGGATGCTGGGTAGGAAGTTGCCATACTCTTTTGATCTGAACCATATTTCAGCTTTACCTTCCAGTGATTTTGTCTATTTTCTCATTTGTTCTCTGAGGATGGAGTCCACCACAGAGCTGTTATAACCATTACCTATATTATATATTTATAGTATCTAGTTCAGTCGGTAGTCAGTATCCTTGAGTAGAACTGTTATTAGTCTGTAGACGAAACTATTGTACACCAACATTTTCTGCAAGAGAGGATGGTGGGATTCAGTATGCATTGTGGTATCGGTTGTTGTAGGTTTTCTAATAATTTTGTACTTGAATTCGTGTGATCTAATTATTATGAGATCCAAAAAAATTTTAATCCCACCTGATTCAAGCATGAACTGAATTTGGCTGTTTATACTATTCATATGTTTTTCCAAGTTTTCTATTTGCCGAAAGGTTCTATTGAATACGATAAAAGGAGTAAGGTCTACATAACGGGAGTAACTTATTATATTATTATGAGATTTATTATCATGATAACAGGTGTTTATTTTCAAAATCGTTTAGGTAAATCCTGTTAGTGGCGAACTCATTGTCAGTCCCTCCTCTTGAATGTAAAAATTGTTGATTAATGTAAAATAGTTCTGTCCAAGTAAGACCTCCAGTAATATTATTAATTCATCAAAAGCTTGCGTTTCCAATCTATTGGCTTCAATGAGTCGGTTTTTTAAAAGTTTAAGCACCTAAACAAGTGTGCATGTAAAATAATACCCAAGAATATAAAGGCTTATAATGTGGTACAAAATCCAAAATCAGCATAAAAAGTAAGGGTTTCTGTAAGATTTATAATTTGGCTGTTATATTGAAAATGTTCGCCATTTTTGTTTGCAAAACTGGCTTTTAAATTCTATGTAAAAGTAATTTAAAGTAATTCTATGTAAGGTCCCCATTTAAAGTTTTTAATAGATCTGCTACTTTATGAGATACCAATAATGCTCATGATAAAATGATGATCCTGTACATTTATACTGTTAACTAAATGGCTGCATGCGGCTGCACTGGTAAGTTATAAACTAATGTCAGACAGCTGTGTGTATATTAGATTGTACCGGGAATTGTGTTGTTGAAATTAATATATCATGTTACTGTAAATAGACAATCAACAGATATCGCTGAAGTGTTTAATAAGTTAATTTCTTTAAGCCTCTCTCGAACATATTAAAAACCATGTGCACAGTCCAATTGGACCCTAAATATCACAACATTGCAACTTGTACAATACTTGTGCTCCACTTACTTGTTTTATAAACTTCTATGTTGAACTTTTTTATATAAACACTTTTTTATATATATGAAAGAGGCTGCTCTTCTTTTCTCTCAACAAAGGTATATTCATGACTCCTTGGGCCTTTCTCTGTCACTCCATGGGGATTCTAATTATAAGCCTGTCTCCCTATGCCACCCTCATCTTTTCTGAGGGTGTGTTCTATCCACTTCCATTTCTTTTTCTTGATATCCAGCTCTATAGGACGCTGATCTGTATACCTGTCCACAAGTCCTCATTTGTAACCTTGTTCGGTTAACAGATCCCAAAGATCCTTCTCGGACGTTTCAAATCTGCAATGGCTGGTCACAGTTGGCGATATTTAGCAGGTCTTGCAGGCATACAGCAACACAGACTTTATATTAGTATTAAAAAGCTTCATCTTTATTGAACAATTTCTAACTATCCATGCTAGATTAATACTTCATTTACATTTTTAATGTGAATTTTAACATCATCTGTTGTGTTCCATCCTCTTCGTACCACACTTCAAAAGTATACTAATTTCTCCTCAGAGAAATTGGGTTCTGAATTGGTTTGTGTTCCCTTTTGTCTTTTTTTAAAATATTTATACTAAGATCAGCAACACTTGCTATTGTATCTAGAGCTGTAATCTTGCTCTGTAAATCACTAAATCACTGTACAAGGAAACATAAATCATCAGCAAAATCTAGATCCTCAATCTATCCATATAGCCCTCACTATATACACCATCTTATGCCCTAAGGTCACTTTGGATTACCTCATTCACCACCACAATAAAAAGAGTCTGTGAAAGGATACACTCTTGTTCCATCTTTTTGTTTTACATAACTATTAATTTTTCATAAAGTTAAACATGAACTGAATTTTGAAGACAAAATATTAAACGTTAATATATCACTAAATTAGAATTTAAAACAATTAAATGTGATAAATAAATTAGTTTTAGGTGAGATGTTAGTCCTCTACTGTGCCTTGCTAACTTAGGATCATTATCTCAGTTTTTACTGAACAGATGATAATGAAATTTGTACAAATAACTCCAACGTGCTTTTATACACATTAGTCGTAGGGTGACAATTTCCTTCAGTGATGAGGGAGAAAAAAAGTTTCAGATACACATCTTACATTATTTATATGACCCTTCTTTACAACATGTAAAAATATTCAGCAAAATCAATATCAAGCAAAATCCAACGACAAAATGTGTGCTTTAGTTAGTTTGAACTACCTTGAAAATTTGATTATAATTGGTTGAGTGGTCATTGAGGAAATGTTCCTTTGTGTGAAAAAATAAAAACTTCTGAGAAAAAGAAACTTTGGTATTTCTTACGTTCCCCATGTTTGGTAACATGTCTTTTTTTTTTTTTAAATAGCAATACAGTATTAAGTGTACCGGTATTTAAAAAAAATAAATTATGTGCACTAAATATTTATACACAACTATTTTTCGGGGGTATTGAAATGGTCATTGAGGAAATGTTCCTACAAAACTCTTGTGTTAAAGTTATGTAAGGAACATTTTATATAAGATTGAGATGTCTAAGTGAAGAGTTTCTGAAAAAGGTAGGCTACATTATGTTAAAAATACAATTTTCCGGAAAATTAGTTAAAGTACATACATTTTGAGTATTTTCCAGAAACCAATTGCTGCTTTACAATCCTGAGCTTCTAATATTCTTCCAAATAACTTTATTTTTTGTAACTTTTCTACTTTGTATGATTTTTAATGATTTATTTTTAGATGTAATAATTACAACGTCAAGAATGCAGTAATTCTAGTGTTTTTTTTTTTTTTTTTTTACTTAACACTTGTACAAAAATAAAAACTTTTCCCGTAGCATGAATCTGTGATCAGATGATTGTTGTCTTCAGCCCCTGAGACAATTTAGATTTTTTTTTCTTATTTAAAGGCAAAAAACCTCTCAATTATCATAGCCTTAAAAACAAAAGAGAAAGAATAAAAAATAAAGACTACACTAGCCCTAGAATACTCTAATAGCATCAGGTTTGGAGAGAAGAGTTAAGCAAGAGAGATCTGATAAGAAAGATGAAAGACAGGGATTTACCTCAAGACTACATGTATAAGAGTGTAGGTTAGGTCGACACTTAGATAGTCAGTCATTTAACATTATTTGAGTGATGAAGTCTGATTGACTCCTGGCAAAAAAGTGCCTTGTACATAAGTCTGATATTTGTCATCCAAGTAAAGTGCGCTCAGCCACAAATAATATAATTATTTTTGTCCAATTTCAACTTATCATATCAAAATGTTCATTATATATTAATAATCCATCTATATTAATATGGAAGCCTTTTGAAGTTTTATTTGATGAACACAAATATACATATAGTTTTAATAAATTGTTTATTACTACATATTAAATAATTACTACACTTTGACTAGTTATTATATTACAAAACATTAAGCTTAGGCATACAGTATCTAATTTGTTGTTGTTTAGTTTCAGGATCAAACGATTTATGAAACAATGGCTAACAAAAGAGACTAATACACTCTCACGCTACTTGAGTGTTCACACCCATAGACTACATGATGCTCTGAGTTCCTTGCCTCAGCTAATAGCTGTAAGTAGAAATTGTGTTTGTATATTATAAAATACTTTAGCCTTATACTTGTGTCAGTGCCTTAGGTTAGCTTCCACCCCCACCCTATTTGTTGTTTAAAGGCAAAAAATCTCAGGGTTATACATCGGTAGAAAACACATTTACCAATACCACAGAACATTACCCCTACAGGGAGACGGAAGGCCATTTGTACGATTTTAATGTGTTGGTAAGTAACCATGAAATGTGAACATCAGTTGAAAAAATGGAGGTTGAATTTTTTTCTAATTACTAAACTTAACCTTATACTTCAAAAAACAAAAGAATATCATAATCGCATTGAAATCCGGATTTAATATTTAATCCTTTTCATATAGGGTCATGTTAAGGACCTAAAAAAAATCAACAATCTCTTTGATATCAAAAGGTTACAATTTTAAATACGCATATAATAAATTGTACCAAATTTTGTGACATTTATTTTTAGTTATGTTCTTGAATTTTTTTAGTGGTTTTATTTAATCAATGTTTCTTGAAATCTCTGAATTCTATTTCCATGCCTTTGTAAATGATTATATATTTTATAACTGAATATGTTATGAAATTGTTTGTATTAGGAAAGCAATGATCTTCATTCATTATCAACAACGACCAGAACATCCATCATTTTCAACAGCATCCAGAAAATTCACCTTCAGCAACATATAGAACATCACTCATTACAACAGCATCTAGAACGTCCCATCATTATCAACATTATTACAGATTTTGTTCTACGATTGGTAAGGTAAGTTATACTAAAAATGGTTTGTTATATACTCTTCACCGCTTAAAAGCAATAAATAAATGTAACTCATGGTACATTTAACTTTTAATAGATTGTAGTTGTTATAATTAAATTATTAAATAGGCCTGTTTATTGGTGTGGCCATGAGTGTATTACAGATGATCTAAAGTAGAAGCTTAATAATTAATTATAAACTGGTGAATTAAATTAACTGCTACATCCTTTTTGCATTTTATATTTTTACAGTTAATAACAAGCAGTATGGAACTTAAATTTACAAAAAATATTGTTTTTTTAATGATAGATTTTTTTAGCGGATCTGTCTGTAGATTAAAGTTATCCACTGGATAACTAACAGGAACTTTATCGGGAGGTTGTAAAACTAGGCCTTAGTAACAAAAGAGTATTATCAACCATATATTGTCTAAAGGCTATTTTTATTTTAGCTTGCTTTATTATCTGTCCTAATATTATCACAAACAACATTTTTTTATTTTTTTTCCCATGGTCGATATGAATTATTTACAAAACCATCAACATAACCATAAATACTACAAGGTGTTTATATAGTTTTTATTTTATGCAATTCTTCCATTTCAAAATATAAAAATATGTGTTTCATGTATGTCTTGTGTTAAGCAAGTTCATGGTTAAGTAATAGATTATTATATTTCTGTTCTAGGTATGTATTTATTTTATGGTGAACTCTTTTGTTTTGTGATAACAACTTTGTAATGAACTGTTCTTTTTCTTTCTTATAGTGTTAATTAACACTGAGGATTCACCTCAGATCATGGTTTTTATCATTTTCAAAATTTCAATGAATCTATTGTTTTAATAGCACATAAGATATTTTTACACCACTAAAAAAAAAAAAAAAAAAAAAAAAGTTGAAATACAATTTTTTATATAAATTTCATATAGTTACCTATTAAAAAAAAAAGAATAAATGTACTGATTTTGTAAAAAAAGACACTACAGTCTATGTATAGATAAGATAGTTCAATGTAAATTTCAACATTAAAAATAACCTACCATCAGGTACCGTATAACTTTTTCCAAAGAAAAATCTTTATCAAGTTGGTGTTCACCATAGAGGACACTAGATCAAAGGGTAAAGAATAACAAAATTAACCCTCCATTTGGCACAATGTGTAAACAAACACGAACAGGCTATTATTGTTTATTAAAAAACCGTCATTATAATTTTTTATATCTTTATAACGAAGATATATTGCTTTAATCTTCCACTGAATCACTTATTGTTTGAGAAGATTGTTGTTTTGAGTTACAGTTTTCACATATCATTATTGCATGTGTGGCCGTCGCCCACTTTTTGGCGGCAGAAAACCCCCTGCTGAAAAGTCAGAAGTTCTCTGCTGGCTGGAGACCTGCATCCATGTTGGCCGAAATCTGTCATTATGGCAACAGGGACGCGGTCTCAGGCGATAAATTAATCAATATAACACAAGCTTAATGTTAAATAAACTTTTTTTTAAATAAAATATTAAATATAATTTATAAACATGTTAAATTTAGAGTTTTATTGGGCATCAATAATTTTAGTTCACAAATTTGCTGAAGAGGTTTATGAATTCCAATTTCTTTGCAACTTCTTATTTTTAGTTGATCTAATATCAATTCCTGCAAAAGTTTTTTTAGAAATAATCTTTTAAGATGTCATCTCAATTTGGTTTCCATTTGATATAATTTGAGCATTTATACCAGATACATTAAGCATGGAGTAAAGAACTACCGTTCGCCACCGACAGGTGTTTCTTGCAACATTATATGTAGAACACAACTTATAAACTACGTCTACACCCGACTTAGTATCATTATAAAATGTTGTCATATAATACTGTGTGCCAGTATTTTCATCAATAGAATCTTTGAAGTGTATACTTGAAACAACTAAAACATTTTTTTCTTTTTTTAGGAACATAAGATACAATTGTTGAATCAAACTTACTAGGACTTATTGGTCTGATTATTATTTCTATAAGAAGTTGTGTTTTTTCATTTTTAAAGTTGCATCAAAAGATAGATTTTCTTTCTCGAATTCTTCTATAATTTTTATGTCGGAACACCAATTATCCACTGTAATATTCCGGCCACTATTGAGTATTGGTTTCACTCACCTTCGTACAACAGTCCATCTGGCTGCTTCTCTGGATATATTTCCTAGTTATATGTGTTGTAGAGTTTTTCATCTACTAAGGTGTATATTTTAATTCTATATTTAGTTGGTTTTGATGAAATATATTGTTTGTCAGCAAATTTCCCCTGAAAACTCTTGAGTTTCTCATCTAGGGTTACATTTTTAACAAACAATTAGTATCTCTGACAGTTTGTTACAAATTGTAAGAATATTTTCTTTACTGGTGCTAACCAAACACATACTGCACATGTAGATTTGTCATCAAACCTAATACATCTAAAGATAAATTATAATGTTTTAAATTCATTGACAAACAAAAATTTCAAGACTATCCCAGAACTCCCCAATAATTTTTCAAAACTTTGTCGATTACTTCTTAGTGTCCCTGCCCGATAAAGAGTCCAATAAATGCTTTCAGTTCAACTAAAATTAAACTTTTTGCATCTCTTTCCGGATCAAATTTTAGCCTTATAGAATCAATATATTTATTTGTACATTACAAAATCTCTTCTAATATTTTATTAGTTATTAAATAATTCCAAGACTCGAAAGGTGACTTTGCATTTTCAGCTTCTCTAAAGACATAAGGTAAGTGTCATGAGATTTTGTGCTCGAGTTTGCACATTCTGAGTAGGTCTCCTTTTGTTCCATTTTGTAATTTTGTCTTTTCCAAGATATCTCTTCATCAGTATCATCCTAGCACATATGTCTGGATCACTTTCGTGCTCTTAAATGGCATCTTCCAGCTCACTATCTGAAGATTCATTCAAACTTTCATTAGCTATTCCATCATTTTCAAGAAGTAAATTTTGAATAATTTGTAAATGTGTTCATTAGAAACACATAAATAGTCTGACTCCATCATAAGTAGAAAATATATAACTTAAAACAAATGCGTATTTTACACAAAAATAAATAAAAACAACGAATATATAGAAAAAAATAAATAATATGTCTATTTACAGTATATATTTACAACTTAAATCTTTGAAAACATTTTATTTACATCATATTAAAGTAACACATTATTTTAAAAGTTATAAAAAATAAACACAAACAGGCTCAATGTATCTGATAAATACAAATCCTTCACTAAAAGACATGTGCACTCAATTCATCATCTAAAACTGGACTAAAACATAAGAGAGGGGAAGTTGGGAAGGATTAGCAGTGGGGGTTTGTCGGCTTCCAACAGTTAAAAACTACAAAACAAAATGGTTCACCATTATCTGTCAGACAATGCGCCCGGCGGAGGGTTAAACTAAATGTGGAGATAGAAATTAAAAGTTTTGAAACAACAAAATTATGTTGGAAATATATTTAGGCATATATTTTGTTTTCATTTTTCATAATATTTTCTTTTCTTGTCTAAATAATAAACATTGATAAATAACATAATTATATTAAAGAAAAATGTTACAAAAGCATTTTGTTTTTGTATTTTCAATATAAAAATCAATATACTCAACATGAGTAATAGGCTAGTGTGTGTAGCAGCAATAATTACTCTCGAGCCATCCATGAACAGTAAGAATAAATTACTTTCAGTACACGTGTTAAAGCACTACATATTTAGTTGCTACATTGAAATAGATTATACAAATAAAAAGTAATAAACCTTGCCATCTAGGTTTTCTATTTCTTCATCCAGAATAACTTCCAGTTCTGATGAGTTAGAATCGTCATGTAAAATCTCTCAAATAAATTTGATTTTTTGTAAGTATGGAGTCTTCCATTTTGTTGCAGCGAACAAACAGAATGTTTGAATCATATGCTATGTCAAAGGTTTATGAAATGCTATACAGATCCTTTTTATATTGAACTATGGTCCAAGCATTGCTCGTAAGTTCTCATAGTATTATATAGCAACTTGTAAAAATAATAAAATGTGCACTAATTCTCACTAAATAACTTTTAATTTGTTAGAAGAGTGTTTCAACAACAATGTCACCATCCTCAGTGATACATTGTTGTTGAAAAATATTTGACAATAATTATTTAGTAGACTTAAATTTTCTCTTCCTATTGTTTTTTAAACTGTTTTTTATTTTCTGTTCTAGGTTTAATACTTTTTAAAAATTGAAGTAAGTGACATATTAGCAACACGAGTGAGTAAAAGTTGTGTAAAATAGTTTTAAACATATGTCAGCTAAACTTGTATCCATCATGCCTTTGATAACCTGTGTTTTTAGGTTGGAGAAGCCCATTAAGTTAGGTTAGTTTTATGAAATAGTATCGGTTAAGTTAATGTATCATAAGGTGTGTGTTTAGTTGTTAGAAATATTTTCAAAGGCATGATGGAATGTAAATTATTGTATATTTTTCCTAGTGTATTTAAATAAAATTATTTTCCATCATCTTAATGTTGCACAAATTTTGCAAGTACTTTTCACCTCACCACATTTTGAGATTTTAGGCTTACTCATTTAGGATATAATCAGTTGAACCGTTTAGTTTTTATACATTTACAATAAGTTTCGACTAGAAACAAGTTAAATGTTAGTACATACAAGAAAAGTATTTTATGTACATGTTTGTCTCATTTTATATGTTAAATATTTTTGTTTTCAGAAATCCACCAAAATTATTACTTTTTTAAACCTTTCTGTCATCATAACCATAATCTTATAAAAAAAAGTAAAAAAATAACATAAAATAAAGTTCCCTACTACTACTATTTTTTTGATATCAGTTAGCCACTAATGGGCCTTGCAGATGTGTATATGTTAAAATGTCTTACTCACTTTGCTCTTTCCTGGTGGGCCTCAAAGCTGTACATATGTGAAGTATCCTCCACTCGCTATTCTCGTGTCGGTGATTAGGTCCTGCCCCGGATCTTGTAACTATACAAATATCACATTTATTTGGGATGGTCAGGGTTCAATAACTTTGCTATGTTTCATCATAGAGAGGACGGATTCATACTATTACTTGCAGAATTGAAATCTGCAAAATTTTGTTTGTTATAAATTGAATAACATATGAGGTATGAACAAAAGATTATTAAATGACCGCCAGTTAATACTCTTTTATTAAATTATTCTAAATTTCACTACGGTTCTATATGAGCACACTATAATCTCCTATAGCGAATTTCGTGGTTCTATCTAAATTTTTGTGGCCTCTATCGTAGTTTTGTACAAACAAAGGCAATGGAGAGGTGGACAGGATGTCGAAAATCACTTTTTCAGATCATCAAAAACCAGAGGTCAAAATTTTTGATGATTGCCAAACTTTGTATTTTGGGTAAGTAAACAGCAGTATAATTTAACCACAAGATTAAATGAGTTCAGACACCAAGATATAATAAAATAGAAAAAATAAACATATTTATAAACTCACAGATTCAAACACAAAAAATTGAAATTGGTCATTTAGATGTATTTACTGTAATGAAATTAAAGCAATTTACATTTACCTCTTTAATATTCTCAAAATTCCTGTTTAAGATTATTTTAAACACAAAGAGAGAAAAGACCAAACTCATATTTTCTTAATATCTCATTTGCAAGCAAAAATAGCTGTATAGTTGTGGAAAAGCTTTAATATATGTAGGAACACAAGCATTGTTTGTGAATATTTAATGATTAAATAATGCAAGTCATTAACATAAAATATATTCTAACTAGTTTAGCTGACATATTTATTTGATAAGTTGTTGAATCCATTACAACCTCAAGAATGAAGATTATATCTGCATCATCAATGAACTTCATCAAGATCCCTCCAGTAGATTGCCCTCCCGAATCTAAGAGAAATGCAATCAGGTTTTTCAGGTGTAAAAATAAAAATAAAATAATTAAAAATATTAAAGAAATATATGTAATTAATGCTTATTATTTGATATTTATTAAATAATCAGATTTGATTTTTGTTTGAAATTTTTATTAATTACCTTAGGTCCTGTTTTAATATATATATCATTTTCTTAGTCTTCTTTTTTTTTTTTTAAACTTTGAATCTTTTAGAATAATATCAGTCATCATACTTAGGTCCTTTTTGAAATATTTAATTTTCTTAGATTATTTTTCTTATTTTCTTTCAGTTTTGAAACTTTAAAAAAAAAAAATTAACTTTAGGATTTAAAAAACAATATTTATCTTAATAAAATTTAAATATTTTATATTAGTTCAGCTTCTTAGACTATTTTTTATTTTATTTTTTTCAATTTTGGTTTCAGCTCCCTATCATTCTACATCATATAATTAATCCATGTGTATTTATTTCAGGCCAATTACACACCTGACCAACAAAAGGGTGAGTATAATCTTTTGTTGAGTCCATCGCACTTTACAACACCTAGACTTAACAAAATGTTAATGTCTAGTTACAACAAAGATCACACACTTGTACAAATTGTCCAAGTGTACACCACTTTTGTTACACTTTTTCAGGCATAAGTCCTCGACACATTAGAGGCAGCATTAGATTTGGTAGGAAATTGAGATAGTTTGTAAGAATATTTTCGGTATTCCGCGGTCCCTGTTAGGTATTTTTAGTTTTACGGGTGTTTTATTTTTTCATGTTTTATTGTCTGTTGTTGTGTAAATATGTTATTGTTTTTTTGTTTTTTTTCATAATTTTTATGTATTTTTTCAGGTTGTATTTTATATGTATTTCAGATTTTATTATATTGTATTGTTTCTATATAAATAATATTCATGTATGTATTTCAAAGTAGTATTTAATTTCTTTGTATTTTCAGGTGTGGGCTCTTTCAGTTTAGTATGAATATATTGTATGTTGATTTATTTTACAGCATAGAAATTCTACATTTTTTGATTTTGTTGTAATCTAAAAGAAGTTCCGCTTTTAAACTGCCAATCGCCATCTTAGAAAGGTAAGCTAATTTCAAATCAATATTTTATATATATATATATATTATATATATATATATATATATATATATATATATATATATATATAAAGAAGAACATAGATCTAATTTTGTTTGGAAACTTGTTAGTAGGTATTCGTTTGAGTTTTCTTCAGAATCTTCTAAAGCATGTCAATCTACTAGAACATACGTAGAGTACTTTTAGATTTTGAACACCAAGCTTGTTGTAAATCATCGTGAACACACATGAGATTTACGTAGATGACTTGATACCGAACATAGACAAATGAGGTAAGATACATAGACTCTTATAGGCAAACCATTTGAAAGGTATTAGAGATGGCACTGCATGTGAATTTGTAGTAACTGAGAACTGATACTGTGAATTTCATACCTGTGACTTAGAACTGTTATATATGAAATGGTTTTTCTTCACTTTATTAAACAATACAGCATAAACTAGAATAGAACTTGTTCTAACTAAGAGAGCTGTTTGGAAAGTAATTACTTTTTTGTTATAAAAACCAATACAATTAGATTTTTTTTATTATAAATAAATTATTTACAATTCTTACTTCCTAAATTAAAGCCACTTGTTATATCAGTGAACTAGTTTTTTATTACCCTCACCATAGACACCTGTGAGTTAAGACATGAGTTGACACTGTCCTTCACTCCTCGTTGTTTTCAAACCGCTGTGACCTCAGACATTGTATCATGTTATATATCATCAACCCTTCTCAAAATATTACCCTTACAGGTGTCATCACCACTATCAAAAATGTCATAATTATTACCTTCTAGGCCTACCTCTTGCTAAGAGAAATCAATATCTTCACTGTCACTCGTCTCCGATGAAAGATGTTCATCGTCACTCAACCATCTATTTCACTGAGTGCTTGTATCATTATATAATAATCACAACATGATTTGTAAACTAGGTCTATTCTAACACTAACACAAGTTCTGTAATCACTGATAAATAAAAGATATTTCAAATCAAATTAATAATCATAAACTTTGAAATATCTAAAAGTGAACTTTTAATACACACTGCTGTACACTGTTAAATATAGTAGAACTCTGATAATAATTATATTACAGTTAAATAACACAACTAATAAACCACTTTGTTTGCAAACAAAACAACTCATCCTGTGACTAACCATAGACTGACAACACGGCAGACTTGTTCGAAAGACAACTTTTATTCTCCAATTAGTTCGAAGTCGAAACATTTTCATAAAAATGCCAAAAGATACCACCACAAGACAGTCTGAGGGCATACCCTGTACAGCAAACTGGACCCAAATATATTTTTTCTAGTGTACAGTATTTTTTTTGGTAATATTTACAACCTGAAAATTAAATTGATAATATATCTCTGGTATGATTGTAAAAGATTAATTGATTTATACGTCCATAATTAGATTTACAAAAACTTCTAGTCGTACAATAATGAAAATAACAAAATATTTTTAAAAAACCTCATAATATCTTTATTACGATGTTTCAAATAGGCTTACTCTTTCTGAAATATAAGCAGTAAATATTTTGGATTAGGAGGAACTAGATACCCCCATAGGACTATGGTGTAGGCAGGCGTTGTGGGAAAACTACACTCTAAAGATTGTAAAATATAACAAAATTAAGAAAAACTAATTTAAACTCAATAGCAACATGCAAGGTTGATATAATATTTTTATTTTTATAAGCTAAGACTTTTACTCTGTACAATTACAACAATTTTGTTTTAGAAACTTAACCAAATATTTAAAAAAATTATCATAATATAACAAAATTTTAATGTTGAGAATAAGTAAAATCAAATATGAGCTTTAAGAAAAAGTATGTTTTAAAATAAGAAAACTGCACAATTAACTAATTTGTATTTGATTGTTTGTCTAAATAAATAAAGCCCCTGTATAGTTTGTCATTGTTGATAAAACTATCAGTAATTAACAACAACTCTACTCTAATTTATAAATAATCGTGAAAAAACGTGTCTGGGTGGAGGTGGGGGTTAAGAATATTAAAATACATGGTTAAGTTAGAATAAAACTCTTATTGTGGTCGAGTGAACAAGTGCCAAATTCCTCAGGGGCTCATTATAGTGAGTATGGATGGGCTTTGGCATTCCGAGAGACTCTAGCTGGATCTAGACATTTTTTCATGTAGTCCTGGGTTAGACGAATTTCTTTCATCTTGCCTCTCTTCGTCAACTCTTGATCTTGTCCGGTCAGAGTTATTGGAGTATTCAAGGGATAGAGGTCTTTATTTTATGTTCTTTTCTTCCTTTTTTTTATAAGGCGTTGAAAATGCAAGAGGTTGTTCTGTTTAAACAATAAGGATAAAACAAGTAACAGATACATAAATGGTGGTTGGAAAGTGTAACTATATCCAAAAACACTGCATAAACTTTCTCATTAAGAAATTCCAAAAACCAAGTAAATCCAACTAAAATTATTCAACACTGAAAATGTCAATTTGATAGTTGTCAGTCATAAATTGAAAATAAACCATATCTTCTGAAAAAATATTTATAAGTATAAATTGGGGCTTAACCCATTGCGGGCGGAATAAAACTGTGAAGCGCGGCACCCAGCAGCCGGAGTTATTTTGCCAGCCACTATGCGCATCTTTGCGGGCGAAAGACATTGCGTTCACGTCCTTTTCACATATTGGTATTCTAACAAAGCAAATGAAAATCAACATCTGGCAATAAATCATCATCGCTAGAGACAACTTCAGGTTCGGGGTTGTTAGAATACAAATGTCCCCTTTCAATCAAATTTTGGCCTACAATACAACTAACTATATGCCCAATAACATTATTGCCAGTAGGCCTACTACGATTATAATTTGACGGCCCCGGCTCAGGTTCTATGTTGTCAGAGAATGAAACCTTGTTGTAAATTATAAAAAGAGAAACTGTTTATTATTGTCTGATTGGTGTTCTGGTGAGGGTGGTATTATATCTGGATCAAAATCTAAGGTTTGGTCGCCATCATCTTGGTCTGAAGATTCAACCACCTGTAGCTCGTCGAAATCTTGGCACAACACTGGATTACGACAAGCAGACGGGGACAAACACGAACTAACTCATTCCCATCCAAAAATGAAGGATCATTATCACTATCACTGTCACTACCATTTTCTAATAATAACTTATCATGTTCCGATGAACGTAAGTTGTCACCCATCTCGCCAACAAAACATAACAGACCGGCACACTCACTCACAAAACGGCGGCAAACAGACGGTATAATAAAAAGTAGGCATTCGCAAACAATATGTTGGATTTTTCTTGAAACACATCGTTAGGCATTTGCGCACAATCTATTGGAGATAATTAAAAACACAAAACATACAGTCTAACAGAGTTATCATGAATCACAACAGTTTAGTGGTAAAGGCAGAATAATTGAACGCGACATAGATTTCTTTCGGAGTTTGGTCCACCTAACGCGAGGACGTGAACGTCACGTCTTTCGCCCGCAATGGGTTAAAATTGCTTTGTTTGTGCTCATAACGTGTCCTGAATGTAAATATTATTTGATTGAAATGCTGGCAATCTAGGTTCATTTTTGTTTATTGCAAATTATTTCTGAACCATAATTTTTTACTTATAATTTTGCACACAGGTTTAGGTAATTTTATACATTTTACTACCCATGTCAGGTAGAGCTGATTTTCAGAAAATTTTAATTTTGTGTTTTTTTCTTGTGACAGTTCTCCAAATTTTTTGCTGTAGAAAATATGTTATAAAAATGTCTTGAGATATGGCCAATTTGACTAAAATCATCCCACTTGTTTGTGCTCTGTCCCACTGCTCAGAACACAAGCTAAACAGATGGGACATCATTCCAAAACCACTTTCAATTTTTTGACCCTCTACGTTACTTTTGATACTATATATATGTGAGAAAATTAAAATATTATCTACAACAGTTTGAAGACTAATCTAAATTAATTTTTTTACAGCTTCTGAGTTCAGCTCCACAATCCTACAACCAAAGAACATGACTGGATGGAATGCTTGAAATTTGAAATATGTAAGTTCATTGTTGTTCTATAGTTAAATTTGGTTTTAATTTAAGTTCACTCTTCTAATCCGTGATAATGGAAAATGAGTGTTAAACATGTTAAGTGTTACGAATCTGGTTTGACTTTGGTTTTGGGATTTTAGAAATTGTTAAATTTTTTACAGCTTGAGCCAATGAAACGGGTGATTTTAAAATTGAATAATTTTGTATTGATACATGTAAAAAGGAACTGCTATTACAAATTGACAGGATACTTAAAATGTTTTAGGATACAATTATATGCTTATTAGTTCTTAACATTAATGTTAAATTTTCAGACTGTGTACATCCAAATATTTGTGGGTGGTATTGGATATGTGGTCAGCATACAGTGAGTTTATCTGGAAACAATATCGCCAACATATCCAAGCTTTCAAAAAACACCTGACAAACTCACTGTATGCTGATCACCTATCCAACACCACCCACAAATATTCGGATGTACACAGTCTGAAAAATTTGCACAAGTTTAAAGAAGGGTAAAAATTGGATAGATTGAAGAAGTTGAGGTTTACTATAGTTTAAGAAATGAGCCTTTAAACATCCTTAACTCCCAAGTAAATTTTACAGCTAATCCCATCTATGAAGAAATAATTATAACTACTACAGTGAGTACTACTAGCATAGAGATAATTTCATCGTAACAGTTGGTGACACTACTAGTCAAGAAAAAAATGACATATTGTCAGTTCTGGTGATCTCACAGACTAAAGAATATTGCCATATTTAGACAGAGTGTAACCTTGAAAATAAATGCTAAACTGTATTAATTTATTGTAGTTTTCTCCACTATTAGAGGGAACTAAAATTCTTCAATCATTAGGTATCGCTGAGACATAACTGTAACAGCATTTCTACTATCATATTTAAAGAAATATAGGCTGATTATTCCTGAAGATGATATTGCACATCATACGGAGTGTTTCTCAATGCATTTCATTAGGATTTACTCTGTTGATAATTCACATATTCACTAAAGTGGAAACATATTTCGTTACTCATTAGTATATTGTAAACGATGTCTTCATTATCATTTAAAAAATGGTGGCAGAAATTTCACACATTTAACTCAATCTATGTCTTTACATGCCAGCATTACTTTTGAATTTTATATGGATTCCTTGTAAAGTATTGTAGGCGGCAAACCAAGTTTAACTACTGTATGTTGGGCAGAGCATTTACGGCCAGGTAACAAAGCAACTCTTACGATGTCAGTGCTTTTAGACTTACACATATTCCTTTGTATACCATTAAGCTTCTTTTATTAAGCTGAACCACTTGCTTCAAAATTTTGTACCCAAATTTTAATGCAACCCACTGATGGCACCACATAATTGCTATGGATATTAAATTGCCATTGAAACAGTTGTTGTGCAACCACATAACTATCATAATTTTTGTAAAACACCTTAACCGAAAACATATGTAGTTCACTTGTCCAATGCTTCATCTCAACTAAATGATAAATAAGGAAGAAACTGTTGCTACCGTTCATACCTGTCTATTACTGGACACTATGTAAATATATGCTATTGCATTCACTGTTAAATAGTAAAGATCTTTTTTAAATGTTAAAATATTCAATTGTTAAAATCACCTATTTCATTGGCTTGCACTTGTATTAAAACAATAAAATATTTTTAAAGAGTATATATATATATATTTTTTTTAATATAGGTTTTGACCATTTATAATATATGTATTGCAAGTTTTTTGTGGTTGGATGAATTTTTTACTATATTTGCATATTTGTCATTTACCATTCTTGAAACATACAATTTAGTTTATTTGCTTATTGTGTAATCCTGTCTAGATTGAGAATATAAACTAGATCATTTTCCAAAACTAACAATTTATCACAATGCTTAAATACAAAAGTTGATGGACACCATCGTGTACATCTAGCCACATCATACAATGGAATATAAGCAGATATATGTAATCCACAAAAATTGGTTTCTTAAGCCTTGTAGGAACTGTTATTGTATTGGTATATGAGGGGGCCTATATAGAAGGGTAAATTTGTTTCAAACAGTTGTTACACAGGTTTTCTGAACCTCAATTGTATATATCATTACTTTGTTGATGTAAATCTAACCGGGTTCGTAGATATGAATATATTAGAAAGTCTCCACTTGCTTTGCTCAAATCTGTGAATCTGCCTTGCTGGCTGTGATGCGTGAAGATCAGTAAAAAATGGAGGTCATATTTTTTACGATTACAAATCTTACCATATATTTTGTATACTTTGTAAGTAAAATGAAGTTGCGAAAGGAAAATTTTATTGGTCTTATTGTATAAAATAACAACACATAAACATTGTCATCTCTGTCAGAGTTTTCAAATATAATTCTTAGTTATATATATTTAATTCTTAGTTATCATTTGGGATAAATTGGTCATTAGTTTTGTGAAAATGATGCAGTTCATGCAAATACAAAAGCCATTTTGTACATAAATGTCCAGTATAATGTACATGGTATACTATACATGTACATTGTGGCCTATATCACTAATGTTAAAAGTTAGTAGTTCATACGCTGCTCTACCAGCCATATCCAAAACATTACCTCCTAGCACAAAGGTTTACTATGTCCTTAGTACATTTATACTTGTCGATATGAGTTGGTAATAAAAAAGTTATTAATGATACAAGGCACATTTTTCAAGTAAGTTTGAAAAATGCTTTATTTATAAAATGAACCAATAAATAATACATACATACATTTTTTATTTTCAACATAATCACCAGTAAATAGTATTTTGCTATTCCTGGTGTACTTTTGGGGGAAGCAATAATTTTTACCAAAACCTTGTAACCTATATAAATCTTTTAAAATTTAACCATTTCCTTCAATAAAATATCAAACCGCGCATTTATTATTAATTTTTATTAAATGGTTCTGTTTAAATGTTATAATTTATTAATCTTTTTGTTAGTAAAAACAAAAAGACAAGACACATTTGTTCATCCGTCCCTAAACAAACAACATCATTACCTAATTCTACCATCACTTATACCATCTGGTTTATTAACGAGAACAACTTACCTGTGAATTTCACCAATAGTTTTGTTCTGGCTAACAAAAAATGTATCACAACTTGAATCTAACAGTTGACAGGAATATTTAATTTAGCATCCATTTTCAATCACTGAAATCTCATAATAATTCATTGAACATCAAATTCCGACAAAATGTCCAACAATCGGTTAATATATCATAATAAAATACAGTGCGTGGGAGATCACTCATTGCCACAGTCATTTCAAAATTGACCTTTAAAATTGTGCCTCTTATTTCACATTGTAGGACCTACAAAAAGTTACTCATAGAAAAACAAGTTTTTAAATTTGGATTAGTGGTTTACAATTTTGAAATTTACTAGTAATGTTTTAACAAATTTTGTCAACCTTTAAATAATATTCATTTGAGCAAAACTGAACCCAGTGACAGCATTTACTATCATGTATATATACAAGGGCCGTTCAGAAAGTAACCTCTGTTTGAGTACAAATAAATCAGAGATGTAGATACAAAAATTTTATTATATATGTCTTAAAACTACAGCTTTCCACTATTTTTCAACATAATTTCCATTTAAATTTAGCCATTTATTATTGTGATTGACCAGTTTGGAAATCTCTTCTTCATAAAATTCTGCCCCTTGGGATTTTAGTCAACCTATTACAACATCTTGAAGTTTTTTTGTCGTTATCAAAGCACTGGTATTCATATCACATGTCCATGTACTTGAATTGGTGAAAATCACTGGGAGTCATATCCGGACTATATGAATTTGAATTGATGTAACATAATATGTTTTGTTTGCTGAGGAATGTGACGGTTGTCAGACATAAATAGGAAACCAGAAGTCTGCAAACCAAGGTGTTTGTTCTAGATGGCCCTTTTTAGTTTTTTTAAAGCCTCACATAGAATTGATAGTTGTTCTATGGTTTGTAAGTGCTGTGATAATTGTTCACAAAGTTCAATGATTGCGAACAGTGGTTTTCAAGAACTTTTTCATGAATTTTCTGCAGCGATTCATAACTGACTACGAATTCCTTCTTGCTCATCATGAATGTTTGTTCTCTCACTTTTACAAAAACACATTGTGAGTTAAATAGGTATCTCTCAATCATAGGAGTACCTATGAGGAAAACAACTGAACATTTTGTTACACTCTACATGGAGTGTCGTAGAACAAGACTTGAAGGACTCAGGATGGACTTGTTGAATGTTAAGGAGTTCTAACTCCCTGTTTGATGAGGTATATCGAAAGAATAGATGTTTTTGGTAAAGGGTAAGTTGGTGTTGAGGTGGTGGTAGAAGGATTCATTACGAGGAAATAATGACCTACTTTTTCCAGAATAAAATACCAGGAATTTGTAATTTAAAATTAATTAACCCTAGAATCATAAGCTTTCATCTATCAGACTACACACTTTCATGAGATCTGGTAGGTTTGTAATATTGAGGATGTTGTCCTTACAGTAGTGTATTCTTCCACCAGTAATCTTATCATTGTTACTGGTCAGTAAATTTAATTCCTTTGTTCTATAAATGATAAAGATAGCTCCATCGTCTGATAGAGGTGTTTATAATTAGTAAAAGTTATAAAACTATTATTATTACTGTAGATATTTTAGTTTCAAGTATTTTTTGGATATTTGTGTTGTGGAGATTTTATAATATTTTGACAGTATAAAACTTAGCATAATTAGTCGTGCATTATTAGCTGCTTTTCTTTTGTTGATAAACAGAGAAATACCATCTGCACACTTCCTTGTATTGGTCTCTAAAAAAAAAAAAAAATTATATTCAGAGTGTGAATTAAAAAACATTTTACAAACAAATGTAGCATATGAAATTATGTTAACTGCACTAATAAAAAAAACTATAGTTTAATAGGAAAAACTTGAGTTTTGTATGATTTTCTTTTCACTTTTATAGTCTGATAAATAAAAGTTTATGAATAGGACTTTGAGTATGTTTATGATTTTACGATTAACATGCATTTGTCAACTCAACAGTAGCCTATTATAAAAGATTAATGTTACATGTTCACATTGTATTGTAATATTAACGTTTACATAATGTAGTATTAGTGTTTAACTGTTTGTTTATTTTTTAGATATCCTTACCACATCCTGAACCTTGATTACATCCTTTATCTCTCCTGTAAGTAACACCACTCATTCATTTACTGGTATTTATGTTTCTAAGTGTTATTGTCTTTAATATTACTTTGTATTTTATTTGAACACAGTTTTTTTTTAATGCAACCCAAGAAAAAAGAATTTATTTATCGGACTTGGTACAATAATTTAGTATTTAGAGGTTTGTAGTCCTACTAAAACTAATTTATTTAGCACTCAGCTGATATGATTATTTGTAATCATAATAATAGTTTTTTTTCCCTTTATCTATCATACTTATCCAATTTATTTACACATGCTACAGCTGTTTTGTGATTAATCACATTTTCAAAACACTTAAAACATATATAAAGTCGTATTTGTATTTGTCACTATAGCACATAAAACACACTCAAACAACAAATTGTACAAAACACAACGTAGTCAAAGGACAGCCGGTCTTATGGAAGATGTTTATTGGTTTTTATAATGGGGAGTATGCTGTGGTACCCACACTTCACAAGGATATTATGAGTTGCCTAGCAAGCGACCCGCAGGTGTTTATCAAACACTAAGGGGAAACTATATTCCCCCCTCCTTCCGAAGGGGAGGAGATGCATCATACGTCTATAGCGACACTTACTGCATGCCCTTGAAACAGGACAGTCGATTAGCTGTCTGTTATATCTCAATTCAACATATGGTTTATAATCGCAGAAATAACCACTTAATTGAATTTGGGAAATGGGTCAGACGCCCCTAGTGAATTCCCCGGAGGCGCACCCAAAAATTATGTTAAGAATAATTCATTTTCGTAACAAAAACCAACGTGATGGTCTGTTAAACCAACGCGAGTAATTTAAACTTGTGCAAACCATTTAATTTCATGAAATTGAAGGTCACGTAAGTTAATTTAGTTAATAGTTACAAATTTAGGGACTTGTAAAAAAATGGCTGGTCAAGTGGGACGAATCTATGGCATATGGGTGAAGTCGGGGGATAATGGTAGAATCAATGGTCCTCGCCTCAATTAATTCCCATGAGTTGCCTAGCAAGTGACCCTCAGGTGTTTATCAAACACTATGGGAAAACTATTTTCCCCCCTCCTTCCAAAGGGGAGAAGTGCACATCAAAGGCCTACAGCGACACTTAGTGCGCACCCTTGAATTGTGACAGTCGATTAGCTGTTCGTTATATCTCAATTCAACATGTGGTTAAATATTGCAGAAATGACCTCTTAATCGAATTTCAACCTCTAGTGAATTTCCTAAAATCCTAGGACGCACATCCTAAAATTATATTAAGAATAATTAATTTTCGTAAGAAAAACCAATGCGATAGGCCAAGTGATTTAAACACTCATGAAATTTGAAGGTCACGTAAGTTAATTTGGTCATATTTATATACATAAAATTTAATTAGTTAATAGTTACAAATTTTGGAACTCATACAAAAGTGGTTGGTAAACTGGGACGAATCAATGGCATATGAGTGAGGTCGGGTGGGTCGAAAAATGGTAGAATCAATGGTCCTCGCCTCAATTAATTCCCATTTTCCCCTAACTCTCCCCAATGGACCCCGAGATAGAGTTATTGCTTTTTAACGAGCATCAAATTGCCGCAATGCAATAAAGATCAGTGGTTTAGTCTAATATCCTTTAATAATATTACTATATTATTATACAGTTTATAATATTATCAGTGGCACAGCTATTTACTAATATAGTGGACCTAACCCAGACCGAAAACAAATGTTCCAATAACAATCACAATTAAACTAATTTTTCCTCCGTACAGGCTGATCTATACAAGCTCAATAAATTAACAGAGTTCTATGCTGTTTACTCACTTTATCTCCAAAGCTCAAACGTGTCAGGTTCCATAGTTCTCAAGTTCAAAGGCTTCTGCTGCAATGTCTACTTGTTCAGCTTCTTTTGATTTTCCTCAGTTATCCAGCCCTTCCAGTGATCTACCGCAAAGAATGTCCTTTTTACCAGCATCTGGTCAATTGATCCCCACCGACAACTTTTGGTCATGTCTCTTCTTGACATCATTCATATCTCACTCTTTGTACTCTTGCCTCTTACTTATACATATTGCGTAATAGCAATTATGCAATTTCCTAACTTTTTACATCTTGTAGCAACTATTGTTTATGCTCTGTCAAGTATTGTAGGGATGTAGTTTAAAAAGTTAACCATTTAATTTAATCCTAAGAATAATGTAAATACTAACTCCAGTAAGAAAACTTTTGAACACATCCTAAGTGTTAGCATGTCATAGCTGTCCTAAGTGACAAATACAATATGACTTTATACATGTTTCATGAATAAGTGTTTTGAAAATGTGATTAACACAAAATAGCTGTAGCATGTGTAATCAAAGTGGATAAGTATGATGTTTGTTTATAACAAGGCCATAAGACATAACAACAGTTTCCTTTTTTCTAAAATTAAGCTCTTTGATAATAAAGGATTGTTTCATGTTAATATGGCTTAGTCGGACATTTCCCATCATTTGTGTGTATAGAAACTACTACAGCTGATACATACTAACATACTAAAATGCTACATTTGTGGTATGTTAAATTAAATATTTGTAGAGTCTTTTAACCTATTTATTATTGAACATAATTAATACATAACTCTCGGTATTAAGATTGACAATATCAACATTGCCAAACGTCTCGGTCAATATGTTGCCAAGTTTGGCATTACCTATTTGCAACCTAAGATAGGGACTAAATTTTTGAACGGTCAAAACAAAGACTAAATATAAACTTGATTAGAAATAACCTCAACACAGGACTGTACTACACAATGAACGGCAAACAACATGAATAGTGGTTTATCATTTGACAATAGGAATTGATTTATATCCGGAACATGTATTAGTTTTTATTTACACAAGTTATGCTAAATGATTGATTAAAGCATATTAATAACAACAGTTTGTAGACAGCATGTTGAAATTGCTAAATGTTACTTCTTGTAGTTTTGTTTACATGGTTATGTAAATGATGCAGCTTTGAGTGTAGGGGAACGTAGATTTTTAAGTACATGAGAGAAACTAAATTATGGACCTTTATGGCTTAGGAGTCCTTTAAACAACTTTTATCAGCTGATGACTGAGGGGTTTTTCTGGCTATTTGGTTCAGCCAGACTTGGTATTGAATCCAGGAGGTTCTCTTAATCAGGTCTGGGAAGCTACTGTTTATTTTATTTTGCAGATGTAAAGAAAAATTTGAACAGAGGTGACATTTGACCTTAATTCAATTTCTTCTCTTGAATAAATTTTGAATGATTGTGTTTTTTCTGTTAATTCAAAATTGAAGTTGGTTAAGGAAAACAATAAATTTGAGTTTTTGGCATATTAACGGGTTTTAGTATTTTGCGCTAAAGATTTAACTAGGCTGCATCATAGGTTATTTTGGATCATAGAATGGAAAACTTATTTTCAAATAACTATGTACATCTGTATAATTATGTTATTGAGGAATGTGTTTCATAACATTGAAATTAATAAAGAGGGTGATCAAACTCAAGATGACCACCATTAGAAGTGCTAAAGCTGTAGCAGATATAACAAACTTTAAATGAGGGACTTTCTGTACTTTTTTATGGGATTTAAAAGTATGTTGTCTGAATTTTTAAAAAGTCGTTTTTATGATGTCAGAATAGAACAAGTAATTTTAAAGCTTTTATTCGTGGACATTTTGTTGTTCTTTATAGCCTCAATCATTTTTTCAGTATCTATGGCCAATTGAAAGATTGAAAATATATCGTTTTACTTGATATTTAGTGGGTGGTTTTAATTATTTGTTTCCTGTAATTGAGGATAAAACATAATTTCCAACAAAATATAAGACGGACAGGTTATTTGAATGTATGTGGCAGTGTATTTGATTAAATTATTTTAATTCTAAGTCCTACCAAAAGAGTTGTATTAGTCTTATTAAAACTACTGTTAATTTCAGTCCTGATGAATACTCACAGAGGTATAATAAATACAATTGTTTTTAGGTAGGACCTGGAAGTGAAATAATTTAATTAAATACACTGTGCCACACATTCGAATAACCTGCGTGATTATTCTGTAGGAAATTATATTTTTTCAAACATAATTTATATAAAACATAATTAACATCACCAAAAAAATCTAATAATTTCAATCTTCCATAAATTGTACATTCTAAACATCATGAATGAAAGTCTTATAATTACATGTTCTATCTAAACACACAATAAATAATGTTGCCACTTAAGAAAATGAAGTTACTACCATATTGGTAAATGGTTACTTTTTTTAAATTTGGTTAACAATTTATAAATCCCATCAAAAAGTATGGAAGGTTCCTCATTTAGAGTGTTTTGTATCTTCTAGTTTTAGAGAGCCTAGTAGTGCACTTCTTGAGATAATATCTCTCTCTCTCTCTCTCTCTCTCTCTCTCTCTCTCTCTCTCTCTCTCTCTCTCTCTCTCTCTCTCTCTCTATGTATATATATATATATATATATATATATATATATATATAATGTTGTAGTTAACTAATGTGTATTGTGGTAGTATTTAAACAAAGTTGTATGCAATTTGATACACAGGGTGATTTTTAGAAAGTTAGAATAATTAAGTCTTTATTGTAAGTAATATTTCCTCAATTAGTTATATAAAACTAAAATATTTTCTAGATATATATGTCTTGTTTAATGTTTATGCCAAAATTGGTCATTTTAAAATATTAATTTATTCCTTATTCTCTTATAGTTCTTACAATTTATCAGGAATAATCTTATTCCTATCTGATATTTAATCCTATAAAATATAATTTAAAACATAATCTGACCTAATCAAACCATTAAACCTTCAATCCAGAGCAATAGCAAATTATTGAATTTAACAACTCTTGTTTTCTAAACACATGAATCTGCTCACCTTTTCAACATAGGCCGTGAATCTCTATAAACTGCTAGTGAGCTCCTTTTGTCTCCACGTGGCCATGTCTCTCTGGTGACCAGCAGCGTCTCCACATCCCCGCCGATGTCTTGGATGCCACTCCTCTCTTGGGCTGGTCTCTCAGCTGACCAGCAGCGTCTCTCCGTCCCTGCTGATGTCTCGGATGCCACTGATCCTCTTTCTACGTCACTAGCAGTTTATATAGAGCTTCACTATCCATGTCATGCTAATGACCTGCAAGCTAAGCAGTTACGATAGTTTTTCAATTATTTCCCAATAACTACCACACGTCTGATATTGAATATTTAACTGTTGCTAACATTTGACTATTATTTGTTAATAAAATATTTTCTAAACTTATAATAAATATTTTCTTATCCTAAATCCTAACATTTAGGTGAAGTAGAGGATTTCTAGTTGGAGTATGTATGATAGATTCTTTGATTGGCAAGAGGTCTAAATTATGTCGGTGCGAAAATTATAAATTGTCATCTTTCTTCCACTTATGTTGTTCATCTTGTGCAGATACATACAGTTAATGGTCACTATTTGTATTACGTGGATAAAGATCTTCTTGTACCATTGTACAGTCTTTCACTCACATAGATAATAACAAAACATTTGATCGCCACGAACAACTCCCTTCATATGTTCGGTTGTATTGTACAATGGGTTTTGGTTTTTGTTTTTATTGTCCTCGCTGGTTAATTACTGTCACCATATCATTAACATGTTTTTTAGATACGTACAATACTGTTCTTTTATCCTTCCACTTTTCAACTGCAACTCCTTCATAATACTGGAATGTGGTCTCTCTTTTTTTCAGCTTTACATTAACCACCATAGGGGGGGTTACATTTTCGATTTATTCTCAGAGTTCCAGGGCAGTATGTTTTGTTTGCAAGAAGTTTACTTGCTAGACCAAAACTGTTATAAAAATTGTTCATGTATACGGCATGTCCTCTACCAAGCAAACTTCTCATCAAATATAGCACAATATTTCCAGAATGCCCTTTTCCTCCTAAGTCATCTAAATGCCCAAATAAACTATAAAATGGACAGTTAATTCTTCCAGTTCATTTAGGGTATACAATTTGATCCCATACTTGTTCCATTTTCCTTTTATGTACTGATGGAATATAAGTCTACCCCTGCCACAAAACCATACCCACATCTAAAGAAAGTTCCTTGGATGGGTAGTATGACATCATCATTTTGGCATTAAAATAATCAATCAAAGGTTTAATTTTCAAAAGTCTGTCTTTGTTTTCATTATCATTTGATTTAGGATTGCTGAAATACAAACAACACAGAATTATTAAAAATCTATCTCTACTCATATTTTCTAATCAAATCCTATAACCAGTAGTCTTGAGACTATTCATTTTTATAAATCCCATTAGAAAGAGAAGTCTCAAAAATGTTCTAAATTCTTGAACCAAAAGGTCTTTCCAGCAATGAATTCGTGAACTTGGCACTTTATAATGGCCATAAAACAGTTCTAAAGCATATTCGTTAGTTTGCTGAACAACCATTTCAAGAAAATTCATCATCCAACAAATAATTAAACCAGTCTATCAGTTTATTCTCATCTGGATTTGGAATTAATAATTGGTTATTACCTGTAAATGGAATTTCTCTCATCTCACTTGTTGAAATACACCACTTAGGATTCTAATCGCCATCGTCATAGTCGTTTTCACTGCTGCCATACCCAGTACCATCACTTGAGTCATCGTCTAATCCACCAAGGTCATTGACAGATCTTACAAAGTCATCCGCAACAATTTCACTGTCTTTTGATGTACTAGCCATATTAGAAAACTATTTATTTACACAATAACTATATACTAATATTTTCAATTCACTTACCCATAGCACAATTCCTAAACGAACCTATAAAACATGTGGCTGTATCAATATACACATACTACAGGACAAATGCTGGCAGGTGTTATTATATTATACAATAAAAGTAAATGTATACTAAATTTAAAAAATATAGACTATAAAATATAACTACATAATAATATTTACACAACAATATCAGATAACATACGTCAAAAACAAAAGAATCTTGTGGTGGTATGAAACCGTGATAGACGCACTACGAAAATTATCAACAGATTTGGGTTATTCCGACTGTTTACTAGGAGTGCACAATGATTGAAACACTTATGTCATTAATTAAGCTCAAACTAAACAGTTGAAAATCAAAGACTTGGCGGCACGGTCCCGTACCATGCGCATGCGTTAATGAAGCCATCTGGCACTGAATCGTACTGCCCGCAGTCAACGTGTTAAATAGTTATTAATCCTGGAACTGATTATAAATTTTGTGGTGCCAGGGGTTTCTGTGTTGTTTTTTGGGTTTATTATTTTTTTAAAATTAAAATATATTTTGAAAGAGTTAAATGATGTATATATATCTGTGGTTAAATGTATACAATAGTATTGAACTTGTTTAGGACATTTGAACATTTACTTTTTGTTTTGTTTGAAAAGTGTGACAAAAAAAAAGTAAACTTTGGGTATCCAACAAGCAACAAATATAACATCATCTAAAAATATATAAAATGTAGCAAATTTTATATATTTTTTGTAAATACATTTAGAAATGTAATTTGAATTATACAAATAGAAAAATTATAATGGGTTTTATGTGTAGTATAGTTAGGCAATTTATGTGAAAATTGCATACTTTAGTCAAATAAAGTTTATTAAGAGCATACAATTTAATATTGCATATGATTTTATCCAAGAAAATGTATACAAAATTTTTACCATCTTTCAAAAAAGTCTTTTTCACTGTAAAATGTTGTACAGAGTAAATATCCTGTGGAGTTATCGCAAACCTCAATTATTTTTATGCCGACATACATGATGGTTTTTGGCATTCAATGTTTTAAGAAGTGACAATGGTTCTTAATACCTATTATACTCCAATCTAATGGTTATGTTTTGATAAGAGAGACAATTATTTTGAATTTAATCATTCAGTTGGTCCAGCAATTTTTTTAATTTTTACCCAGGAATTATACAATACAATTGAGTATACAAATTACACAGTTAACACAGTGATCTATTATAATAGGTGTTCAGCTAATTTAACAGTCATCTAAATAATACAAATAACATATGAGCTGAAAAATTGTATTCTATGCTTCTGTGAAGAGTATTAGGGCAATGTAATAGTAGCCCTAATACAATCGTAAATAGAAGTCAGAGTTATTTAGTGATCGATGGCACAAATAAACATTAAGCCTTCAACACAACATAACAGTCATCCAAATTAAAAACTGTTTGACTTTTGTTTTGACACCAATGTTTTTGTGATGCACTTAATCAAGTCACTCAGTTCAACCAGTGTTGTTGGATTGTAACGTAAAGAGTAACAAAAGTCGTGTATTTTATTTCATTCCCACACTTAAATTTGAAAGTTTATAATATTATTTTAAACAAATGTTCATCTATGGTCAGTAATATAAAATATCTGATAGAAATAATACAATATAATCGGAAGTTCACTTCTAAAGGATTAACAAAAATAATTACATGAGAGGTTCAACTAAGACTATCACCACCTAAATCCTTTAAACAGTGATTTAAGGGCTAGCCGATTTTTTTTACAACTCTGAGGATATTCCTGTTGAAAAGTCATAGAATCATATTTATTTTATAGAAAAACTAAGATATTTGTTTTAAAATAATAAAATGGTTTGTCAGGGAAAATTGTAATTTTTCATTAACATTTCGCTACTTTGAACACTACTATTATTAGGACTACGATTTAATCCCAACTACCTGCTTTTTCAGCGAATTGGTTTCAGATTTCCAATAGTCTAGTCTGCGCTAAATGTGTAGATGTATCATGTTTTTGCGTTTTTCAGGGGGTGTGGTGTTGGGCGCCTCCAAGTTGGTGCACCCTGGGTAACGCAGAACGTCCAACGAAATGCACAATCTTATGGAAGTAAATGTAAGTAACATAACTATTTAATTTCATTTATTAGAGCCAAGGACAAAACTACATTTAATTTGTATGGCTGAAATCACTTTTCATCAGTAAAATAACATTAATTAAAAATTCAATATTAAAACTATACTGTTAATTAGTGATTAAAAATAAACAGAACATAAAATAATACAATAACACAATAAATTTAAAATGCTAATTAAATTTACCAAATAATGACAAATTGAATTGAAATGTTAAAGTAAAAATGGAATGCATTGAATGATTGAAGGATATATTATATAACGACATAAATGGATACTAAATTCAATCACAGAGTAGGGCTTGGATAATAAAATCTGTTGTAAGGTGAATTTGAAAGTCTTTAAAAAAATTTCCAGTGTTATGTGATCTGAAAGTTTGTTAATAAATGTTACACCAGCCTGTTAGGGAAGCTTTCTGTAAACATTTATTCAATGAGGCTAATACTATAAACGGTTTGATTCTCTTGTGTTATAATCATGAAAATCTTTGTTATAAACAGTTTAGATTTGATCCAATTATATATAATTATCATGAAAATATATAGACTTGGAAAAGTTAATATTTCCAAGCCTTTGAAAGTCTTCCTGCAGGATTCCTTTTTTTTTTAAACAAGTCACAACCCAAAATGCTTCTTTTTTTTTTATGTAAGACTTGTATTTCATAACTTGAAGAGTCGCCCCACATGATTACTCCATATTTCAGATAAGAGTAGATAAATCTATAATAAGATATAAGAAGTGTTTAGTGAGTGCAGTAACATTTAAGGTTCTGTATAGAACAAAAATACCATCGAAAATTTTAAGACATGTAATTCACAAAACTTTGTGCAAAACTGTTTTGATACCTGATGGACAAGTCCAATAACTATAATTTTGAATTGACAGTTTCTCACATTTTTCATTCACTTTTTAACATTGAATAGGACAATAATTTCTTTACCTACAGAAAATTAATAACATCACTTATTTCGCCATTAGTGTGATTTTCAATGGTAGTGGCCATTTTGGACAACAGTATTGATGTGAGAATAGGCTGAACAATCTTCCTACTATCATTATCTAACTTATGTTGAGTCGTTCTTCACAGTTGTGGAAAGATCATGTTAATATCCAGACTCATCCAGTTGCCAGACAGAAACATAACTTACTTTCCAAACTGTGCTCATATTTACTACTACTTTGATCCTAATGCACATTATAACACAGTTACTTTAACATCATCAATTAAAACATGTTTATTTTTCTTCTTGTGACTGGTGTTGGTGTGTACGATAGTTTTAGTATTATTTGCTGTTACATTTTAGTTTATGAATATTGTTGTCATGGTGCTCACTAGACAGTTGCCATATTAGATTTGCAAGAACAATGTATTAAAATTTCCCAGAAGCAAGATTTACTCTCCAAAAAACCATTATCTATGTTTATGGCCAATTGTAAATTAAATGATATTACTTTAGTTATAAAGTTATTTGAATGTTTTCAACATTTAATATCTATAATAATGATTTGAATTTACCCCTAACCACAATCACTGAAAACTTTAAAATAAATCACAATTATTTGATTAATTGTTCTTTAGTTATTCTTTCCACTAAATGCCCTGATGTACATTTCGATAACATGGTTATCATCATCGGAGGGTCTTGCTTCTAAACTAAATCTAAACTTACATATCTACTGGTGAAATAAAATTAAACCTAAAACTATAATAACCTGAATTCAAGCTAAAATCCCTCCCACTCCACAGATCAGTAAGCCAGTAAGGTAGAGGCTTTGGCTAGCCCTTTGTCAAGTTATTTTTATGTCTTTGACCTATGGAGTGGGGTGAAAGATAACTGTACCTCTAACAAATCTAATAAGGACAAGTGGCCTACTCCTTACAAAAGTCTTGATGAACTTAACAATACAAAATAATATAACTACTTAATTTATTACATCTGTATTTTCCCTAGATTACTAAGAAAGTTAATATATTATAGGCCTATATAATATATATATATATATATATATATATATATATATATATATATATATATATATCTTACAACTAATTGAATACATAATATGTTACTTTGATATACTTAATATAGATTTTACAACTACTAAAATACATAAATTTGTTAATTCCAACTTAACTTGTTATATATAAACATAACTTAATATCTGTATAGATCTTATAACTAAAATACATAGTTAATTTTACATTACTTAAAATCTGTATTTCCTTAAGATTACCGTGAAAGGCAATATCTTGGTTTCAACAAAGAGAAAAGACTAGAATTAGAGATAGGTCCTTTATCTGCATTCAATAACCTGTCATCATTGCCTTTTGCTATGAATATGCTTTCATAACTGTTCAATAACTTGTTAGAAATTACATTTTTCACTAGTTTTACATTATTCAAATCTAAATCATGATTTGTTTCTAGTATTTATTCAGCTACACTATACTTTTCCGGCCTGTCGTATTTGATGTGAGTTAAATGTTCTTTAAATCTAGTCAAATTTTTCTCTTTGTTTGTCTAATATATTTTTTATCACATGTATTACAATTTATTTCATAAATTCCTGACCTCTCCAAGTTCGGAATTTTATCTTTTCGGATAACTAAAATCAAAGGATAGAATCAAGTAAAGAATTGACTGTAAACAATAGAAATAACATATTTGTGATGTTCAGTTGTCTCATTTAAGTTTAAAACTTTAAATATTATCAACATTTATCAATAATATCACACTGGACTCATATTCAGGAAGTTGAAATCCTCAGCACAGTCATTCCGAGATAGGTTTCTGTGGTTTCCTATCTCCACGGGTGTATGCCAGAAAGGAAAATTAGGCCACAGCTGACTATTAAATTTAATAAATTTCTATACCCAAGTATATTTTATATTTATAATGTTTTGATTAAATAATATTAAAGAAACTGTTGTTATTTATTCCAATTATGGTGTGTAATATCATTCCTTTGCCCTCAATTTACTGTAAATAAACTCTAAAAACAAGTATTTTATACATGTGGCAATCCTGAAGGTACTAGCTGGATCATGTAGTCTTGGGTTAGAACATCTTATAAAGCCTCTCTTGACCAACTCTTATCATCTTCCCAAACTTCTATTTAAGGGGTCTTTATTTTATGTTCTTCACTTCTTCTTTTTAATAAGGTGATCATAACGACAGAGTGGTTTTTCACTTTTAAACAATAAGGAAAAAAACAGGAACATCTGCCTTAAAGTGAATAGGGTCCAAACACAGTGACTAATAATATATTTTGTTTGTACTCTGATGGCTTTACTTATTCTTTTAATGCAGAATATCTAATTTCCAAAAGTTGGTTTCTAAGGTCTTCGAAATGTTATGTTGTATTGCTAGACCACGGGGTCTTACTCAGTAGGCTAAATTTGTTTAAAACAGTTGTTACACAGGTTTTATAAAGTGAAATTGTGTATATCATTACTTTCTTTTACAGTTCTTGTATATTTGTATATATTAAAAAGATGTAAGCCATTGGAAATATTATTAGTCTTATAGAATGCAATAAAGAAAGACTATACCATAGCGTTATGAGTAAAGTTGGGGTTTAAAATATCACACCGGTTGAGGCAAATAAAAACATAGTTATGTTTATTATTATATTAACTGGGTGATAGAGGATAGTGGATCTTTTAAAACTTGATTGGCACAACAGTCACAGCCCAGACCTATCAACTACAACTAAATAAAACTCAGTCAGCCAGCACGTGATGAGGGACTATTACTAAATACTCTAAATAATTATTAAAAATTAGATATAAAATAATTAATGTACTTATCATTATACAGTAGGACTTGATTCTAACAAACGTACTGGTCCAGATGTAGACACTAGCCTAAAATGCCGCCATTCTACACTGCACCGGCGATCGTGGAAAACCGAATGTTTGCGCACCATTTAACCCGGGTCGACTGACCCTACCCAATTTGACTAATGAGCCCTTATTTTTGGGTGGGTTTAAACTAGGATGTAAAAGGTAATACCAATGATGAATCCACTTTGAAGGATTGGTTGTAGCCTTCCACAGGTTCACTTCCTTCCACAGCTGATGCACAACTGGTTCTTCCTTGGTGCGCGGCCCGACTTCTCAGCTCCCAGGGTGATGGAACATGCAAGACATCAATCCGCTGCCCCTGCAATTGTGGCACCGGGCAACTGGTGAGGCACCGGATGCTGACAAGTAGCTGCCACCCCAAGTGCATGGGGAATTGTGGTGGGCAGATCACCACACGGTGGTGGTGTCATGTGCAATTGTTAGTGCAAAGTTAAATGCCTCTCTGAGGTATCATAAAAATTCAATACGGGCTAACTATTTAAGATTGCACAGGGTGTCCATCAAAGAAATTGACATCATATTCTACTGGTGAATCCCGCAGGGGGGGGGGGGGTGCAGATTAGCTGTACCTAATAAGAGGAGGTTTTGGCATCTCTCACAGAACATTCAGAACACATCAAGGATCATCCATATAAACATACACCCAGTTCACCTATATACTTTCACCTTTACTTAGCGTTTTAACACAGGGGGGTGCAGACTATCTGCGCCTATTGAGAGAAGTTTAGCATCCCTCAGGGAACCCTGGCTATACAGGGGTGGAAGAATTAAACATCTTCTCTGAATATACACATATATCTTTTACATTTGTTAGAGGTGATACTCTTCACATATCACAAGGGATATATATACACTATACATTTATATATAGGGAGCAGATAAGTTGATGTGAGCCTGCTCTGTGGAAGACGTAAGCGGTATTTCTGTTCAGTAGCCAGCCACTTCAGTCCTTGGTCAGGAGGTGTTCGGGATAGGGGGGGGGGTGTTGGACCCTCCCTCTCCATATGCTGGTCTGTACTGATGCCCATCCAGTCTGGTTAAAGAGTTCTGGGGTTTTGCAAATGATCGAAATTGATCCAAGGCTGTACCCGTTCCCAGAGTCTTGTATGCAACTGCACAACATGATACGCTGGTTAACTCTTTTATGGCCTCTACTCATACTAATGTCAACCTGGGTTGTGATAAGTGACAACTATCGACATCGTCCGAAAAGTCTGTTTTTGAAAGGAAATAACTAAATTTGGACGTAAGAATCCCAGGGATCTGGTCCCACATTTATTATTATTCAAAACAGTGTTGAGGGGTCAGATCTATAAAAGATCTCCTCATTTGTGATTAACAAAGAAGTAATTGGTGATGCAATTATTGATCTTTCAATTCTAAAATTCCAAAATGATACTTTATTGATAAAGACTGACTCTAATAAGCAGAATCACTTTCTCTTGATAATGAAGTCCCTTTTGGATGTAGTTAACGTGTCTATTGAACCTCACATAGGTTTAAATTTCTCTAAAGGCATTATTTCCTGCTGTGACCTCTTGAATGGAGAGCACAGAGAAAATATTGAAAGAACTTGTCGTACAACACATTATCAACATAGAATGTATTTATAGAATGTAGAATGGTGAGAAAAAACTAACCGGTTCTATTATTCTAACTTTTGGTACTCCAAATCTTCTGGAGCGAGTGTATGCTGGTTTCTATAGTCTAACTGTTAGACCTTACATTCCAAATCCAAGGCATTGTTTCCGATACCATGTCAAGAATTTGGACATGTTAGCAACACTTGCTCTAAAGAGAAAGCATGTGCCAGTGTGGGATTAACACGTTAGCTGCCATATCTGTCCAATCGGACCGAAACTAAGGTGACTGTACATGCAGTGTTACGGCACAATCGGACCGATAAAGTCACTGACGTAATGTTTTGTTTTGTGGCTCACAGTTCGATAGTGCAGCTACCTATCGGCATATTTTGGTATTCTCTGGATTGGGTAAAGACGTGTGTTAGACATAGTATATTGTATGCTTTAATAACCGTTACCTTGGTTACTCAATATAATATTAAAATCAGTGGATATTTTCACTTTTTTGTCGGCATGATCGGACCGATTAAAAATTTTACAAAAACATTTTGGTTTAGTAATGAATAATTCACAAAGAATACAGTTGTAAAATGAATATAATATGTATTTATAAAATAAATATTAGACAAATAAAATAGCGACCTTGCCAACATAAAGAAATGAAATAGCCCGTTTAGATTTTTTTTTTTTAACACGAAAATAACCTCAGTCCGATCGGACCTAAATGTTATACTACGATTAAAATTAAAGCCGAAAAATTGCATTTCGGTCCAATCGGTCTTGGAACTATATATGCATAAATGTAAATAAAATTAGTAAATACTATTGCTTTATATTATTTAACATAGGTAGATGCAAAAATAATAATGGAAAAATAATTTGGTAATCGTGGCACTCACGGCAAGAGTATCGTATTAGGCCTTGGCAGCTAACGTGTTAAAGGCCACAAAAGTGAAGGGTGTATTATGGAGACAAAGTGTGCAAATTGTGACTGTGACCATCCTGTACATTCACTGAAATGTTCTAAACATAAAAATGAGAAGGCAAGTTCAGAAATAATGGCTAAAGAGAAACTTTCCATTCCTGAAGCTAGGGAAGTATATAAACAAAGAACTACTTGTTCTACCTCCAACCATTAGGTACGCAAATTCACATCTGCCCAAGTCTCTAATTATTCATGTTCATCATGTAAGAAACTGGGTGATATGGTTCATATACTTGCAGATAAAATACAACAATTAATTGCAGTCCAAAGTGTTCATCTGTTAATTTCCCATCTAGTTCTAAAGTTGACCTTGCTAAATCTACTAAACCTATATAAAATTTAATAATTTTCACCTAAAAAGCGAATATAAAATCAATGAAATACTTGACATTCCATCAAAGTTGACGGTACTTGATAGAAATTCCATCTTATACAAATAAAAACACACACAAATTCTTTTGTTACATTCTATAATTTATTTCTTGTAGTAATACCGAGTTTAGTAATAAAGATTATATAGTCATCAAAAACATAAAGATTAAACTATTAGATAATAAGCTAGTTGTTATTAGCAGATAAGAGTAATTCCATTGTGGTTTTACTGTTAGATGCCTACAACAATAAAGTTCAAGACTTGTTAAAAACTAAAACTTTTGCTGAGATAAAAAAGGACCAAACTAAGAAAAACAACAATATTGTTAAATTTATGTTAAGACAAAACAATTAATTGTATTTTTAGTCAGGCTCAGGTAAAAACAATACCGGTCATGAATAGTTTAGCACCTAGATTATATGGGCTTATGAAATTACATAAACCAGATAGTCCCATCCATCCTGTTGTTTCCTTTGTACAGTCTACTTCAAAATAAAATTAATAATTTATGGATTACTTGCTTCTTGGGTTGTGATTTTGTTTTTAATCTTTAATATTTATATTTTACTAAAATATAAAGGAAGTTGATAGAGTCGATTTTGAGAAACATAATATTTAATAACCTAACAGCCCAGCGGCCGATACTTTGATTTTTTTACCGACAACTCACAAACGCTATTTTTGAGATGTGGTGCCGATACGTTTTGTTTTTTAGTTAAAGTTGATTAGGAGAAAATTGTTATTTTTTACATGCTTTTCTTCAACTCGCTACCGTTCAACCGGTGGGTGGACTGGTGCACGGTCGCCTTTTCCCGGAGCGCCTCGGGCTGCTCCGTAGCACATCGCGTTACGACTGCGTTCTCGTATACGTATAGGTAAATGTTTTGTTTTGGTCTTTCTAACCTCTATATTCTATACAACGGCACGCGTCTATACCCTTATCACTGATATAGGTATTGCTTTCTGCTCTTCGAGTCCTCGAGGACATAGGTAGACTATATATACTTATATATAGCAGTTGAATAGATTTGGTTTTTTTCGCGGACTCTCCGCTCGTGAGTGTTATGCCCGTTTAATGATTCCTGTACATATACATGGACAAGTGATATTGTTATAACTGGACCCGTGTCAATGTGCTTAGTATTTATAAGTGAATAATATATAGAAATATGATATAAATTAAAGAATTGAAACATTTTCATCCGAATATTTTCAGAAAAATACGATTTATAAAAAAGATTAATACTGATAACCAAGAAGCTAGGAACGTGTGTATGTTCGAACGAATCCAGTGTCATATTTCACTCAACAACCCTATGACTAAGAAGTAAAAAAAAATTTTAAATTATATAAACATTTTTTAAACATGTTTTCTACCTTTGAATAAAATGAATAAACTTGAACTAAAAATTTAAAAAATAATTCTCAGATACAATTAATTCTTTCTTAGTGAATCTGATATTGGAATGAGACTTGTTAGTATGCAATCATTTTACTTTTTATGCAAAATAACACACCCATAAAGCATGGGGTGTACTCTTACAAAGTTCCGAAAACATCGCGCCCCATGCGATGTTATTTTTTGTTTTTTATTGACAGTTACACCCTCCCCCATAAATGAACAAAATATGCCTTCATACCAAATTAAATTGAAATCACTCAACGATATAAGGGTGTAGAGCGCTGCACATAGGACAGATAGAAACGATATCCTCACATAACTTCATCTATAGTATGTATATGTGCAAAGTTAAAATGTATGAAAAAAAATTGCTAGGACCTTATTAACATTTAATTTCTTTCTCCACATTAATTTATTTACAATTAATTATACCTACAACTTCCCTTAGTCTTATCCTTCCATCCCTTAAAAATATAAGGGGAAAAAGTGATGATATGCCAGAAAGCTGTTCATCAAAGTATGTGAAAGGAAAACCAAAGTGATGGTTTCACAACCTGTTATTACTCTCCTTCATCGTTACATGCTATAGATCTTTTTAGCTCAAGGCCGACAAATTGCATTCACTTGTTTAAAGGATATTACGGCGTAGTAAACGGAGTATAGGGTAAGTTTGGTAAACTCCAATTTTTGACTGATTTTTACGTAATATATTACCAGGAAACCGAAAAGTGATTTTCTACATGCTGTCCGTCCGTCGTCGATTTTATCTGAACGTAAGCACAATATCGTCCACAAAAATTAAGATAGGAACATGAAATTTGGTAAAGTGGTCTAAATTTGATATTCATAGAAACAAAATTAAAAATAACAGTCATTTTGAAATATTTGTTTGAATATATGCCGTGTGTTATTCAACTTATAGATAGAAATTTGTAGATTTCAATTGTACATGTAGTGGTAAAAACCAGACCTCTCTACAAGGACAAATAGTGAAGTTATTGTTACAAATATAATTTTGAATAACTTACACAACCATGTGCAATTAGTATTGTTATAAGATACGCGAGGGCCGAATCACCATTTAATTAGTTTTTTTAAAGATTATCCCTGAATTCACCTTTAAGGTCTTATTGTGAATCTCGAGATAGCTGAAGTTAAACCTTTTTTTATCTGTTCTTATGCTTGATCCCTCTCTAAGTTATTAGAGAATTCTAGGAGTAGGGGTCTCTAATTAATTTTTTTTTTTAATATTATCTCTGAATTCACCTTTAAGTGACTTAATTTTAAATGATTATTTTTTTGTGTAACTACAATCACGACCAAAGATAGAGACAGTTCTTCACATAATATTGGGTAATAATCAATAGGTTGTGTATGTTGTTCAATTTACTGAAGAACAAGTGTTCCTTGAATTGATTAATTTTTTTGTGTAAACACAATCACGACCAAAGATAGAAACTTTTCTTCACATGTTGTCTATTAAACGATATGTTGTGCATGTTGTTCAATTTACTGAAGAATGATTGTTACTAAAAGTGATTAATTTTTTATATAAATACAATCTCGAAGAAGTTTGAAAACAATTATTCTGATCTATTTTTGTTTTTAAACAATTGATTGTGTATTTTGAAGATCACGTGTGATGTAGGAGTGTAAAGTTCTATGATGGAAAAAGGTGAGGTTCTAACAGTGTAAATTTATTAAATGTGTTGATAGCGAAACCGATAAATACAAGGTTCTAGTTTAATATGAATCAGAGCATACAGACACAGAGCATGTGCCATTAGTCTCTCTGCAAGACAGATCATTGCTAGTTTGCAGTTGAGTCTGGACCTCTTGATGTGTGAGTGTGTGTGTGGTGTGTAGAAAGGTTCGTTGTCCTTTCAGTAGTCTGCAGCATTCCTTTGCTTCTAGCATTAAGTCTCCTTTGCCATATGCATTCAACTTCTACCAGATAATCTTCAAACAATTAATTAGAAGACTATAATAATAAAAGAAATCATTATGAGGTGTTTCCATTATATTAAACCTTCAAAACACATATTCTACTGATAATTGAGTATAAAACAAAGTATCAGGAGAGTATAAGATCAAAGGAGTTTATTGAAATAAGTTTTTAATTAATTGGGCTTTTTAAGACAACTTTAATCTTTCCTGATTTTCAAGTTTTATTTTTTTTACTCCACCTATATGAGAAAAAGTGGGAAAGTTGAATTACACAGAATGGTGATTTTTGCTTAATTTACCCTAAATCCCAGTCTATTTCCAATAATTCTTTTAGACAAACAAATGATTTACAATTACAATTTGCATTATTATCAACTTTAATTTCTACTAACTTAAAGTAGTTGCAATATGAAAAACAAGGATTCTCCGAACCACAAAAACCAACTAAGATTTTATTGTATGTTTATTATAATACTCTTATCTACATTTCAATGACACAGTCATCATTCTCAGAGGTTTAGAGCTAAACTAAACATAAATCTAAAGGTAAGTTATAAGTAGCCCCTCCCACTTTTAAACGTCCAATCACAAAGAGGCATGTCTTGCCTCAAGTAATTACACCTTTATGATTAGCTGGTTAAGAGTGGGAAAAGGTGCTACTTCGTACTTAGCTTTAGGTTATGTTTAGTTTAGCTCTAAACTTCTAACGATGATGACTACGTAACGAAATTGTAGATAAGGGTAATTATAATAAAGATACTTGATTTATTATAATCTTAGTTTGTTCCTTGTTTTTGTGGTTCGGAAAATTTTTGTTTTCCTTATTGTGAATATCGCCACAGTGCTCCATGGACATTTGATTAAAGTACAGTAGTTGGTTTAAATCTGTAATAAATACTCAAATTTGCATCGATAATAGATTTAATCCTTATTTTTTATTATAAAAAGGGGGAAAGTATAGTTAATGACTTATAATTACAATAATCAAAACAGAATTTGAGCATAACTTTTGTTTTCACAAAAACCAATAATCTGCTCTGTTTACTACATAATATTAATTACATTTGGTAAATAGTTTACCTGAAAAATAAGAAGTTTGACAATGAGTGTGTTAATGTACAATGTACATGCTGCTTTGGCATTTCTAGATCTTTGAAAACATGAAGTACGGTAGCACATGTAAGTGGTTAATAATATCAGACTGATTTACATCAATGATTACCAAGTGCTTAAGTTTATATAAATTAAAATGTTAAGTTAATGTCTTTTTAATCATACACTTTAATTATTATGTACTAAACATAAAACACAAAAATTGTTCATACTAAAGAAAATAAATAAATTTTAATCGGAAGAAGTGTACAAAAATGTGACATAAGCTTAAAACAACTTCAAAATTACAGGATAAAACACGCTTAAGATATATTTTCTATTTTATCTAAACAGGTGAGTAACTATGTTGATCCAATATAATTTGCCTTGCTTGAGATCCTTTATTGAAAACTATTTGTATTTCAAGGACAAATATATTTATAGAAAACATTTAAGAAAACAATACAACAAATAAATTTAATAAACACTAAATTTGAGACCAACTATAAATAATACATGTTATGAAGAATCTTTTACAATAAAACTTATTTTCCATGAGCTTTAACTTAAAGAATACTATAAAATTTGAAGACAATATGATAACATTCAACACTATTTGTTTATATTTGAAACATAACATACTAAGAATAACTATACAATATTTTACAAATAATTAAATGACACATATTTTACAATGTGTTTTGTTAATTTAAACATACAATGTGATGTATATGAATATATAAACACTATACAGTATATATATAAAATATTTACAAAATTGAAATCCCTGATTTTATATAATGGAAAATAAAACTTTTTCACACTGTCAAATTGAAAATGAACCAAAATAATTTCTTACACATCTTTAAATAAACAACTTATAATAGTTTATTTATAATCAAATTTCACTTGGTGGAATTTGAAAAACAAACTATTTAAATTGTAATGTAATAAAATAAATTGTAGGTAATAAATAAATAAAATTCTATTAACTCTGAGTCCCATGTTCAATACATGCTGGCAATTAGCTGGCTATTTTGTTGACCCATGCTTGCATATAATTATGTTGACCCCATGTTTGTTTCCTTTTACCATATTTTTTTCAACCACAGATTAATAAATTACAAGCTACTAAGTATTTTTTATAATGTTCCAGAACTTAGAGATTTTCATAAGGTTTTTAAGTTTAGTCTTAGTAACAGCTTTATTTAGGTATCAGTTAGTTTTAAACTTTTTTTTTTTTTTTATGAAATAAATGAATATTTAGTAAAAATAATATTCTATCATATAACATCAGTGATATTTGTGATGAAGATCAATTTATTAGTGGTTAATGCTAAAACTGTAATGGAAATGAACGGTAAAAACGGTAATTTCATATTAGGCCTAGTAATAAGTTATGAAAACCCAAGGTTTGGTGGTGATGCCCAAAAAAGGAAGTAAAGATGAGGACTTGAAACAAACAAGTCACTTAATTTGGTTTTGTGTTATTTAGGTTTAGGCCTAATTGTATTATTTATTTAGAAAAGGAAGCCACAAGTAAAAATATACAGAAGCTCAATTTCAAATGAAGCAGACTATCTCTAATATTATATTATTAAGAAAATACACTAACAAAATATTTTGTGATCTTAAACTCTCACAGTATATTACCAAATATTAACTGTAATATTTATTGAGTTATGCAATGTATGGGAGATGATAATTATAATATTAAATTACTATAAACTGTTGCAAAAACAAGTAGTGTGGATTTATGAAAACAATCCGGTAGGTACTCAAAACATTCATTAATAAACCATTCATTTGGTATTAATGGTTAAAAGTACATTTGAGATAAATTTATAAATATTATAATTATTTAATTTTATTCCAATGTAAAAGAAAGTATAGGCTACCTGTCATTAACAATATATTTTTAGTCAATGAGATAACTATATAGATACTGATATATTGTTTACACTGATGAAGGACGGTACTTGATAGAATTCCATTTTAACAAATAAAACACAATTTTTCTTTTGTAAAATTCTATTTAAAGCATTGTATTAATTATTGGTATAGATATGTAGATGATGTTTTATGTTTATTTGAAGGTACTGACCGCCAACTTGAATGTTTTTTAAATTATTTAAATTCTATTAACTCGGCGATACAATTTACTATGGAAGTAGGACAGAATAATCAAATTAATTTTTTAGATCTTACAATTAAAATCATTGATGGTAGGCATAATTTCAGCATTTTTAGGAAACCTACGTTTAGTGACAACATTATACATGTTACATCACAAATCCTTATAATCATAAATTGGCTGCTTTTCATAGTATGTTGTATCGCCTCATTAATATTCCTATGTCTAATGATGATTTTTATACTGAGCTTGTATGTATTAAACAAATAGCCATTAATAATGGTTATGAGGTTAATCTCATTGATAAAATGTTAAAAAGAAAATTAAAAAATAAGGCTAAATCCTTTATTTTCCCAATAGTCAATTCTAATAATTCCACACAAAAGTGGCGTAGAATTAACTATTTTGGTAAAGTTAGCCATGCAGTTGGTAAAGTTTTAGAAAAGAAAAAACACTGTAAACCAGCTTATTATTGTAAACAAAATTTAGGAAAGATGTTGGTAAATTCCAAAGATAATATAGAAAAAAAAAGAAGAAGAAGAAAAAAATGCAAAAAAAAGTGGTGTGTACAAACTGACATGTAGTATTTGTAATGCTGCTTATGTTGGCCAAACAGGCCGTAGTTTTAAGTGTAGGTTAGGTGAGCATGAAAGGAGTTGGCGGTTAGGTTATAATGATTCTAGTTTTTCTAACCATTTAAAAAATCATGCATTGACAGATTTTTATTCTAATGTTAATTTTGAAATTTTACATGTTAACGTAAAAAGTAGAAAATTAAATGTTTTGGAAATTTTAGAAATTAAGAGACTTTTGTGTAATGATGATAATCTAGTTTTAAATGACCAAACGGAATTTTTGTCATTTTCTCCTTTACTTCAACCTCTATTCAAGGTTGGTTAATACCTGTGTGAATGACCTGTGGGGTTTTTCCCCTGGGCGAAACCATGGTCGGCTAGACCAAAATAAATTATAGAATTTTACAAAAGAAAAATTGTGTTTTATTTGTTAGATACTGATACTTTAATTCATGATTTTTTTAATTTCTGATTTTTGATATATTGTAATTGAGAATGTAATGATTTTAATTTTATTATATTTACGTACACAAAAAAATATTGATTTAAATTCAAATAACCACACAAGATAGCCTGCTATTATATACAGATGTTGTGTAATAAATTTATTGAATATTATAAAAATATTTTTATTTGACATTGTTTAAACATCCAAACATCAGTACAGTAGACTCTCATAAATCCGGACAATTGTGGCGGACGGCCGGTCCGGATTCCGAAAAATACGTATTTCCCGCAGTCGGAGATAAGTCGGCCGCGGGGCCGATACGAGCAGTGATAAGCCGCACATACAATCGCTACCGGTCATGCCGATACCCAGCGACACTTGTTACACTCTGACACATTAACTAGTGGTACTGTTACTGTAATGTACATAATACAGTAGTGGACTGCAAATAAGTAAAACACAGGGTAGGGCGTGTCAATTACCTCAGTCGCGCGGAAACTTCCACTGCCCGTGAATCATTACAAAATACGTCATTCATGCAATGCGGAAGATCGCGTGAAAATTGAAGGTTCTAAAGCGGAAAATTGATATAAAAAAATTTTTACCGTCCGGTCCGGATTTTCGTGATCCGAATTTATGAGAGTCTACTGTACCACACATATTAGAAAACAGACAATACTGCCAATACTGGGCCTTAGCGATGACAGTTTGTGAGAGACAACTATCTATTGAAACCACTCTTAGAAGCTTGAATAATAAAATTAAACATACACAAGAAAGTGACTAAAAAAAAAAAGAAAAAAAATGTTTGTAACACCGGATATAAATCATCTTGATTCAAATGACTAAATAAACAGATTTTTATCAGACCCATTCTCTTAACAAAAACTCATTTCAACTGTAAACTGTAAACCTAACATTGATTACGGTATTAGTATAAATAAAAACAGTAAGGTCAGCATTCTATAAAATGGTTTCACACTAACTATAATAGGAGAATCATAAAAACATTGCTATAAAAATCTAACTATCCTATTTATAGACTTCTGGACATACTGGATTAAGTAGCAACGAATATGTAAACAAATTGGCCCTTGAAGCAACAAAAAACAATAACATAAATATCTTAGGATTATTTAATTCCCTTCAACTACTAATCTGTTTCTTTATACCAATTTACACATCTAAATTTAACCTTAATCTTAAATTAACATGTACATAAATATAAAATTAACAAATACATAAACGAAAATTATAACAATAATCACTAGTTTAGGAATTCAAAATTAAATAAATGGGATATAATATCAAATTGCAAGTTAAGATTCGGCCATGCAAAAACAAATAAATAGTATAATCTACAAAATAAAAGAATATTTTGCAGCCAAATGCCTGCGATGCACTACCAAAATTTTAACTAGTCATTAAAAGTTAAAACATATAATTTTTGAATCCCCTACATATGAAATATTTAGAATACATATGGACGAAAAATTAGAAAGAAAATTGGCAACCCCTTTTTATCTTAACTGATATTCTTTAAAAAAATATGTTGGGAAATTAAAAATCTTTGATTTAAAAATGAGAAAAAGGTGATTGTGATTATTTTCTAAGGCTTACAAGGTTAAAATTTTAAAGCCAACCAGAACAACAAAAAGTGTAATGTCGATCAGCTGTTTTCTGCTTTTATACTAAACATAACCTAGAATTAGGCTTGTACTAACTAATAAAATAATTATTGTCAAATGTTCGTATTACATGTAAAATTGTATAAGTTTAATGCTCCACTGGATGCGAGACAAATTTTCTTCCAGCCGACTACGTGTTTCACGAATTTTAAATCGACAAAACAATAGCAATAGAGAGCTGGTCTCTTGTGACGAACCACATAGTTCTAAAATGTTGGTCTCCGATAGTGACATTTTTTCAGACGATAATATTAAATTACGTATAATAGGAATAGAGGGTGATATATGGGCAATCGAAGCTACTAGTGTTTTAACAATTTCAAATTTAACAGCTATGGTTTTAGGTCACTTTTATAATCCAATTGATAGTTCAGCAATCCAATCTAATTACACACTAATTTCAGTTTCATTAAAACGTGAACTAAACCCTGCAAGTACAGTTCAAAGCGAAGGCCTAAGTGATTACGGTGAGTCAGTGTGTGGTCAAATAATTAAGTAAATAGTTTTTTGTAGTTTTATGTTCAAATAAAAATTGGTCAGAAATATAATCCACCTTTTCTTTGCAAACCAAATTTCCAAATCTTTGTGTCTAGTCATATCATTACTTAATATCGACACCACAGCTGTGATGTCATTGCTACATTACAAGCAATAGTATTGTCTTTTATGTTCACTAATTTATTATAACCTCTTCATGATTTTTTTGTTATTCCCCCTTATAAAATAAATATTGGACACTCTCAAAGGGCTAGATTAAATATTTGGTTACAACACCATAGACAGGTTAGGTCAAGGGTGGATTTATCTTCAAGGGAACTAGTTAAATTAATCTGTCTACTGATATGGTTGTATATCTAAATCTAATTCATTTTTTTATAATCTTTAAAATACAAGTTTATGCCTTTGATTTCACAGATATATAGAATTATTTTAATAAGGCCTAATTTTCATTAGGTTCAAAGTGTAATCTTCCACAAGTGGGATAATATTGTATTATTCTTGTTACCAAATTTTTCAAGAATAAGTGGTACCAGTCTTTGTTTAGTTGATTTCTGTAAAGACGGAAAAATTTTTGATCATCATCGCCTTATAAAAAAAATGAAGAAAAGAACAAAATTAAGACCTGTAGCACTCAAAAACCCTTAATAGCATCCAGATTGGAAAAGAATAAGAGTTGTTCAAGAGATTTTTTATAGGAAACATATAAGATCAAACCCAAGACTACGTGAAAATAAGTGTCGATCAAGCTAGGTCCCTCTGGACCGTAGTGAACACCTAAGGGCAAGCAGTTTTTGCTGTCAATTATAATATTTACAATTCATTTAAGTTCATCATACAAATTAATTATGATGATAGGCCTACATCTAAACACTTTTTCTTTTCCCCAAACAAATATCACTGGTCCCACAATGTTAGATAGAATTGGGATTTAGTTTTTTCTTATCTTTAATTGGTTGACAAAAAACTAATGTTTGAAGATTAAGTTATAACAAAGGTAAGATTTAAGAATATAATCAAAAATTATTCAATTAAGTAGTAATACAGTATTGTATAACCTATACTTTGAAATTTTAAACAGAATTTTTCGACAATAAACATTATAATATAAACAAATGAAGTTAGAGGTTTATTGGTCTTTTAATTCTTACTGAATAAGAGGAAAAATAATTGAAAATTCATTCACCAGTTTTTAAACTCAGTTAGACCTACTGTTAATTTTTGTTTCAAGTTTAGGTTTTCCATTTTAACTACTATACTGTATGTCTTACCTCAATTACCTTCTTTTTTTTCTGAATTTTTCTCAGTAAATGAAAGTAATTTTCTTGTGATCCAATTCTTGGTTTCCCATTTTCTGAATCTTTCTCCTGGTATATAGCCTAATGTCATTAAATTCAAGTAAAATGTGACATTTATTATCAAATTAATGTAGCTTACTTATGATTAAACCTACAGTTTGCGAATAATTGACAAAAAATTAACACAAACGGTAGAATTCCAAAACTTTACAATTATTTTTATTCCTACAGGATGTATTTGTATTCTATGCGAGTTAGTGTCACCAATATTTCCATACTAGGCTATACTGTTTAAATTGTGTGCACCATTTATTAATTAAGTTTAATACAGTAATACTATTTATTATTATTAAAGGAAATAATAACCTTCAAGTTATTGATTTCAGATGAAATTTTATTGGTTGAAAAGTATACTCATCAAGATCTACCACAGGAAATACTTGATCCTCCAAATGCACCAGATGAACAAAAAATCTTTGCTGCTACTAAACACTTGGAAGCAAAAAACACTAAGAAAATTCCACTACCAGAAGATTGTTTAGACAATGTATGTATAGAAATGTTCACTTTTTAAATTGGCCCATTTTTTAAACATTAGGCCTATATAAGATTGAAATAAATTACTATAGTGACTTGTTAGAAAGTGCTCATTTTCCTTAAGTTAGTTACTGAAAGTTTTCTAACAACTAACTGAAAAATCACATTACAACAGAAACATGTAAATTTATAATATGTACTATTAAAATTGTTCATATCTTTTCAAAATTTCCTTGTGTTCCCGATAACAAATATAGTTTGGGTCTGGTAATAAATTGATTATACAAGCTAGTCTGTTATTGTACAAGCAAATTGTTCACTTATAAATCCCTAGAAGTGGCAGTAGCCCTGTACTATTTTAGCTCATTTTTAAATTCATAAAAAATAGTAATAGTATCCAAAAACCAACTTGTTATATATCTTTAATCTCAAAAAGGGTCATACAATTCATTTATGAAATGAAAAAGTCATATATAAATAATAGTTTGGAATTATTAAAAAAAAAAAAGTCCATTTAAAAAAGTGAAAAATTAAAAAAAAGTGCCTATGACAACCACAAACCAGTTTTTTTTTTCTTTTCAAAATATAGGCCTACAGTCAATTTTGTAGTATACTTGTAGGTAAAAGCCTGTAAAAAATATATGAATTTCAAAAATTTGTATTAGAAAAAATAAATTTTGTGAAAAAAGTATACAAAATCTAAAAAGTTTTTGAAAAACATTCACCAAAAATATTTATTTTATCTAAACTCAACAAGTTATATACCATTAATTAGGTAAAGATACATACCTACATAGAATTGAAATATGAATTATTCATAAATTTTCTAGAATCATATATTTTAGAGTCAGCTAATATAGAATGTGAAAAATTGTCTTTATGTGACTACAATTTGAACAAAAACTCAACAAAAAACTTCTATAAATTAGCACAAAATTTTTTTAGGCTATTCAAACACACAAGATATAGTGTATAGTTGTGAAGATGAATCCTTATCAACAAAACATAACAAATAAAGTAATACACACTAAACTTGGCACAGTGCCAGCATGTAAAATTACTATCTCTCTTGGTGACAAAAACAAACTAATTTCATCTGGAAAGTAAAACAATCAAGATACAGTACTACCAAAATATTTATCTCACAGAAACGTGCTATATTTCCCACGAAACCACCAAACTTCCCCCTTTCAATGATATATTGATCATCACAAAAATCGAAATATTACTAATTGATATTTGACATAGAGTGCCATTGTCGCAAATGGCACTGGAAATTATTGTTTTAGTCATGATGTTTTGAAACATCTGTCTGTATCTCACTAACTATGAGAGCGATGATAATTTGGAAGGCACCATATTAATTCAAAAGAGAAAGAAAAATACTATAACACATTGTAGATATGAAATAGTTTGACTGAAAAGTGGATTTGTGACAAATAGAAAAAAAAATGACGTAATTAGCTTTAAAATGGTAAATAGATTATTGCGATAGGACAATTTTAGTTGATGAAATGTGATTTGTAAAAAACCTGATTTTACTTTGTTTCCACATTACTGACACACAAAGTTTCAACAGGGTTAATTCAACATTTGTCAGTTTTGTCAAATCGTATAAATTTGTATAAGTAATAATTAATATATTGGTACTATGTATGATGTAGTTCCACTTAGTATTTTTTGTTAGAAAATTGATGTGTAATTTTAAATTGTCTAAACTAACAAATCGAGGAGTGAAAATTTTGAAAATAACTGGAAAAAACATTATCAAAATGTGTATTTTTTAAACTGACAAATCTAGTTAGTGAAAATGTTAAAATGATTGAAGATTCAGTAACAAAATTTCTACAGTACACTCGTGTTAGTTCGACTGTTGACAATCCGACATACTTGGTAGTCTGAAGCTCATGTCAGTTGATTCACTGTGCCTTGCTAACAACCTCGAGGTAATTTGAGCACTTTGTTTACCATACTGTTTGTCTGTTATGAGTTTGATTAAAATTTCACGAGAATCGGTGGAGACCTCAGAAGCAAGATTCACAGTCAACTATGATAAAACTGTATCAGCTGCAAACACTTCGTTACAATGGTGTGAGGAGAGAGGGTGCTTTTTTATTGATGTTAAAAGACATTCAAGATAAAGCATTGATTGACAGTTTATCCCAGATTTCTTCAATGTATCAATACTGTACTGTATGTATACCTTTCATTTACAAATTTTGTAATATACAATTCATGTTTTTAATATTTCTCATCTCATTTGTGTTCACTGTATAAAATTAATTGTTTTATTAGCCTACTGTCATAAATGGTTTAACGAAAATGACTGTAATTCCCGTAACTTACTGCTAATCTTCAACATTAAAAAAAAATCTCTTTTAATAATCCAGACACTATGAATAATCCAACACCCTCTCAGTCCCATACCTGTTGGATTATCAAGAATTTACTGTATTATTTAATGCTGACAAAAGTTATGATTAATTTTATGAAACACAAACAGTAGGCACTACTAAATAAAAACTAAACTAACAATCTGCTAAGACTACTTATTAAATTGTTTATAACAAGTTAAATTAAGAAAACTTGATGCGGTAGAATCTGATTAAACCAGACTAATTGAAGCTCTAAGTTCTCAGAATTAATGAAGTCCTAATTAAAAAAAAAACATATAAAATAAGCTAAGTTATGATTGAAAGACCATGTAGAAAAGAAACAGACGTTGCATGCCCAATTGTGTATTATAATCTTTCTGCTGTACCCTGAATTAAACCATTGGCCATTTCCCCTTGCATGGCTAATCCGGAAGAATGAAGTTAGGGAAAATATAAGAAATTGTTAACTGAAACATCATATTGAGTTAATGGCCTGTACCCGCCACTACAGTACTTGATTGTCTTAGCTAATATATTACTCTAATACTGCCTAATATTATTAATATTAGCTAATATATTAAAGACATAGTTGTTGTTTATACAGACTACGAACTAGAGTATACACTTGTGTATATATGACCTGTTATATACAAATCCTATTTGTCAAGAAAACTAATATTGAATAAATAAATAAAGAGTCTGTTATATGAGCTGTTTACCACCCACTATACTACTCAGTTGTCTCATATAATGTATGACTCCATTATGGAAGAAGTTGTTGTTCCTGTTATAAGGCATGTACCAGCCACTAAAGTACTCAGTTGTTTCATCTAATATATGACTCCATTATGGAAGAAGTAGTTGTTTACACTGACTGTAAACTACAGTCGCATTTGTTTTTTTAATGCAGAAATAAAAACTAGCATAGATTCATCGCCAATTTAGTCAAATCTATGGTGGGATTGTAATGAGTGATGGAATAGTGAGAAAAATGGTTAAATAGCTTAATGAAAACCATGAAAACATGATAGAATAAAACTCGAACACAAGTTCTCACAAAAATACATTACTTAAACACGTTTCAAGAACAAAGTCCCATTCTCAGTGATACATGAGCTACAATAACTCAACATTGAAACACATTTGATTAAGTAAACTTAATTTTCTGAGAACTTGTGTTCGATTTTTATTCTATCTAATATTATCTCACAAGTCAAGCTCAACATTTATTCATATAAATATGTTTTAAAAGTGGCCATCTGTCATTAATGATTCTTTGGTACTACAATGGTAAACGTCGTATGGGATTTTATTTTGGTCAAAAAACGAAAAAACAAAATATAAATCTAATGCAAGGTTTGGATAAAGCGTAGCTAATTTTGCTGCTTGAAGCGAGTCCGTGAAATTGTACTATGACCAGGGAAAAGGTAGTTTTTGTGGACTAGTTTTGATAGAAGAATCGCATGTTAGCCAATTTTGTATAAAAATGTTATATTTGATTAATTATGAAAATATGAAATAACTAGTGTAGAGGATATGTATTGGTAGTACAAGTTGTATGCAATGCATGTCTAGCACTGGTACTTCATATAAAGTGACACACAGCAAAATATAATTGAAGTAAAGAATAAACATTTTCAAAATTGGTCAAAAACTAAACATCTTGATACTCTCAAAATAAGCACAAGAAAATAAGAATAAAATGTTCTTGATAATTTTTGGGGAAAATGAATCTTATAGAAGTTAGCTTAAATTGATAAATTTCAAAATAGTATAAAATTTGAATAATGTGTTGTATACAATTAACTAATATATTAAAGTTATAAAGGAAAATAGACAATATAAAACACTGAAACCCTTACCACAAGTTTGGTACAATAAAACACACACACACACACACAAATAAAATAAAATAAAATATTTATTTCCCTTATGTTATTATAGTTCCCTGATGTACATTTTGGTAACCAAGTTACCATCATCGGAGGGATCTGAAATAATACTAACAAAATATGAAATCTTAAAAACTAAAATGCCATATTCTCCCCTCCACCCTACTTCTGGTGGTTCGGCCTATCAAAGTAGAATCACGTCAATGACCTAGATGAAAGCGGTTAACGGTACACATTCCTGTCCTTGGGAAACCCTTAGGTTGAATATGGCAATGGTGGCAAATTTTTTTACAGATAACAATATATCTTAAAACTCTTTGGTATCAACCTATAACAGCTTATTTTGTGTAGCTTAGTAAACTACTTTTATTAGGCTGAAAAATGAACAGGTCAAAACTGAAGCTATATATATTCTAACTAAACTAGGCTAACTTTATAATAAAACCCAATTTTGTTTCCTATTAGATGAGTTATAATTTGTGTCGATTTATTGTAATTAAAATTTTAACATTTTCTTAATTTAATTTTAATTTTTTTTTTGTTTTGTTAACTAACACTCTCATATTATTATATTGACTCTAATTTATATTTTTTACAGTTTCAGTTTGAAATTCGCAAAGTATTAATCACATTAGTTGAAGCTGCAGCTAATGTTCTTGCAACTATGCCGAATTCTACAAAAATTTTTCAAGATATTTCCTCTCGAATTGAACAGAAAATGGAGCCGGACAAAGAAGCAATTAAAAAATTCATTTCCCTTGGTTTCACAGAAGCTCAGGCAAAGCATGCACTTCAATTGAAAAGGTAAATTTACAACTACAGTAAACTTCCTATAATCCGGCATGTTCGGGACTTGAAGCATACTGGATTATGAAATATTATAAGGGATTATGAAAATGTGAATTAAACAAAAAGTGACAGTAAATCATATTTTTTTATTATTTAAACAGCTTAATTAAAATCAAAAAATGACATAATAATGTAAAATAACTGACTATGAAACAAAAAAGTGCACTGTAGGCTTATACACAATTTAATTCCATGTCACTTTGGACCCACTTATACACTTAGGACCCATGTCACTTCTCAGTCACTTTAAAATCACTGAACTCAAAATCAAGCTCTACAAAACACTAAAACACAACAATATTCGATGTTGATACCACAAACAAAGACACAGTGACATGCAGGAACAGGTAGCTCCCAAACATATACCTTGTCACCCGAAGTTGGCCAAAGATGAGCACCTTGTTATACTGTATTCAACGACTGGCCTCCCCTCCACGCATGTTGATACGTTTTGTCTGGCAGAATGTTTTCCCTTGCGCCTTTCGATCACAAACAAACTTGAACAAGGCATGATTGATGTTTTGTGATCGATATAAATGAATTGTTTTCAAAAGTCCTGCCGGACAGTAGGATGCCGGATATTTATTTGGAGAGTTCTAGAACCAAAAATAGATTTATAATGATATCCGACTTTCTGTTATTCTGTACATGAACTGAGATCCAGGCTAAAAGCTTTTCCCAATTTACTTTAAATTTTATATATAACCATAACTCGTAAATACTCTGTTCTTTTAAAAATTTCTATCTTACAGTAAGAAAAGTTCTTTTTTATTTTAAATGTGCTGTAATCATTTTGCTGCAGTGTAGGTTTTAAATAAATGCTGTTGGTCCCTAATTTCAATTTTGAAATTATTGATAAAAGTCTAATAAAAGGCCCAAAGTCATTCTATTAAAGATAGAATTTCTCAAAATTAGTACTACTGATTTAGTTGATGTTTTGGTAAAATTGAAAGTAATTAGATTTCAAGAATAGTTTAAAAAAAATTATAATAAAGGGATATTAACAGTTATTGAAAAATTAAGTCAAACAGAAAACAGTTTTTTACCAATTAAACTTTATGATAAAATTAGAATTGTATGATGGTAAACATTTTTTTAGATTTTAATGTAACAGCAGATATTTCTTGTTGAAACTCCATATTCAAGGATTAAATAAAGCAATAAAGCTAAAGTTTCAAAATTATTTTAATAATATAAATGAGCTACAATTGTTTCGCCTTATGGCATCACATCGGCATCGGGCAACTGATAATTAACAAGTGTTGACAACTATTTATACATACACAAGTAACAGGAAACTGAAATACAATAGAGAAATCGGGAAGGGTAGGGGAATGACCTAGCAGGTAGACGAAGGTTGATGAACTATGTGAAGGATGGGTTTTAGAAGGGGTGAAGAATTTAATACAATTTGGTCATTTAAGTTGAAAATATGCCTAAGTGAAATAGATCTATTTATTTCTAAACATTTTAAATTATTTAATCTATTGCTTTTATTTTCTATATGTAAGAGTTTAACATTCAATTTCGGATCAAAATTATGACCTGAGTCCAGAAGGTGGTTAGGAAAGTTAGAGTTTCTATAGGCATATGTTTCCAGCTATTTACATGTTCTTTAATCCTAACTTTTATAGTTCTACCTATTGTATTTCAGTTTCCTGTTACTTGTGTATGTATAAATAGTTGTCAATACTTGTTAATTATCAGTTGCCGGATGATGTCGAAAAGCGAAACAATTGTAGCTCATTTATATTATTAAAATAATTTTGAAACTTTATTCCTTGAATTTTTTAGATATATTTTACAATAGTTTGAGCTCTTAGGGACACTTTTAGACCATTTTGAAACATTGCATGTAGTAGTTTTTAGACACAAGTGGTTTGCCTATTTTAAAATTTTGAAGCTTGGTGCGGGTTAGTAAATATTTTAGGGAGTGATTAAATTTTAGTAAAAATATTAGCTTAAATGGTGTGGTGTTAAAATATTTGTAAAGCCTTTAATTGATTAAAATTTGTGTTAAACAACCCTGAATCTGTACTATGTCAGTAACCTGAGTTGTAATTTGTACATGCTTGGTCTGAAAGTCTTTTAAAAATATTAAAACAAGTTCAAAATTTATGTTTATTAATATTGATGAAACTCGGTAGCCTATATAAGTTGTTGTTTTCCAGTGGCCTGCTATTAGGATCATTTAACCCTTTGCCTCATTTTGCCTCTTGCCACCCAATTAAAGTTGTTCAAAATTTTTGATTCTTGTAAATTCTTTGAAAGTTTGATACAGAACAGAAGGTGTTCACTATCCATTCTTGAATCCTGTTGTTCATACAACATTCTTCTTTTTCAAAAAAAAAATTGTGATTTTGTGAAGGTGTGCAGCCAGGCAGTCATGATCTCTATTTAGTCTACAAAGGTCCACAGCTTCTTTCCTTGGTTTTTGGCAGTTGTTGTTCTTCTTATATCTGCCCTGTGATTATGTGGCTTCTTAATACTTTGGTGTTGTTCTTTATTTTAATAAATCTTGTCAACGTTTGGTAGTTTGGAGTCTTGTTTTGGTGATAGAGATCCTTTTTTGGCTAATGTGTCAGCCACATCATTTCCAAAAAAATACCAACGTGTGAGGTTTTTCACGTGGGCATATCTGCTTTTTCAAATTTTCCAGTACTTTATATCAGAATCCTTCTTTCATGAATTGCTTTAGATGTTCATTGCTGTTTGTAGTTATAAATTCTATTGCTGATTTGAAGTTCACTAGGAGAATATTCTTAAAATTGTTAGGTTTGCATAGGAATTCCTCTAGGTTTTTTTATGATTCCCGACTTCTATGTAGTGAGAAAACAATGAAGAATAAGTCCAACACACAGCTTATCCTGATCTAACCATTATGAGCCATCACTATAAATGTGCAGCCATTCTTCTATTGGGTATTTTTTTTCCCTATAGTTTTTAGTGACAAACTGTCTTAATTCTCCTAGTGTATTTTCATTCTTTTTAATTGGTTTAGGTTTACTAGGTAGGTATGGGCAGTCAGTGATGTTTATTGGCTGTAAGACAGATACTATTTGTATTGGTATATGGAGTTTTCTAAGGTATTCTGTATTTATTGTAAATATGTTTTTCTGTGTTTTGAGTTTTTGTTCTTCAAGAGTTTGTTTTGGGTAAGTCAGATTTGGCTTTTAGGAAAGATTTTGCAGCTTGCTGTCTTATTACCTCCCAACTATTGGATTATTTTTACTGTATATCTGTAATGTTGTGGCTGGAGTTGTCTTGATTGCAACAGTTAATAATCTCAGAAAACCGTTTTGAGCACTTTCAAACAGATTTTTAGTCTTGCTGTGGAGACAGTTACTACAGCTTCGCTTCCATACTTAATAGCTGGTTTTATATATGTTCTGTAGGTTTTATTGTGAATTCTAGCAGCAATGTGGTGAACTGAGTCACCATAGAACATCCTGGACAAAGCTGAGACCATTGCCTTATAATTTTATTATGTCTTAACTTTGTAAAAAACACATAACTATTGGCTAATGATTGCTTACTTCAATTCCGGTTTAATAGGGTAATATTTTAATAGATTATTCATTTTTAATTTCAGTAAAAAACATAATTATATTATACTTTTAATCTAATTAATATAATATATATAATCTATAATGCAATTATATTATACCACTGTACCATTCTTGGGGAAAAATTATTAGATTTTGGAACTACTTACTGGGTCTTAGGGACGAATGGTCATGCCACACTACAAAGGGTCAATAACCTTACCTTTTACTGCAAGCCATTGCAACCGAGCTTGTCATTAAAAAAAAAATTTAATACTAACCAAAACAGTAGATTACTTCTAAATATAATAATTGCTGAGTTTTATAGTAACAACGTTTATATTTAAAATTTTTAAAAAATTAATTACATGTCTTTATAAAAATTATATATATTTAAGAATTTGACAAACCCCATATGCACATTCTAAAGTTTTGAGTTAATGAAAAACAAAATATATATATAATATATATATATAATATATATATATATATATATATATATATATATATATATATATATATATCAAACCCTCCCTTAGTATAAAAGAAACAATTTTTTTTTTATTTACTAGAAAATTACAACTTAAACAAATTTACAAAAAAACAGTGCATAGAATAAGATACGACACTAGAAGCTTAGGTCGAACTTAAGTTTATAACAATTTGTTAGTGTACACATGTGTATAAATATGTAAAACCATCTATATTATATTTAACAAGTTTTGTTGGCCAACTTTTATATTATGCAATTAAATTTATAAAGGAGGAGAAAATATGAAAATTTATTTTATGGCATCATTTTATAATTGAAAATTTAAAAATAACCCCTTTAAGGTTGAAGTGTCGAAAATGCTAGCTTATCCCATCCAATAGACATATATATAAAATTATTTTAAAATATTTTATAGATTATTTGTTTAAAGTTAACAGATTTCTTTTTATTTGTATTCAAAATGTCCATTTATCGTGTTGATGTTGGAGATGGATGTTTCAACTATAACGTCGACATGTTGGAGGTTGTTTATTCCCTCCGGAACTTGCACCAGTTTTTCACTGTTAACAACACAAGTTTCAGTTACCAAATGAACTATTTCTTTTAATTTTAAACAGAAATTGTTATAATGAAGTTATTTTTACTGAAAGAAAAAATATAAAATTGAATTATTAGAAAGGTGATATTAAGTCTGTCTTTACAATAGTTACAAAATTTAAATAAATTGATCCAAAATATTAAAGACTGTTACACATGAAAAATGCAAGTTTATGACATAAAAAAATCACATATTATATATAAGTTTTCCTAAAAAGAAAATTATCTCAAAACAAAGAAATTAACTAACCAACTCAGCTGGAATGGTCTTACCTGGTTTAGAGGTCAGGGCCGTGTATGGGGCTGAACAAAACTTCTAGTTTCACCAAACATTTCGCTTATCGACAATTATTCATTTTAAGCACAACACTTTGTTGATTATATTAATTCCGTTATACTTTTCAGACTTAGCCTCGTGGCTCAACGAAATGTGGCTTTGTCCCGATGCAACATTAGCAATTTATCTGAAGTCCGAATATGGTCTGATGTTACGAGATTAGCGTCTCACCTGATTCTAGAGTTGAGTTGACTCCGCCAGGTTACAGCACCGGACAGATGACCGATTACTGTACAGGGAGTTGAATATTTTGAATGTAATGAAAAGAATGAAATGCATTGTTTTGTTTCTGGAATGTCAAATTTTGAATTGGAAATATGTGTCGCGTTTGTAATAACGCTACACCACCATTATATCGCCATTATTCTTTAACAATTTAATTTTTATCAAATTAAAGATCTAATTGATTTATGTTTACCAAAATATTCTCTGTGCTATTATGGACAAATGATACAATTTATTAAATGTTAGTGTTTTTTAAGGCAAACTAGAGTAGGTTTGAAGAAAAACAAAATAACTATAAATATCTCATGAGGAAAAGAAGTTTGCAATATCCTGTGCACAGATTGCAATTTGTAGAACGTGGCGTTTATTACTCTGGTTTGATATTATTTAATAAACTTCTGGAAAATATGAAAAAATAAAGTTGTTTCATGAATTTTTGCGGATCATTCAGAGGATACCCTCTTGAGGAGTGCTTTTTACTCAGTGGAGGAGTACTTCAGCTCATAACCTCTGGGTGCCTGGGATGCATTTTGTATTCAGGATGACGACTCAAATAATTTATAATATGAGATAACATGTACACATGGTTCACTGTGTCTTAATTTGTTTGTATTTTTTAAAATTTCTATCTTGTATATTTGTTCTATTGTATATTGTGTATTGTGTGTTGTGAGTGATTTTTGTATAGTATGACAAGTCAAATGCAAATAAATAAAATAGTTCAATATATAACTGCTAAGACCTAATTTAATATTAGTCTTTACAAAAATATTTTGAAAATTGTATACTGGCCATGTTATTAATGTAATTTAGTGCTTATTTTTTAAATTCTTAATATATGTATTAAGAATACTTAAAAAAGTTTGTGCACTTCCAATTTTTTACAGAAACTTATCTTTTGTTTTTATTTTATGTTTTAGAAATAAAGTAAATGAAGCTCTTGAATGGTTGTTAGAAAATGCAGAAAAACTAAAAGATGATAAAACAACCAAAGATATTCCTGGGCCAAGTAGAAGTGATATTAATAGTGACGATCCAATATTAATTATTACACAACTTCTGGATAACTTTAGAGAAACTAGAATCAAAAATTTTGAGCCAGATGATGAAATTTTACAAGGTATGATTGAAATGGGTTTTGCTGCAGAAGAATGTGTCGATGCATTGAGGATTACAGGAAACAGCAAGTCTTCAGCGGTAAATACAAAATATGTTTCAGTGATGACAGTGAATATTCTAAAACTACAGAACATCAAAAGAAAGGATATTTTTAGTTTTCAAACAAAAAATATCTTGTTTGATAAAATGGTAGTTCAGAAATTGAAAAGTGAAAATTAACCAAGGATGCAGATTTAAAAGATCAAACATCTCAAAATCAGTCAAAGTTATTTTGGTGATATTTTTGTGGAATATGGAGGTTTATGCCATCAAGTAATACCAGGTGTTTCAAAATGAATAGCGGGGTTTTAACGCCTTATAATTTTTATTACACTACAATTAGAGCTATAAATGATACATCAAATGAAACAGCAACTCAAACAGTTTTGTTTGTTGGCGCATGTGCACACAATGTTTTCGCTGCCATCCGTTAGAAAGCGCTAGTGGCAAAGATGGCGACTAGTGAACAGAAAGCTTTTTGTGTTTTACAGATTGCACAAAACTGAGGTTTACAATGCTAGAAAAACCTCACACGATTGTACAAGTGCAACGCGACTCCCCTAAATTGAATGTTTTTTGTGCTATATCCCGGCAGAAAGTTTATGGGCCTTTCTTTTTTGGCGAAGCAACTGTAACTGGTACTTCTTATCTTGATACTCTACAGTCATGGCTCTTCCCTCAGTTGAAAGATGATGAACAAGAGAACTTCATTTTCCAGCAAGATGGTGTGCCGTCTCACTGGCACAACGAAGTACGCGATTGTTTGAACGTTACTGTATCCGACCGCTGGATTGGCCGCAAAGGGCCCAATGACAGAGTTTGTTTTGCTTGGCTTCCACAGTCACCCGATCTGACACCTTGCGATTTCTACCTTTGGGGGTTCATAAAGGATCGTGTGTATGTGCCTCCACTACCAACTGACCTTCCCGAATTAAGAAACAGGATTAAAGCAGCTGTTACAACAATTACTCAAGAAACACTAATCAAAGTTTGGGAAGAACTCGCATATCGTCTTGACGTGTGCCGTGTGACGAATGGTGCTCACATTGAACACTTGTAGGCTTTTCTGTAAAACTCTTTGAGTTGCCTTTTCATTTGATGTGTCATTTATAGCGGTAAGTTTAATGTAATAAAAGTTATAAAGCGTTTAAACCTCGCTATTCATTTTGAAACATCCGGTATAATAATGATATCTTTGAAGCAGACATTTGTCATCATTAATACACAAGACATGTCGAGAGTATAAATCAACTCCCATGGCGATAAACAGAACACGAAAAAATGCAAATCTAAGCCCTGTTAGTCTTGGTTATTTGATTTGTTCAAGTCTGGCTTTAGCCCCCACCCCCATTTTTTTAGATTATTATATTGTTAAAGTTTTTAACATTTTTAAGCTGGCATTTTTCACCTTTTTTATGTTCTAGGTTTATCACTTGATACCAAGCATTGATTTATACTCTCCAAATGTTGCTTGTTAATTTTTATTAACACAAATAATATCAAAAGTCTGCTTAAACCATATTAATAATATGAACATTCTATCATTATCAAATAACTTTAAAACCAGAATAAAACCAATGTCTCATATAAAGATCAGTGAGGGGGGGGGTTCATTTTGTTATTTGCCACATTGGTTATATTTGATATTTTGTAAAATGTTGTAAATAGCTAAAGTTGATTAACGATATAGTCCTTGAATCATTTTAATTTTTTGACCAATTACTTTCTATTCTGCATTATAGTGAATAGAATATATTTCTATTAATATTTGTATATAGAGTGAAAACTGCCTCATATCTCTGGTTCTACTCAAGTTAGAAAAAAGTGTGATCCATCATTGCAAACATCTGACCTCTGCTACCTACAGTCTGATTCAGACATTTTTTTTTTTACCAAATACAAGGTGTTTCCATGATTTTTCTACACATTGATTTTTACTGTATTGTTTTAGTCCAGAACAAAGCAAAGCAAAAAATTTTGTTTTTGCAACTATCTTAAAAAATAATAGAGTTCTGCTCATTTAAACATTATCTTTTATTATAAAATAATATTAATTTTAATGAATTTCAGAGACTTAATTGACATAAGAGTTGAAAGGTTAGCTATATTAATGGGACTTACCGTCACAATAGTCTATATTATTATTATACATTTTTCATAGATTTGCCATCATTTGTGTGTTAAAAATTCAAAACACGACGTTTCGGGAATAAGAATCAATTCCCGTTATCAAGTGACTAAAATCTAAAGAAACATGAAACTAGAAACTAAGCCTATGTGAGAAGTAAAATTAAATAAAAATACCACCAACCTTAATATCTAAGCTGCATCTCATGGTGAAACTGAGAAGTCAAAAAACACAATCACGGTAACACACAACTAACGGCAAATACATGTTGTTGTATCAAAGATACAGCAACAAGTGACGTGGTCTAGAAGGCGTGACAAACTATTAGGGGAGTGGCCTATTGTTAGTTGTATTAAGCTTCCTAGCACTAGAACGGGTTACAACCCCTTGTGGCAATTTAACAGGTAAAATTTCAGCTTGTTTATTAGTTATAGGGATATTATAATCAAATTTTAGTTCTTCTTTTAATAATGACAGCCATAATGGCCTTACTTCTATATTTGATTGGCTGATAGGATTGTCCGTTAGTTTTATATACAAGGCTTCAAATGTCCGAAAAATGTATAATAATAAAATTGAACTTCTATCATTAACAAATAACTTCAAACAGAGAATAGTCTATATTAGTAGTTATATCACTACGGCCGTTTCGGCTATTCAGCCATTTAGTGGGCCTACTGCATCGTGTATTAAATGTTTAAAGAACTTGTGTGTCTGTTATATGTCGTGTGTTTGTGATTTGTGATTTTTTAAACTAAGACAACGGGAAAACCCAGCATATAACACTTGAAAATGGCTGAATAGCCGAAACGGCCGTAGTGATATAACTACGAATATAGACTATTGTGATGGTAAGTCCCATTAATATATCTAATTATTAATCAGTAGTCGGAATGGCGAAAACAAATATGTGTGTTGAAAGGTTATAACCTAAATTAATAACACAAATTGCAAAAATAACTTTCCATCTTCAGAATAATTGAAAATTGTATGTTAAAAGCCCCTTACCTTTACAGTTTCATAATAAATGTTCAAGGCAAAACAAAAATGAAAAAGCACTTATAATTTCACAAAAAAACAATTTATTGCTACAGCTGTTTCGCCGTTAGGCATCGTCAGACAACTAAGAACTAAAAACTAAAATACAGGTCAACTTAACACTAACATCTAGGAATGAAGGTGGGGATGAAAGCAGAGGTTGGGCAAATTATAAGTGCTTTTTCATTTTTGTTTTGCCTTATTATGGAATTTCACCGAGTACCGACTGTAGTCACACTCAATATGGATAAATGTTCAAAATGCTTTCCTTGTGCTAGTCATCTCATCACTTCAGAAATGCTGCGTCTAATTGTTTATATCACAAGATTTACTCTAATAAACCCACATGTTGCTTTAAAAACCCCAAAAAGAAATAATTAAGCAGTGACAGATCTGGTGACTTGGCAGGCCATTCAATTATTCCCCTGCGATCTATCCAAACTAAATGAGTTGCCAAATTTTAAAAGAAATTGCATATAAATTTTAATACCAAAACGCACAATATCTCCCAAATTTCTTTTAAAGTCTATAAATAACTAATTACAATTAACTTTCAAACAGAATTCAACAAATTAACCAATTAATAAAACAAGTAATCCTTCACAAATATCAAAAAATAACGAAGCAACACATTAAATAAAGATAAATTAATTGTCTATAACAAATTTTTCTAATTAATGTTTATCAAGTAAATCAACTTCAAGTCTACAATCAATCAATAAAAGCAACAAATAATAAATTAACATATAGAGTTTTTAGTAAATACTAAACCCTATAAGAATTCAACTAAACTCAACAATAATTTTCAACTATGTTACTAATTCTTCAACTAATTTAGAAACTGGTTTAAAAAAAACAACAAACTTTTTACTAATAACTTTTAGTATTTTTTTGTTCATGTAGTAATACATTTTTAGTAAAAACTAAAAGTACGCCCAATGCACCATTTGTTAAGAAGTTCCTTTTATTAAGCCTGGGTTTTTTTTTTCAATAAACTCAGTGGTTCAGTTTTACTACTGGAGATTAAAGTTTCTCTTTAATTTATATTTTATAATCATATATAAACTGAATTACAGCATTTCCCTAATACTCAATACAATTTTGTTTTTCACTACTCAATTATACATAGACAATTAATATATATATATATATATATATATATATATATATATATATATATATATACAGTATAACAAACACACAGAACACAATTCTCATAAAAAATACGCCTAAGTATCAGCCGCGTTTCAACGACAAGGTCGTCCTCTTCAGTGATACACGAGCTACACCAATCAAACTATAACTCAAGTTATAGTTATAGTCGAGTTATAGTTTGATTGGTGTAGCTCGTCCTTTTCAGTGATACACAAGCTACACCAATCAAACTATAACTCAAGTTATAGTTATAGTCGAGTTATAGTTTGATTGGTGTAGCTCGTGTATCACTGAAGAGGACGACCTTGTCGTTGAAACGTGTCTGATACTTAGGCGTATTTTTTATAAGAATTGTGTTCTGTGTGTTTGTTATACTGTATAATTTATCTCATAAGTCAAGCTCAACATTTAATTATAATATATATATTATAATTACAATTTTGATCCTATCCCTCCTATGTTCTATAAATAAATATAATCAACTATAACATGAAATATTAACCCAGAATGGTTCTAACCGTTATGACTACAGTTTACTTTTAGTATTAAACAATTATCTCTCTCTCTCTCTCTCTCTCTCTCTCTCTCTCTCTCTCTCTCTCTCTCTCTCTCTCTCTCTCTCTCTCTCTCTCTCTCTCCTTGTTTATATATATCCTTGTTGTTGATATATATATATATATATATATATATATATATATATATATATATATATATATATAACAAAGTATATCTATTTAAATAACAAGACTAAAGTTGTGAGAACTAATTGTAAGCTCTTAACCACTCAGTTGATTGTGAATTCTTATTTAGTACTAAGTTTGAGTTGAGCAATGTGTCAATCAATTTAAAAGGTTTGTTAAATTAAATGGATGTTTTCAATTGCTTACTGAGTCTTACAGGAAAGGCTGCATATCTTGTCCATGTGTGTTTAAAGTGACACAAAAGATTTAGTGAAGGACATCAGACGATGAACGTTTTGGATAACCTTCCACTCTAAGAACCAATGAAAATATTTTAAAAAAAATTGGCCAAATTGTTCGAGAAGATCGCCAGTTCAGTGTCTAAATGATAGCTGAAGGCGTGAATATTGACAAAATCACTGCATTGAGAATTTTGCATGAGGATATCAAACTGAATTTTTTATATTTATTCTTTAGTGTGGGTTTTGACACCACAAGACCTTTCTAAAAAATATCATTTGGGATGAACTCAGATCTTCTATCCAGTATATAATGTGAGGCGAAACGGCAGTTGGTGAATTGGAAAACACTATCATCACTAAAATTAAAAAATCTCATCAAAGTAAGTTCAAATTCAATGCCATGCTCATTGTGTTTTTTTATGTGAAGGCTGTAATTTTGGATGAATGGTTTCAGGAAGGTACAACAGTGAACTAGTATTATTATAAGGTAGCTTTCTGGTAAAGTTGAGAGAAAATTTAAAAAAAGATCATAACTTGGAACATTACTAACCTGAAACATCATCTATATTTATCGGATTTGGCATCATGTGACTTTTTCCTAAGGTGAAATATGTGCTTGAGGGAACATATTTTGAATCAGTTGATGCAGGAAAAAAGAAAACAGCAAATATGTTAAAATAGCTTATAGAAACTAATCTGCTCTATGTTTTCGACCAATGGAAAACAAGAATCCATCAGTGTATAAGTGCATCAGTGTAAGGGATGTATGTAATACTGTAAATGAGATGAAGTTTAATATTGTACTATACACTACATCAAAGTGTACTCTCAGGAAATATTAATTCACAATTATCAGTAAACCAATTAAACTTCTGAAAGATATAATATCTGAAAATTAGGCCAAGCTAGTTCAATCAACTTTTGTTATAAATGACAGTTATGACATAAACCACTTGTAAAAAATAAAAAATAGTTTCACAAACTTATTGATATGACTTAAAATTTGAAAATTTAACAATAATGCCTCTTATTCAAGTTACAAGTATACATACTCTTCTGTTATCATGATAGAATTTCCAGGCTGTTTGAAAGGAAAATACTTTACTATTGCTAACATTGTTTTCTTATTTGCAGTATGAATGGTTGATTGGAGAAAGAAAAGTGAGTATTCAGGATATAGATACAGGACTAGATACTGAAGGACCAATTTACAAAGCACTTTTGAAAAACCCGACCATCCAACTTGGTCTTCATAATCCAAAATTATTATTAGGTAAGTAATTACTTTATTAGGGTGAAGTCTCTGAAGTGTGCTTATTGAGTGACAGCTTTTTTTGGCAATAACATTTTTAAGGCAAAACAAAAATGAAAAAGCACTTATAATTTCACAAAAAAAACAATTTATTGCTACAGCTGTTTCGCCGTTAGGCATCGTCAGACAACTAAGAACTAAAAACTAAAATAGAGTTCAACTTAACACTAACATCTAGGAATGAAGGTGGGGATGAAGCAGAGGTTGGGCAATGACCTGGTTTTACCTGAAAGGGACATGGATAAGAGAAAGTATTTAAACAATAGGTTTTAACAAAGGGGATGGGTTATTGACTTGTTCATTCAGGTTAAAAGCATGGCATTTTAAAACAGATCTGTTAATTTCTAAAATTTCCAAACTATTAAATGAACTCTATTTTAGTTTTTAGTTCTTAGTTGTCTGACGATGCCTAACGGCGAAACAGCTGTAGCAATAAATTGTTTTTTTGTGAAATTATAAGTGCTTTTTCATTTTTGTTTTGCCTTATTATGGAATTTCACCGAGTACCGACTGTAGTCACACTCAATATAATAACATTTTTACTTTATGGATGTTAGACTAGTGCAACACAAGAAACAACCCAGTTCAACCCTGCATAAGCTTTGACAGTTCACTTTGTTATGGTCGACATTTTTGTACTTATCATTTTCAAATTTCAAGTCAAAATATGTAAAAAATTATCTGATGATTGCCAGTTGATAGGGCATATGTAAGGCAACTCGTTAGCAAATTTAGAACGATATTCAGCGTTAAAGATGCTCAGCGATCAGGCCAAACTCGTGTAACTATAGAAGAGATTGAGCTTGGTGTGTTAGCTAGTGTTGCAGTGAATCCTCATGCATCAGTCCGGTCCACTGCACTCGAAGTCGGTATTTCAAAAAGTAGCGTACATAAAGTATTAAAACAATTTAAGTTTCACCCATACAAAGTCCAACTTCATCAAGAACTTAATGAAGATGATCCTGACCGCAGACTTCAGTTTTGTGAAGAGATGCTACAAAAGATAGAGAACAATATTAATTACATTTCTCAGGTATATTTTAGTGATGAAGCTTTTTTTTTCTCTAAACGGAACAGTGAATCGGCATAATTGCCGTTATTGGAGTGACAGTATCCCTCACTGGATGGTTGAAGCCCACACCCAACGCCCACAAAAATTAAACGTTTGGGCAGGAATTTTGGGAGAAACTATTGTTGAGCCTTTTTTTATAAAAGGGAATTAGAACGGAGTGAAATACTTGGAAATGTTACAAGAACACATTGTTCCAGCAATAAATGAGATAGTACAAGGAGTCTTCAACTCAGTATTTCAACAAGATGGTGCTCCACCCCACTACAACGTTGAAATCCACCCCACTACAAATATTGCTAAAAGTATGTTATTTTTTTAATGACACGATAAAAGGCGATTCAACTTACAATAGATTTTGATTATGCTTTTGTGAAGGAAGTTAGAAGACAACAGCTGGTGACAGGTAACAGTGTGCGTGCGTTGTTTTCCCACGCTTGCCTTTTCTCACTCCGTGCGTCTCAGTCTTAGTTTGTTCATCCAAGTGTGGGGTCTTCCCTATTCTATTGTATTGTGTGGGTATGACCAAAATTATCTTTTCAGCACTGAATATTTATTTTGTCTTTGTATACTTATTACGTAGTGATTATAATAAATAATTTTTACGTTTATTACTTCTACGATTTTCTTTATCAAACGTAAACAATTTTTTGTTTGAATATCTGCACTGTGAAAATTCCTTGAAAAATTTAGGAAATCTTTTTTAATATGTGAATGTTTGAGCTAAATGATTTTGTATATTTGTTTACCTTTATTCATTAAACAATTTCTTGAATCGAGAAATTCGAGAGAAAAAAAACGGAAAATGAATATTTTGACCTCCATTCTGAGAACACCCTGCAATATTAAACTCTGATTTGTTTAGTATGTAATATATTATCTTACATTAGAGAAGCTTTGAGAATGAAAGATAAAACAGATTCTGAAAGAGTTATATAAAGCTCTTACGAGCACATGGTTTAGGTTTCAACTACAAAGTCGCCATCTTCAATAATCCATGAGCTATAACAACTAAATTATAACTGTTTAGTTGTAAGATGATTACTTTATTGTTGAAATATGTTTGAATAAATAAACGTATACTACAACAAAGTTAACTTCGAGCAAGTCTCAAACAGGCTGGAGAAATGAGGGGCATGTAGTGGGGGGGGGGGTAAAACTATCACATACGAATGATATTAAGAATGACAACACATTAAACCCAAATGAAACTATAACACTTTTATTTTGTTCACTCCAACAGCTCAATTCTAGTAATACAGTCAGTGTTTTCTTTAGTTTCTGAGGAATTAGATTTACTGTCACTTTCATCGCTAGTATTGTCCAAAGTTATAGTTAATTCTTCCGTTTGAAAATCAATTATTCTGTCTGTAAAATAATTGTCCTTGTATTTTTTTGCATGCTCATTACATTTCTTCCAGTCTTCAAACCCAACTCTGAAAACATTTGTTTCACTAATTGTTGAATTACACAGATATTTTTTATTTAAATTAGAAGCTGCTACTGGATTTTTTACTTATGCTCAAATAAGTTCAATCAGGTTCAGTTTGGGTGAAACGTAGGTTGTCTGACAACAAAATGACCATGTATTTCTAAAAGATTATCGAAAAGATATTATTCATACTGGGCCTTATTTTGTAATATTTAATTATAAAGTTCAGATTTATACATTTCACTATTATAAGTTATTTCTTGACCATTCTAACATTATTTGCTTTTTGCTGTTTGAATTTGGACAGGGATTTAATTTTTTGTTATGATAAGATGGATTGTCTATGACCAAAACCGACCATAGTTTTAAATAAGGTAATAAATGGTTTTCAAGCCACTTTTCATAATTTTCAGTATTCATGTCATTGTGATAATCAACTTTTCGCTCTCCCGATTTAAAAATAAGCAATGCGTTTGAAACACCTTCGCACTCATTCTCTGTGTTTGGAACACCTTCTTACTCATTCCCTATGTTTGGAACACCTTCTTACTCATTCCCTATGTTTGGAACACCTTACTCATTCTCTATGTTTGGAACACCTTCTTACTCATTCCCTAAGTTTGGAACACCTTCTTACTCATTCCCTATGTTTGGAACACCTTCTTACTCATTCCCTATGTTTTGGAACACCTTCTTACTCATTCTCTATGTTTGGAACACCTTCACACTCATTCTCTGTGTTTGGAACACCTTCTTACTCATTCCCTATGTTTGGAACACCTTCTTACTCATTCTCTATGTTTGGAACACCTTCACACCCATTCCCTGTGTTTGAAACACATTTGTACTCATTCCCTGTATTTGGAACACCTCACACTCAATCCCTGTGTTTGAAACACCTTCGTACTCATTCCCTGTGTTTGAAACACCTTTGCATTCATTCCATGCATGAATAATGATCAGCCTTTTTCTTTTGAAACATTTTTTATAACCACTTATCGAGTTGTTAGACTTTTAATGTAAGTAGAGTGAATGTGGGTTGTATTTAAATATATATATATATGTTGGTACCCCTTCAAGTCTATAGTCTCTCATTATTTTGAGTCACAAGTCGTTTTTTCAAATAAAGTTCTTCTATTGTCGTCAGTTTTATCCATCAGAAACCCATATTTATAAAAATTTAGCGTAAAGGTTTCAGTTGTGAAATTAAAGTTCGTGGTGTTTGAATGATCATTACTGATTTCAAATATGGTAGTTTGTTATATTTTAAGTGGAAATTATGAACTATATTTTTTTAATTAAATGTCTTCGGGTTTTTCTAGGTGTTGAAAAAGTCTCATTTTGGCCACATTTGTTGAATTCTGTAATTACTTTTTTTACCATACATAATGGTATTCCACATAAGTCAACAACTTTGTTTTTAACATTATTCTTTGCCATTTCCAGATTTTCTTCTACATTCTTTAAAATAAACATTTACAATAATACATTTACTTTGACTTTGTAATGACACTCCCTGGCCTAGTCGATTAATTGATTTAGATTAATTATAAACCATTAGCCATTATAAACAAATCTAGAATATAACAAAAGACCACTAATTATATTGACTCTATAATACGAAGATCCGGTGCAACTATTGTGATATAGAATGATTCAGTCAAGAGTTTCTTTCTCTGTCTTTCTGTTATACCATTAGATGTAGAGTAATGTCAAAAATGGCAAATGCTGTGCTTACTCGTTTGGGAACTTATGGAAATTACTGTGTGCACTCTTTTGGGATCATTATGCTTACTCGCCAACAGATTAAACCCAGAGAAGTTAAAAACAAACTTTTTAAATTCTATACTAACATTTTTATTCAACTAATATTGTAAAACATTCAAAAAATTTAAAAAAATATTTTTTTATGGACATTGATAAAAGTTTCTTTTCCCATAATTGTTGACATGAAGAACAAATATTTGGCAGTATATTATTCTGTTTGTTTTTTTTCCACTGAAAAGTATACCCATTACTGTAATTTTTGAACTGTACAATGTTCTGTATTTAGGAAAACTTATATCACTGTCATAACTGGTGTTACAAAACTGTAAAAGGCCTCAACATTTTTTCCTTTTATACTTATTAATGTAGTAAAGAAAAATATTATTCATTTACAAAGAGTGTGCCATAAAATTTTGTATACTTGTATATTGTGAAAACTGCCATATTGAAACCAGAAGCAAGCGTTTAGAGCTTCTTCGAGTTCACTTTTTCACCTAATGTGGTCAATATCAGGTAAAAAATATCTCCAAAACAGCATTTTTAAGAACACCTTACTGATAATTAATAGTTTATATATACATTCATATAAACGAAACCTTGTCTCAAATTTAAGTGTTACCACAGTTGCAGGTTGATTATCCATTCTTGGAAATGAGTAAAAAAATAGAATGACTTTACTTCTTTTTAAAAGACTTGCCCCATTTTTCAATAGGCATCTCAATATTGCTCGAAGTTAACTTTGTCCTACTATACTTATTTCTGAGAATTTGTGTTTGATTTTTATTCTTCTATCAAGTATACCATCTCACAATTCAAGCTCAATATTTATTTACGAAAATTATTTTACAAGATAATTAGCCTAATAAAAATTAATTATAATAACTTCAAACTAATAAATCCATTTAGAAACTTAATTCTGAATATAGCTAGTAAAAAATTAATGGTGAATTATCTGGTTTGTAGAAAATCAACAGTTTGGCCTAATGAGGCATTGTAACAAAGCCGCCAAAAGTTATTTGGTTAAATTTTTGATATATCAAATTCTAGACACTTTTCTTGAGAAATCATTGATAATAACTTGATAATTACAACCTTTCATCAACTTGATCATACTATTACATACTTGCACTTTTTTCTTCATGACATTGTGTATTAACAGCCAACTTGCATGGTGCTTTAGGTCTATTGTTAATTATAGAAGGTTGAACTTGGACTCAACAAGTGTTTTAATTAACACAACAAGTCTCCCTCATGAATCGAAGAGTCAGCTGTTAAGGCAAGAAGGGAATGGAAAAAGAAGGTAAACAGGCACACTAATATTTAAACAACATTCTGAAAATGTGACAACTGCAAGATTTTCTTTAAAACAAAAATGAATCATAAGACAGATATCCTATGTAATATAGCAGCATTAGGGGATGGCTAATTATAATCTACCCACTGTTATGATTGTGAACTATTATACTAATTAATTTTAAATACTAAAAGTAGATTTAATTTAATTTTTCTGCTCAATATTTTTTACTTTATTTCTATTTGATCTATGAAAACAGGGGTGTAGGTAACACAAAGGAAAATGCATTACTGAAACCTACTTAACCTACGACAGTTCAATAGTTTGAACTGCAGCGAGATAAACCAGTGCTCTATCAACTGAGCTATGCCGCTTTGATTTTAAACAAAACAATAAGTACGTTGTGTTTATGTTGTAGCTTTCCTTGGGATTTTGGAAAATCCATCCAGTGCCAACATTTGGTTGAATGATCCCGACACCAAACCAGTTCTAAATCAAGTCTTCAAGATTTACCATTCAGAAAAACATATCATGCTAGTCAACCGCCATGTCCAACAATACCAATCTGTTTCATGACATAAATTGATTTAATTCTGAAATATAACATGTTTGTCATTTTGTTTTGTACAGTTTTTTGTTATTTTGAATGTATTAGTAGAAAATTAAAAACTATATTGCTTTGTTTGTACTGTGTATTTACAATATCAATCTAAGAATTTCATTATTTGTTTTTAGCCTTATATGCCTGTAAAAATGATTTATAAAGTGATTTTCCAACAAGTTATTATAGGGTTTCACAAAATCGTTATGGACACATTATAGGTGCTTGAAACAGTTGTTATTTAGTTTTATTCATAATTGGATAAGTATTGTACACGTAACAACTATGCAAAGGAAAGTTTACTGTTTTGTGGAACTCTAATGTATTTGAGTATCGGCAAACACATCCACATGAAAAAAACATTTTTAGATGAGACAAACAGCTAAAAGAAACTGGCGGCGTATTACACAAAAAACGTTCAATTAATCAGTCAGGAAATTGTAGAAAACATACAAAGCAACAAAACAAATCTGTTTGAAAATATGCTCAAAAACTAGGTGTTAAAAAAACAATTCACAAGGTTTTGATAAAACGGCTAAAGTTTACAGACTATAAAAACTTCAGTTATTTGCATGTTTTCTGGCCAGGAGATAAGCCATTCAACCTTTTTGAATGCGGTTTGCGGCATTAAACTCTGCTAGCTAAGCTCTTTAACCCTTCAACGCGGTAAGCCGTTCCGAGCGCTAGACCCTCTGGTGCGGTAGTTAAAATCGTCGACTAACATTTCCTTCTCTTGTGGATTGTCTGGCGGGACATTATACGTATTTACATTTACTGTAACTTCCTCATTATCTAAGGTTATTGCGGTATCATTAGCCACATTGCATATATTTACAACTTCATCACCACTATCATGATTACCTTCAATATTTGGATCACAATGGAACTCCATTTGAGCGTAATACAAAAAACTCGCGAATATTATCACTTTGCGGTTCCCACATTATCACTAAAACACGATATACATTAGAACTAATCACACGATCTACTGTCAAACTGTTAAAAATATTACACTTATATAAATAAATGAGGTTATAATAACCTATAACACACGAGAGCCCTCCACGAACCCGCTACAGCTGTTTGTATATAGCCACGTGTTGTTTCCTTTTCTGAAGGTCACGGTGGTCTAGAAATAAAAATCAATAACTAAACAGATGGCATTTCTCTTGGCAATGTTCTGGGTATACGCTCAGTTCATAAAAGTTCTTTATTTAGACGCTAGAATCCAGCACGTACCGCAGCGACATTTAGCGTCTTTAGACGGGCGGCCGCACCAGAAGGTGAAAGTTTGGCCGCGTCTATAGACGGTTCACTGCGTTGAAGGGTTAAAATGATGTGCATATTGACATATGTTCCTATTTAAGATTTCCTTCTGACTCCTTGCGGGACGTCCCCATGATATGACAGAAAATTGATAGTTCCTTAAAAAAGTAGATTTTTAGGTGTGGTGTTGATGTACTAAATCTTATTGATTTATCTGTTGTCGTTTAGAAAATATTAAGCCCGTACGGGACTTTATATACACCCTGTATAGACGATAAAAAAGGCAAAATTTTATCAATAATACTGTAGTTTTTATATAATCCACAAGAGTTCTTTTAATAATTTTAATTAGGAAAAAGAATAGAGTTTCATAAATAAAAATACCGTTAAATAATTGTCTTATTTTTATTTATTAAAAATTATAAAAAGAAATTTACAGAAATTATATATTTTCATCAATAGTTTTGTCTTCATTATCATCAAGAGTATAAACAAATGTAGTAGCAGAAATTAAATGCTTTGCAAGCTTCTGTACAGAGTAAACCTGCCTTTCTACAACCACAAACTATATCAAACCTTTTGTACCACAAGTGTATGTTCCAACTTTACCTGCTGATCTCTCTGGGCTGAGATGTCTGCCATATCACACATGGTAGTCACATCAAACCAAAATGACTGATAAGGAAAAACTTGAGATGTTTTGCTTTAATCTGACACCTCAACTGATTATGTAAATTATCTGAATAAATTTCTATATGTTAGAGTTGTAAAGTCTTTGTTGAAACTCTCTGTGCACATTATACAAGAATGATAGAGCCACAGATCCATATTTAAATGGTGTTTTCAAATTGTCGCAATGATTATTATACAAAATCCATTGGGCAAACAGACAGGACATTTAAAATATGTTTTAAGGAACATGTAGAAATAGAAAGAACATGACAATCACATATACACAACATATAATACAAGTTCATACAGCAGATTTTTTTTTTTTTTTTTTTAATCTATCACATATTAAACAAGAACAGAAATTTAGAAGTGTTACAACAGAGAGTACAAAAAAAAAGAACACTGCAAAGAATATAAAGAAAGCAAAATTATAAGATGTAAAATCAAGCAATGGGGAGTTTGCAACACTGGGAATGGAAACAGCCCTAATTATATGCCACCTCGGCCATGACCAATATATTGTATTATAAACCCCTCCTCATTTATTCTCCTCTTACTCCCAACCTCACTTCCAGAAAATTCTTGTACAGTTGAGAAGGTACTGATGGTGAGGTGCTATGCTTCTATAATTTGTTCCGAGATATATAATTAGTCAGATGTTTGTTTGTTAATTCAATATTCAGTAGTTATTAATAAGTGTGATTTTTACAGAGTAGTATTTATTATGTAAGTGATTAATTTTTATGTATATTAACATAAATGAATCAGTGGTAGATTACAAGAACAGGTAAAAAACTAAAATTAAATTTGGAATGTGACCAATCACCGAGTAACTCTAAATCTACTTGATATCTGGTAACATAATTTGCAATCTTTATTTATATGAATATTATTAAAATAAATAAGATCATTTCTATTAAATCTTGTTAAAATGTAAAATAAATTAACTGTTTGCCTCCTTTTTGTGCAGTGATCTGTTCTCAAACAAGGATCAGAGTTTGTGGGAAATGTTGGGAAGTATTTTAGAGTTATATACAGTAGAACCCCTCTTAACCGGTCTAGTCGGGACTGAAACCCAGGCCAGTTGCCTGTTTGGCCGGTTAATCCGAGGTTCCCGTGAAAAATCAGTTTTCGTTCAAAGAAAACTTATTTAATCAGGTAGCGCTAAGAATTATGCAATTAAGATGTTATTGCAACTCATTTTATTGTACATAAATGTATCGTATATATTATGTTATGTATGTTATACATCAAACATGAAAAAATTAAACACTACAAAGCTTTTTTACAGATTCCCCTCTGTCAAGTCTTTTTAACACATTTAACAACAACTCAAACGAAACCTACACACATTCCAATACCCCAATGTTACCATGTCGTTACCAAAAGTAACCATTTTGTCGCAAGCTAGACAAGTTCGCAGCAACAGCAAGTCGACTAAATAACTTTTTTTTTTTCACAAAGACAGATAGTGAACGAAGAATTCTACAAAGAAGTTCTAAGGTCTTTGCGAAATCGAATTTGACTAACACATTCTCAGATATGAGCTGACAACTCATTTTATCTTGCATCACAACAAACCACCAGCATATACATCTCTGATTGTGTGTGAATTTTTATCTCTACGAACTTTACTGTCATTCCTCACCCTCCATACTTTTCTAATTTAGCACCATGTAACTTTTTCTATTTCCTATACTGAAGATGTGACTTAAGGGACGAAAGTTTAACATTGTAGAGGAGATCCAGGATGTAACAACTGACATCTTGAACAGATTGACAGACAGTGACATCTAGAGGTGCTTCGAAACATTGAAATTTTCCTGCGATAAATGTTTCAATTCAGGAGGAGGACTACTTTTGAAGGGTCTGGTGACAATTAATTCTTATTTGTATGTATATTTCTAAATGCATTCTGGGAACTTTTGGATTGCACCTCGTATAGACTACTTCATAATTGCTAACTAAAAATTTTTAATTGGGATTTATTGAACCGATTTACAATGTTTTCAGTCCCAATTAATGCTTAAATTGTATACCAATTTTTGACACTGACAATATGTACAATATTGTTGCTGAAAATTTTAAGATAATGGATTTGTCAAAAATCTATATTCTCTACTTTTCAGCAGAAAAAAACAATTATAACCTGGAAAGCACTGATTAAAAAAAAATCAGCTATAATTAGCATTCAAATTATGTCACTAAAAAAATATATATATATATATATATATATATATATATATATATATATATTTATCATTGAAAATTTTATGAAAGTGTGTAAAATATATTAAACATTTTGGTTTTTGTATTAACCTTGCAAACAACTAACAACTTAGGAACTACTGAATCAATTTTAATCAAATACTAAAACCAAACCAAATAATGTACTTACATAGGAAAGAAAATAAATAGGAACAGAGGTTCTTGTGTTATAGAGAGACTAAACATGTAAAGATATTCACATTTCAAGAATGACTGATAATTTATTAAAAACTGAACTCATATTTCTAACTATATATACAATAGACATAAACCAAAGATTTTCCCAATATTCTAGTTTATGAAAAGTTTTCAATTGTCACTTGACCAAAAACAAAATTATAATTATTTTATTATTTTTAAGCAACATTCATTATTCTCTTAGTACAAGGTGGCACAGAGAAACAGGAAAATTTGAAATGATTATAAAACAATGAGAGAACATTATATTACTTTATTTGTCCATCAGCATATGTTCTTCAAGGCTTAAATTAAACTTTAGATACAAATTATTAAAAACAACATCAGTTAAATGTTGTCCATTGAGGTCTGGAAACCGGTGGGGGGGGGGGATGGTGCGATTTCCAAATATTCTTTTCTGGATTTCATAAATCATCGTGTAGTATGTGATGTGTCTCCATCCAGTTGAAACCAGGTGTCTGAACGTCAATACTCGGATATATAGAGTTGTGGTACCAAAATATCCTTAGCATGTTGACATAACATTCAGACATCATAGTGGCAGCAGGGCCTTCTTCATCTTCAAAAGAGTAAGGGCCTATCAACATGATGCTGCACAGCCCACAGTAACTTTGGTACTATGTAGTGAATGCTGGTATAGATGAGCATGGGTTTATTGTGCCCAATAACTTTAATTCTGCTTATTAACTTAACCATTTAGATGAAAATGAGCTTCATTTTGATAACATCGCCTACATAGGGCAAACACTGCCAAGACACGCACACTACCCGCCACAACAGTTCCCCGGCCTTAAACGGCTTTGCTTTGGCCAAACCAACTTAAAAACCCCCACTTCTTAAATAGCTTGCTTCTGATTGGCCAGAAGCAACAGCTTTCAGATTAGGAGACGAAGCTGCAAAAAAACTGTGAATACAAAACCATGGTACTCCATCAATCATCTACGAGCTCAGCTCGGCTCTGATTGGTTCTTGCAACCTGATATGAATACAATGGACAGCTGTTTGTTTAGGACTCAACCAGTCCTAGACAAGCTAGCTACAAGCTACGAGAGTTGAAAATTGTATAAGTAGGGTGCGAAAACCAACAAAATTATCACTTCTCCTTCAGGAGACCAGCGGATCACACCTCATCACTTCTCTTCCAGGAGACCAGTCGATCACCTCAACATTTCTTTCCCTACATACTCAGGCTGACAAGTAAGGCAAGGGAATTTGCATTAGCGTCATCTTTAGCATAAACACGACAAGTTTTTGAAGACCACCTACCTGCCGAAGAAAACGTGCCACATGTCCCCCGGCAGGGAAATTATTAGGGGAAACCCTGGCACCGGTAGACCATTGCAGCACTATCTCCTCCTAAAAAGGAAATTGTTAGAGCTCCGGCTTTAGCGGCAGTGGTATGTGCACCTTCGAAGCCGAGGACCAATCAAGCTGAGGGCTCTTTTCAGGGCTAACCTTCCGCTTACTAAGACTGGAGGTACATCAATTTGACATCCAAAGTTTATCGATGAAGTTAGCAACCTCATTGGTTTTGGGATACAGTTGTTGTTCACAAAATTGGTGAACTGACACATAATCATTAGGTTTCAATTAATTGTTGAACAATCTGAATTTTGTAAGGACGAAATGTAAAGAAATAGCACAATCTTTGTACACTACGACAACAGGGATGCATTGCCGAGGTAATTTTTTGCACCAAACGATGAGGACTTCTCAAAATAGAAGTTAGAACTGCAAATGTTTTCTGGGGTGTGTACATTCTGCACATGCCCGCTTAGCTTACTTTTCAAGATCAAAATTATGAACAATTTTTTTTAATTGAACAGAAGAGACTATAAAAGAAGTGGCAGAAATGATAGTATCACCGAAACTCCCGTTATCCAGCAGTCAAACTATCACCATCCCAGTAAAACACATGCTCAGTACCATTCCACAGAACTACATGTTACTTTATACTAGACACTTCTATGTCTTTTCCCCACTTTATCTTCATCTCCAGGGCTGCCAACATCAATTTCAAATTTTTCCATTTATCTGCGACACTTGTTATTACTATACTAGAAAAATGTTGTCAAAATAATAAATTTGATTTGTTTCAACAACACTACATCTAGTCACTAAAACTTACGTGCCCCAATGGTTGTATGAAATAAACTATTTATGCCATATATACTGTAATTTAAAACAATAAATAATAATTACTACCTTAACACATTATTACACCTTATGCACAAAATCATAGTTTAAGTCTTCGAATATCTTCACTTCGAAAATCCGCTCTGAAACAAGTACCACACACATTATTTGATTTGCCTACAACTACAAAGAGTATCAAGTATGTGATTGATTTGAGTATATTCTTTTACCAATCTAACCATTGTGTTAACATCTACAGTAGCGATGTTGTTAATCGGGTGAAATGGATAATCGGATTATTATTTCGAATTCGAGTATCTGTGCAGAATTATTTTGCGCATCAGATTCGAATTCAGCTTTACCAATCAGATCGTTTTAGAAAAACCTACACTTTTGTGTTTAATATAATCAAATTTACGAATAGACTATTGCCATCAAATTTAAACAAAATTATATTTTTTAATAGTACTATTTAATTTAATTTGAATGTATGCAGTGTCTGTATATATATGTTATATGTACATATATTGTAACGTAAGTACTATTATTACCAACATTAATAATTTAGTAAATTAAAATAAATTAATTTACTTTCTTTTTTTTTTATAAAGATTAATATTTATATTTATTTAAATATAAATAATATCAAGTAAATAATAATGTAATTTACTTTTTGTTAGTGTGGAAATAAATGAATATTATTATTATTTTTAATTAAAACTTGTTACTGAATCTAAATCATTTTAATTCAAATCATAATGTTTAATTAATGTATAAAAAATCAGCTTGTAAACACTGAGCATTTTAATTCAAATTGACACATCACTAACGAATATCGTTGTCCAAAGATTTTAATTCGATTTCACATTCAGACATTACTAACAAATATTATAACGTCCACTTGTTCCTAATTCCGAAGATTTTGTACAATTATTTGAATCCAAATCAGAGGATATTAATAATCGGATCTTTTAGAGGATTTTGATAGTTGGATTCACTGGTTATTTTAATTCGATTTCACACTATATCACAAGAATTCCATTTTCAAAAACCGTGCAACTAGAACTCCATTTGCAGAAGATAAAACAATGCTAGGAGTGGCAGATGAATGTACTCAAATCTATTATGTACAACCTAGCATAAATATACATTATCATAAACATATATTTTCTCTAGTTAATTTACATATTTGAAGTATAACTAATCCAGCTGTCATCATAGCATGTGCAATCTTCAAGATCCCTAGAAGTTAAAAAGAATGCTAGGGGTGAAAAAATGAGGTGCTAGAAAAGTCTTTAAATTTCTATTTTCATTAAAGAATAATGTGTTAGAACAAGAATAATATTTTATATTTGGCTCGACAATTTCTAAAATTATTAAATTACTTCAGCTCCTGGTTAGTCTTCTGGCTACAGCTCTCACCCAATGTGCAAGAAACTTGATAACCTTGTTAACCTATGGATTAAATATTTACTGCACATTAATGTTTTACATTTATCATAAAATGCTAAAACTTTCAAATTGTATATCTGTCTGAGAAGACACAAAATTTTCTTAGTCTATAAAAATGAAATTTCTGTTATATTTTCGAACACAATAAGTTGAAACAAGTGAACATACATATTTTATATATATAAAGTTATATATTTACAGTAGACGCTCTATTATCCGGCATACTAACAACCGGCATCAGCCGAGCCACTTACAGTCGGTTTTTTCCGGTTATGTTCGGGCGCCTGATATACCTCGACTGACATTCCCGCCAGTGCAGTGACTGCGTGCGCCGTTTTCTTAGTCATCCAGTGTTTGTCTGCTTCTGACGCAATTCTATACTACAGTATTGTACAGTGCAGTAGTGATGTAACCTTTGAATATCATGTATTTACTAAAATTAGTTTTTATATATTAATGTAATACAGACAAAAAAAACAAAACAAACATTTTGATTCCTACATCGGAGTTACCGCTTTCATCACTAGTGGTATCACTTTCACACAAACAGTTATGAATGTCACTTGAATTGCCATGTTCACTCATTATTATATGTGTAATACTACACTAAAAACACTACTGATACACTAAATAATCATAAAATAAATTGTATTTACCAAAATAATATAGACAAAAACACTAAACAACAATTCACTGCCGGGACGCAGCAGTAAACATCAACAGTAAACATCAAATTGTCTTTTACAGGCTTGCTAACATTGATTTTTCTTATAACCATCGATAAAATTGTGCAAAATGAATAGAGCGTCTTTTACTCAGAGTTACTATTTAAAATACATGTAGTTTGGATAAAAGTTACCGTTGGTATATCGATTTTAGCAAACCTTGTTTAATTAGATCGCGATCCCGACTTTAGCACTGTGGCCGCGGCAAAATAGATTGCGATCGTGACTTTTAGCACTTGGAGGGTTAAAAACTAGGTACGCTCGATTATCCGGCAAAATTGGATATCCGGCAAAATCGGATATCCGGCATGGCTGTGGTCCCGACCGTGCCAGTTAAAAGAGCGTCTACTGTATATTTAATTTGTTTCCTAATCTCCTCAATTTAAGATTTAGGGTAAAGCATAATGCATAGAAAAACCAGTGCTACCAATCTAAAGTAAATTCACAAACATTGCTATTAATGAGACCGAGCTTCAGCAATGCAGATACCATAATTAAATATGGTACTATTTTTCTCTATTAATATAGATATAAATTATGTTTAAGTTGGTATTATTTTCAATGAATTCTGTCATTAACATGAAATACAAATTAAATAATGAAATATTTTGAGAGTAGAAATCACTGCAAAATGGTCAACCGTGCAATGATAATTATGAAATATTCAACTATAGGAATAAAGTTAAAATAAGAATTGTTCAACAAAGGTTAATTTTTATGGTTTTCACTGCTTTACAATAATCACATACACATACATATACAAATACCATTTGTATTTAAAACAAGATGGTAGGTATTAAAAAACTGTAATGTCCACTACTATTCAATATTGGCTACACCCATCTTGTAAAGAACACTTTCTTCGTCACTGGGATATATATTGGTGTGGCAATTCTAAGATAACCTAGGTCCATCTACTCTTTTCATACTAATCTTGAGTTAGATTCTTTACTTTCATACTTTCAGGTATCTCTTGATTAATTTCTATCCTCTTTTGACATTAAAGTTGAGTTATTAGCGGATTCGATACTATTTTTAGCGCTTTTTTTTCCTTTTACTTTTTTAAGGTGACGATAATCGTGAGGTTTTTTTATATTTAAACAATGTAACATTGTGAATTTTGAGTTTCATTGATTTTGTATAGAAATAGCGTATGTTTGAACAGAGGCAAAGCTGATCATAAGTTCAATGGGGGGTACGTATAGGCGGAGTAACGGCAAGCAGGAAGCGGAACAAAAAATAATCCGTCCAACTATTATTTATAACTAAAAAGGACAAAAAATTTGAAAAGATATAAATGATGAAAAATAATCAGAGAAACGTATATGTACTATGTAAACATAGTATACGTTTCTATAAAATAGATGTAACAAAAAAAACTGACTAATTTTGTGTTTATTACAGATTGACGCAAAACCTTAAAACATTTTGGTTTACCAAAAATAAATTACATTTTTATATGATTAAAAACAATACTATTATGGCTTTATGTCTCATAATGTGATTAGAGTAGTGTGAACTTCACAGGATAGAATTGAGAAGGGAGCCACAACAGTTCATTACATCTGACTGTTAAATTCAAAAATATTAATACTGACCACCCACTATTGGAGTTGACAGAGTGCCCACTCATCTAGCCACAAGTTCAAACTAGTGAACTGCAAAGGTCATGCAGGTTGGAACTGGCTTGATGGTGTTGTGTTTTTCTGTGTTATTTTACTCTTTAGCTTTCATTAGTCTAAAAGGTATAAAATAACAAAAAAATTACTCACCATAGTAACAAATTAAACGGCTTTATTTTTAGAGTACAATATACTGGAGGAAAGAAGCGGGTGACAGAGATAAGTGGAAGCCTGGGCCTGACTTTAAACTATCGTATTGTAGTAGGATATACTATTACTATAAAAACTGCATCCACCCTAATAAATTTTCTAGGTAGAAAAATTTAACACCAATATTACAAATTTCAATACTACATTTATAATTTTGTATACTTTTCAAATGATTTACCTACGCTTATATTATGTAAATAATTACCATCACTTGACTCAATGAATGTTAAACACTGGGCATACAAACACACTCTCCTACAATTACCTTAATCCCATGATCTGTCTGATATCGGTTGGCGTAAGACGCCAAGGAAGAGCTCCTGACTCAACTCCCCAATAATCTGATATCTCTGTTATTCTCTCCAGGTTTAGTACAGTTGCTATTTGAGTTAACCTTGCAAACTTATCTCTTACAGACCACGATGTGGCATTGCTCAGGTAACTCACTAATGAACGTACTTCTTTATCCAGAGCTAGACCACCCAGCTAGAACAAACAATGATGTAACTTTTATTATAAAACTGATCGTGACCAGATGATGGAAACAGATTCAGATATAAAAAAAAAACTATTGTACAAAAGTTTTAATTTCTGTCTACCGTCTAACCTTAAATCCAACTTAATTTTTTAAATTCAAGATAACAGTAACCCAACTCGAATCCAACTTTTAAGTAGCCATATAATAAATAATTTTCATACAGAAGTTTATGAAAAAAATTATGGTGAAATCTGTTTATCGATAACTACTACTATTTTCAAGTTATCAGCAACTAAAGTATCAATAATACAAAAATCATATAAGAAATGAAACTAGAATAAACATGTTATAAAATTATCGCACTTCATCTTCAGATGTACTCAGCTAATTAGTTAAAGCTATTGCAAAATTATTGAATGATTATAATTTGTTAGTTATAACAGTAACTGTTACAAGTATTTTATAAAAATTAAAAGCTGTAATAATATCTATAAGAAGGTAAAAATATGAAAATTTACTACCCTATCATGTAAGCTCATCCCTAGTTTTATTTCTTGCATGATTTTTGTATTATTGACACTTTAGTTGCTGATAACTTAAAAATAGTAGTAGTTATCGATAAACAGATTTCACCATATTTTTTTTTCATAAACTTCTGTATGAAAATTATTTATTATATGGCTACTTAAAAGTTGGATTCAAGATGGCAGAGAGAAATTTCAAACCTTCCGCAAAAGAAGTTGTAACCTATTTATAAAAACCTTCTAGAAACTTCCAAATCCAAATGATGTCAAGCTAAGTCAGCTAGTTGATAGAAAAGGTAGGAAATTCATGCCTTGGAGAAAGGCAGGGCAACATACACTTCTCGAGAAAACTCCAACCGATGTGATCTATCTAAATTAAGGCAGAGTATCGCATGGTTGGGAGACAATTATTTAAAATCTTAGAATAGTAACACAAGTTGTTATTCTAGGAGAATATCTAAGTTCAGTATTGAAACTAAAATAACCTCAAACTCGGAGCATTAAATTGTATTAAAAGTGATAATTCAGTGAATGTGTGTTTGTTAAGCAAACACTAAGTTTTACAATTAATTATATTCTTGCAAATGAATTGATTTATTATAGAAACTATATGATTTCAAGTTTTGATTTTGAGGCATTAATTAAAATAATTAACAGAATCATTCATATCTGTATGTTTCAAATTACAATAACAAATTAATCAATGAATTTGAAAAAATAAACACCTATTTTTAAAACTAATTTAAGGAAACCTCTACATCCTTTAACCTATCACTCTAAGGATAATAAAAGTAAACATAAATTATTTAAAAAGAAATCATATAAAAATCACTAAGATAAGTTATTAACTTATTTAATAAAGATTTCATTATAACGCTCTCTTTTGGGGAGGGGGGTTAAGGCGAAAAAAAACCATTTTGGTCATATTCGTTGATAAAGGAGTCAATCCTTTAGACAAAGCGTTTGTAAAGAGCACGATATAGCGTACAGCACAGTGATTCAGAGCATCATAGAGAAGCGGACAAAGTTTTAGCAGAACGGGCTTGGAGTCGAGTCAAATCGGGTAAAGCGTCTATGGGTGAACGGGCAGCAGCATGGGCTGTAACAACGGCTATGAAAGTGAAAACCAAATTGGGAGGTGGAAAAAAGTCGAAACGTCCCTTGTTGGGTGGGGGTTTGTATCTCAAATCGTATCAAAAAGGCAGCGGTCTGTATCTCAAACCATATGTCAAAGGCACTGGCCTGTATCTCAAACCGTATCCAAAAGGCAATGGTCTGATACCATATCCAAAAGGCAGGGGACTGAAAGGCAGTAGCAGAACCAAGAAGAAGATCAGTAAAAAAAAGTTTGATTGATTCATTACCAAATTGACTGTTAACAAATATCGAATTAGAGAATTATGCCTTGAGGATACCGTATTTCAGAGGTGTCGGGGGATAATCTGCTGGTACAACCTTTGCTAAACGAGTCGGCCATTGTGAACCTGGACAGTATTTCGGGAGAGGGTACCCACTGTGTGTGTAGCGCGGTGTAAATGTAGAATACTAGTTTCGGAAATCTTAGACCTCCACTCGAACTGACTAGATATTTTGGTTCCAACACCAATCTTCACTATAATTACAGACGTCATCAGAGTGACACCTCAGTCGTCTGTGGACATTTGTGCTTAAAGTTTCTACTATCATGAGTATTGTTTTAAACGGAAATAGTTCTACACTTTGGTGTGATTTCTTTCCACCGGTTGATCTATCCGGTGGAGAGTGGGAAATCGGTCTCATTGATCTTGCTGTGTACAATTCCATTCCCAATATCGAAGAAGGAATCAATAATAAATTTTATCTCGGTAAAGATCAAAACGATAATTATGAAGTGACCGTTACTATACCGACAGGTTTGTATGAAATTGAGGATATTGAAAAATATATCAAATCACAGCTAAACCGGAGATTGCATTTTCACTCAAGCTGAACAATAACACACTTAAAGCGGAACTTAAGTGTTCAAAGACTATACATTTTAAAGACGGATCTATCGGAAAATTACTCGGTTTCAATAATGGGGACTTATCAGCCAACCAAAAATACGAATCTGAGCTGCCCGTCAATATTATAAAGGTGAATGTTTTTAGAGTTGCGTGTAATATTGTGACTGGGTCATTTCAAAAAGGAAAAGAGTCCCACAATATACACGAGTTTTACCCAGAAGTGGCTCCGGGGTACAGGATTGTTGAAATACCTACGACTGTAATATATTTACCAGTCAACGTGAAAACCATTCATAACATCACCGTAAGCCTTAGAGATCAGAACGAAGTACCTATAAATTTCAGAGAAGAATCAGTTTCTGTCCGATTGCATTTACGTATAAATGGGTCTCGTATTTAATAGACAACTCTATAAGAACAGTATCAGTATACGTTTAAACTCCACAGAGTTAACAGCTAGAAATATTCGTTTTCTCTCAGCTTTGGGATTTAAAGTGAAAAATGGATCTACTGGCAATAGATAGTGCAGCAGAATACAATGACGTCATCAGTGGTCTTGAATATCATTCGCACAGACCTTATGCGTCGTCAACGTACGATAATAACAATGAAATTCGTATTCCCATAAATCAACAGGACGTGATCACAGCACCGTTTGGAAGTATATTGCATATAAAAGGACAGTGAGCGGCACAAAAGCGGACGGCGGAGCTGCAACAGTGAAATTGGTCAACAATGCCGTAGCCTTTCTATTTGACGATATTAGATTCGAATTTGCCGGTAGTGAAGTGGAACATACAAGAAATGTCGGAATTTCTAGTACCATTAAAAATCTATTGTCATTGTGAGAGAGTGAAAAGAATAAATTCAGCAACGCAGGATGGTTGGGGGCCGGTGGGATGGCTACTGTTTCAAACTTTTCCCTCTCTGTACCATTGAAGCTGTTGATGGGCTTTTTCGAAGACTACCAACGGATTGTAATGAACGTAAAACAGGAACTCGTCATCTTACGTTCGGCCTCCAATTTGAGCGCTGTATACAGTGATGATGCTACAAACGTTAAACTGAACATAACTAGTATACACTGGAGAGTACCTTACGTGACGGTTTCAGATTAACTCCGATTGAATCTTTTGAAAATGATCGAAAGAGACGAACCTGTCCATGTTCCGTTTCGTAGTTGGGAATTGTTCGAGTATCCAATATTGCCGCAAACAGATCAGATTTTGTGGACAGTTGAAACCGCTATCAGCTGGAAAAACCACGGTACGTTATTCTAGCCTTCCAAACAGATAGAAAAAATCAGATGGAAAAGGATGCAACTCTGTTTGACATGTGCGGCCTTTCAAATTAAAAACTCTATTTAAATTCACAGTATTTTCCTTACGATAATATTAACGGCGATATTTCCACAATGTAGAAATGTACCATAGATTCCAAGAATCGTACTATACGCACGAGTCCTTGCCCAGTCTAGATTTACAATCTTTTACAAACTCTCCTCTCTTCGTAATCGATTGTAATTGAAAATAAGGCTGATATTCCCCAAGAAAACTTTGCAATCACTATATCAGATGGGTCGATGGTGGTACACATTGAGGACATGATGAGTACCTTGTGCAAACCTTTTGCAACCATTTTCACAAGAGGATTGGAAAATGCACTATTTTTGAGACAATTCCATCCTCACGTCATGGAATTGCCTCAAAAAATTCATTAACTGTATATTACCCCAACATAATAGTAACGTAGATAGTAAATGTGCACTAAAAAGTGCTAAAAGTTATTACGATTTACTCCTAGCCCAATTTGAGCCCTCTGGAGCGGTGTAAAAACCCGTAAGGCTATGTGTGTGTGTGTGTTACCCAGGTCCCTGGCAAGGAGTTAATTCTCTTGTAAACCTGTGTGACACAGGCTTGAAGTAAATTCGTTCAAAAAATAAAAAAATCCCCAAAAATATAAAAAATTAAAATTCCAAAAAAATTTGGGGACCACAATTTTGTAATGGAGTGGTGGTCACAGGAAATAGCGATGGATTTGGGGCTATTTCCACAAGGGGTAAAGCCTTCTGCTTACCCCGGCTTGTAATGTGGGCACGAGGAACGGCTTCACTGTACCACGTGACGGATCCAACCCCGTGAAAACACAGAGGGCAAGACTATTTTGTTTCAGTCACGAGTTAGAAGTGCATGTGAGAAGATGTGGTGGACCGATTGTATAAAATTAGAATATGTATACGATCCACGATATACAACTTACACAGCACGGCTACAGACCTATTCAAATTGGGTATATCCCTTGTCAGCAAGTAAATTGGCCAAAGCAGGATTTTTTTTACATCGGTGTTTATGACCGTACATATTGTTTTACCTGTGACGTGGGTCTTGGTGATTGGGAACCACATGAAGACCCTATTGTCGAACATTACAATTGGACGTCGGATAGATGTAGATATATGAGCACTGAAAGAAGTTCGTAGCACATTTATAGCAAATAACAGAAGCAGCAGCCTCGTAAATAACATTCTCACCTGCGAGTGTAGGCTATGTAAAATTTGCTATAAATCGGATATAGAAGTCACTTTGTTGCCTTGTGGTCATTTACTGGCTTGTACCACTTGTTCACTCAAATTAAAGCATTGTGGTCTATGTAGAGAAAAGATAACTGCCACTGTAAGCGTATTTTTTGCAAAATGGAAAACTTTTAAGGTTACCACTCAACATAACCCAGAACGTTGACACCGTTTGAGGGCTTTTCAAACTAATGCTGGGTTGTATTTTGTTGACAAACAGGAGTGGAGTAACCATTCTTGGTACTACAGCCCTAATGTTAATGGTGGAATGTTTTTCTCATTGTTTAACATATATATATATATCATTGTATTTTAACAATTGTATTTTTAAAACTGTAAACCTATGACTGTGTTTTTCTCATTGTTTAAATTAACATGTATAAATCATTGTAAAACTGTAAACCTGTTTTTGGAAATTGAATTTTGTATAAAATTGTACTTTCATGTTACCAATATAGTTCTTGGATCTGACTAGATTTGTTTTTCTTCCTATCAAAAACTCCTTAACTTTGGAGGTACGACCCAGACCCGTACCGTGTCAAGAATTGGACAGGTACAAAACACATGTGGGCAGAGGTAGGCATAAGTTTAGGCAAAAGTAGGAACATAAACTTTTCATAAATTATAATAGAGAAAAGTTAGATAGGTAGGTTAACTAACTTTGGTCATAGGTTTTAGGTGTAACACGTATATGATACATAAACACAAGTAGGCTGTGGTGAGCATAGATTTGTCTACGCTCTAATAGCTCTAGAGACGTGATTGACCGGTGCTACACCCTGGGAGCCAACGGAGGAACTTCATATAAATATATAACACATTATAATAACTTTGGGTGGTTGACCGATGCTACACCCCGATAGACAACGGAGGAACCTCGTATAACATATTAAATATACCAGCTGTGGACACTACTCTGTATTTTGAATATTGATTTGTTGTATACATAATCTCAGAGTAACCTTAACATAGAGGTACAACCCAGACCCTTACTGTAAGACGTACCGAGTTTTTCGCGACCACGAAAAATTCGGTACGTCTTACGGTAAGGGGTACGTGTCCAAAGTTCTACAAAATGTAATATAATTCAGTGTAAAACCTACGTTGGTGCGCTCTGGTGGGAGGTGGTGGGGTCCCTCTGGAGGGACTACTCAGTTAGTACACGATTGCTCAGTCGTGTGTTCGCCTTCGGGTAACACGGTCTGACGTCACAGACGTCAATGTGACGTCAAGATCCAACCACTCCAACTACACCTTCCACAATCTCCCACCACACCCAAACACCCCTCCACTCCCACAACACCTCCCACCATCTCCCACCTTCCTCCACCACACCTCCCACATCCCCCACCACACTCCCACCATCCTCAACCACACCCAACCACACCTCCCACCACACCCCCACCCCAATCTTGTCCTCAAGTGCCGCACACTCTACTAGCATGCTCTTTCCTTATTTCCTCCGTGCTTTCATTCAAGAGGTCACGTCAAGCGCCTCTGGAGGAATTTAATTCCTTCTGAGGTTCACCAGACACCCTGACGACTTCGAAAAAGGACATCTCTTTCAACAGAGAGTGACTCTATTTGTCAGTCAGTCTCTATTAATAAAGTCCCATTCCGAAGTTTAATAATGGAATGAATTTTTCCTGCTGCACCAGTTACACTTTTGTTTATTACAAAGGGCGAGATCTTAGACAGATCTACCCCCTCAATACTGTTTCGAACAATAAGGAATCTGGTAACAGGTCCCTGAATCCAAACATCCAAATTCGCTATTTTGGTTTCCAGAAACAAAGTTTCTTCGGACGATGTCTATAATTGTCGTTTTTCACAACCCGGATTGACTTTTATAAATTTAGAGGCCATGTATGAGTTAACCAGCGCATCGTGTTGGGCAGTTGCAGGATGAGACTCTGGTATACCCTTGGATCACTTTCGATCATTTCCATACCCCAGAACTCTGGGACCCAGAGTATCTTCTTTAATTAGACTGGATGGGCATCAGTCCAGACCCGCAACTGGAGAGGGAGAATCCGACACCGCCCCTATCGCAAACACTTCCTGACCAAGGACTGAAGTGGCTGACTACTGAACAGAAACTGCACAACGTTTTCGGCAGAGCAAGCTCACATCAGCTTACCAGATTCAAAGGTTGTCACGCTTTGGTCTGATAAACACTCCCAGACAAGCTACGGCTCTGCACGGTTAAGAAGAAAAAAACTAATCCCTATATATAAATCTAGTGTTTATGTATCCCATGTGAATCGTGAAGTGTAACAGCCTTTACAAATTGTAAAATATGTATGAGTGTTGTGAGTATATATTCGGAGAAGATGTTTTATTGTACCCCCCCCCCCATGTATAGCTCGGGACGCTAAACCCCTTTCGAGATAGGTGCAGATAGTCTGCAACCCCCTGCGATAAAACCCAAAGTAAAGGTGAAGGTAAGAAAATGTATGTAGGTGAAATGGATGTATGTTTATATGGATGATAGTCTATATGTTGTGAATGTTTGGTGAGCATTTGACTGGGGACCGCGAAGGACGCCAACCCCTTCTTATTAGATGCAGTTAGTTGGCACCCCCCCCCCTTCTCTATTGGACTGGTGACTACAGTGATAAGAATAGATACCAAAACATCGAAGTTGGCTCTCAAACTTGAGATGAAAGATTTTCAAGGAAATCTCTACAATAAGTATTAACTTATCCTGTTAAATTCTTTTTTTTTTATAACTTTCTCCATTGGACTGGTGATTACAGTGATAAGAATAGATACCAAAGCATCCAAGTTGACTACCAAGCTTTGGATGAAAGGTTTTTCAAAGATATCACTAAGAAATAAGTATTAACTTACCCTGTTAAATTCAGATTTCATTATAACTTTCTCCATTTGACTCGTGACTTCAGTGACAAGAATAGATACTAAAGCATCGTAGTTAGATGACATCAATTTATTCTTAAACTCTGACAACAAACCATCCAAATTGGCTATCAAGCTTCGAATGAAAGGTTCGTTAGCTTCATAGCTTGAAAATTCTTCCTAGACAAAATAAGCAAGTACTAATAGATTTGATATATAAATATTTTTGACTAAATTAAGTACCTACATTTACTTTGTATCAATGTTACCTGTAAAAGTCTAAACTCCTTTCAATCTTAACTAGGTTCCACTGATTTTAACAAATAGTAGTTTCTACTTGTAGTATCCTTGCAGATAGTATTAAACTGTGTGTTAATCAGTCAATACTTGTTTTACAACCTAATCTAACTATTTATACCAAATTATTAACTATTTTTTTCTGCTTACAATTTGTTAAAAGTGTTTCACCAATCTAGATAAATTAATGAGACGATTTTGTAATTTAACAAAAATATACTAAATACACACTTGTTTCGATAAAGTAGTGATCATTTAGAAATAATAATTTACAAAAAAATTTGTATTAATATTCATGTTCTACAATGTAATTATTAATTTTTATTTTAAATTACAATTTTATTTTCCTTGTCATTTTCTTAATACAACAAGTGTTTTTTCCCATGATTATTTTTATTAAATATTTGCTAGACTGTTTATTATTTTACATTTTTTTTATAATTGAATAGTTAACTACAGTATTCAGTGAGTGTAGAATTTGATAATATATCTAAGCAGTATTAACACATTCACTTCTAAAAACTGAATGGTAATATATAATGCTAGGGTCTAAGGACTACCGTCTGTTTCAACCACATCGGGTTTTCACTGTGACATTGTCAACTTCACTTTCAGAGCTCTCATCTGTTTATTCCTCTTTTGAAGACAACATATCAACATCAATAATATTACAGCTGTCTTTTATTGTAAATACCCTATTATAATAGTATTTCAATCACACTTAACAGTAAACATAATATGCAAGGCACAATAGACACAGTTGCAATCATACAAAAACGTAATAGGGGGAAACTAAACACAACATAAAGTCCACCTACGAGTGCTAAACTTAAACTAAATAATAGATATGGATATGGGATGACTACTTGGAAGTAAATACTGCAAGTACAGAGCACCTGCAGCAGAAGAAGCTAACAACGAACATACAAGTATAAGATGCTACTTGTATGGACAAGTGAAGAACAAAAAAAGCTGACCACGCTGCCAAGAACATACGAGATTTACCTGTATGGAATGTGCTGGCGAAGGAGAACACGACAGGTCTACAGATGACAAGAATGAATGATGTTCTACATAAACTTACCAAACAGTATGTAATTTTTTTTTCATAACTTTTGTTTATTTTAAAATATCTTTTGGTATTTGTTTCACTTACTAACTACTTAAATAATATAATTGTATATGTTCTAAAATATTATGTACTCTGCTGAAATAATTTTAAAATGTATTTTTTTAAGAAATTACCTTTAAAAAATAAATTACGCCCTAGTTTCATTTATAATATTACTTGAATTCGTAAAATTTTGTATATATTTCCACTTTTAAACAGATAATTAAAAATGTGGTCATTTGTAGACCATGTGACCCGTAACGTAAAAATAGCCCACGTGCCTTACCAAGAGTTAATAAAATAATACGTACTTCAGTAAGATGGTGGCTAAGGTTAAGGAATGTATCAACCCACGGGGCGACTCTGGGTTTGATAGCAGACACTCGTAACTGTTCCAAACCAAAGTCAACGACGACGCCCATTGTAGCTGTTACAGTACTCAGGCCAGATAAACAGCTGTCTAGCTTAGCTTGTTCTTGAGGGCTATTGCATGGGATTTCTTGACAAAGACCTCTGCACAATGTTGTCACATAATCACAACTCATTTCTGCATTATTTAAATACACCTAAAGATCAAAGAAAACATTAAAAAATATTCCACAAACATTGCACTAACTTCCTTAACCCTACAGGTGGCGCATGTTAATTTTCTTCGTGTGTTTAAAAATTTATAAAAAATATTATTTTTATACAAACCAAACTTAAAAGACATCATTTTTCTCAGAAAGATGCATAGAATTCATCTATGTAATAAAAAAAAATAAAAAAAATTTGAAACGGTTTTGGAGTAAGTATGTTAGATGTTAAACAATGAAGTTAACATTTTTCATAAAAACCTGTATCATCCAAAATCAATAGCATACCACCTTCTTCCAAGATATACAAAAGTTTTGTGTAATATTTGTGAATATATTTAGGAAAAAAATAAAATTTTATTACATTTTCAAAATTTAAAAAATTATTTTACGAAAAAAGGGAATTTGATCATTTTTTTTCCCCCAATAATTTATAAAAAATAGTAATATATATTTTATACACTTCTATATATCATTATATTCAGAAAGGTGCATAGAATTTAGTAGTGTAATGAAAAAAAAGTTTGAAAAATAATTTTGGAGTCAGTATGGCAAAGAACAAAAAAAAAAAAAACACAAAATCGAAGGCTAAATTTTACATCCAAATCCAATTGATCATAGAAAATTTTGTTTTACATTTTTTTTAAAGTATACAAACGTTTTCTAGTATAAATGTGAATAACAATTGGTAAAACAAAAAAAAATTTTTAAATAGTAATAAAAAATTTTCAAAATAGAAATAATTGTTTCATCTAAAAAGTAGTAATCGACAAAGTGAGGTTAGGTTTGTAACCTCCACAATTTAGCCTCACTAGTAACAATCTAAAGATAGGCCAAAGACAAAATCACTAGATTTCACTAAAAAAATAAACTTTACAAAGAATAACACACATATACACTTGTATAATCAAATAAAACACTACATATAAGAAAATTTGCTTTTAGGCCTAGGTTACAACATACCTCTAGGTTATCCCAAATATACACCATTCAAAAACTAGAACTTCACTCAAAAAAATAAACTTTAGAAATAAAAACACATATATTGTAACTTGTATACACAATTTATATACAATTTGTATACACAAACCTTCAGAATAACAAATATCTAATCCCAAAACAATATGCGCCACACCTTTCTATTTCAATTTATGTCACACACTGGCCTATGTTCCGAGTTCAAAACAAAAACCTGTAAGTATCTGTTGCCTATATCAAGTACTACCAACTTGTAGAATAAAATCTCCTCTACAATATACTGTAAAGATCGGTTACAAAATATCGATTAAACAATCGATTATCTTATTTAGTAAACTACACAGAATGCCAAGTGAATTTCATTCCGTTAGGTTTCTACTATGGTCAAGTAAAAATATCTTGTGATATATGACACACAGAACAATTTGTAAACTACGGATAGAAAGAGAAAGATGTGATCTATAAAACAGTGTTTTGGTCGATCTGTTTGACAGAAAAATAGATTTGTAATTTATGGGGGAAAATGGCGTCGCTTTTACTAAAAACTGCACAGTTCAAATCTTTGTTTTACGCATAAAAATATGCGAACTTCAATTTTTGGAATATTATTTATAATGTTTAGTGGTATTTTTTTAAAGCCGGGAGAGAGTCTGTTCCGAGAGCCACAAAAAGAAGGTTGAACGGCAGACCGCTACGGGACGAGGTCAGTCTATTTTCGGCCAAGTGCTAGCTAAATTAATCGGTATGCTTTTCGGCCACTATTAAGGCCTTTTATCTAGCCGTTATGTCTTTTTTTAGAAATTGTAATTATTACTGTATTTTCTAATTCGGTGTTAAAATAAAAGATAACATTTAATTTAACTTGCTTTGCGTGCGTTCATTAGCATCCTAACTTGACTCCTTGGCCCATCCTGACAAGATTCAGCTAAAGTGTACACGGTCTCCAGCCAGCCGGAGCTTCCAGCTGGTCAAAAGAAGTGGAGACGGTCACATATTCTAAGTGGGCGTAATGTTGAATTGCAAAATACGTGTTTTCCGGTCGTTAGACTAGACCATGCATTAAAAATCGACCCGCTACGGGTTGGATAACCGTCGGAGGGTTAAAAAACCATATGCAAAATATTATTGGTTTGGAATAAATGAGTCAAAAAGTGAAAATTACCTAAAGATGCCTTCTCAGTTGATCGAATGTCTTAAATTGACCTAAGTGATATCGATCAAGTTCTGTTGAATTGTGATAAACTCATATAAAAAGAAACAATTAAACCTAATGGGTTGACAATCATTTTGGCCCATAAACTTTCACACTACACCATAATTTAACTGAAATCCCTTAAGCTAATTTTGACATTTTCAACCTATGTGGGGACCCATGGTTTAATTTCAATTGTTGACTATTAACTCTCAAGTTAAAATGTTTTATTAATTTTTAATTTATTTATTTTAACGCTAATCTTTTTTATCAGCAAGTATGTAAAATACAATAATATTTCAAGTGAAATATATATGACCTAGACTGGGAATCGAACCCAGGACCTTTAACTTTACACGACAATGCTCTACCAACTGAGCTATCCAAGTCGCTTCTCAGCACAGGTCGTAGATTTCTCACTTTACTTTGCTATTTTACTGCAATTTTTGAGTTAACCAAATTAATTACCTCGCATATGCGACATTGAAATTACTTTTTACTCATTTTGCAGCCCTTATATATATATATATATATATATATATATATATATATATATATATATATATATATATATTTATTAATTTTTGATTTATTGATTTTAATACTAATATATTTTTACCAGCAAATATTGAAAATACAATAATATTTCAAGTGAAAAACATATGACCTAGACTGGGAATCAAACGCTCTGTGCTGGGAAGCGATTAGGATAGCTCTGTTGGTGGAGCATTGGCGCGTAAAGCCAAAAGGTCCTGGGTTCGATTCCCAGGCTAGGTCGTATATTTTTTACTTGAAATATTATTGTATAAAATGTTTTGTTTAAGTCTATAAAGTATATTATGCTAGGTCTCCTCCAACACCTGGAAATATAAACAAAGTATTACCACACCAAATTTAATCGAAAATATCAGTCTACCTGTTTAATTTTTCCCCTTTAAACATAATTAAAAAAGTTATTATAAATAAATTTGTCAAACTTTTGACTGTCTATACCTACTGTGACATTCTCAAAACAAGTTATATCAAGAATACTCTAATAACATACCAGAAAATTATTGCGTGCATGTTCTGAATCAGATGGCTGCAGTCTGCCTTGTAAAACCACATTGTAAGCTTGTGTGAGATCCATGTAACCTGAAGGAAATCCAAGTTTGAGTTGCTGTCGCAAAGCACTGCACACTTCTGTTTCCAATGCAGCACAAGCATTATTAATAACAGCACAAACCCCATCCAAACTTCCGCTTGATGCAGCACGTCTGTAATAACACTAAATTAGTGTTTGGTGACAAATTTATCATAGGTATAAATCCTAATATACATGGTATTTCTGTAAGAAGCAAAGATAATTCAAGGGGTGGTTTTATATATCAAAATAAAGTTCCTACAAACATATGTTTGGAAACTCCTTTTACCAACTATCTGGCTTTTTGTTTTTTTTACTAAATAATTTATATCTCTAGAACGGCTTAACCAACTAAGTTGAAATTGTTCATGGTACTCATCAATGTAGACCTAGTGTGATAAAAATTATCACTTTTGATCCAATAATCCGTTTCAAAATGGTGCCTATTTAAAAATGTTAAATGAAAATATAAAAAACATCAAGATTAAATTTTTGTAGCTCATTTAATTTCCTATTGATTGGTAAAACTGTTCAAACGATCGAACAAAGGGTAATAATAAAACAGCGTACTTTAGTGTGCATTGCTGAGAACAGTAGGTTATGTCATAATAATCTAAATACCATATTTAAACTCAAGAAGAATCAGCTAATTGTATGCATTGTAATGAATTTAACATCAATAAAACGTTGTTTTATTCATATTTGATGTTTGAGAGGTTATTTGTTTAGCATTTAACTAGTTAGTTATGGTTTCTTGATCGTAGAGGAACTTGTAATAGTCATTTTATTTCTAAAAATTAACCCTTATAACATGTCAAATTATTCATTTTCTCACCAGGCAGATATAATTTTTACTTATGATCAAGCTAATGGTAGCAGTTATGAGGCTGCTCGGTTGTATTAAGAAAGATTTTCAAACCGTCAAGAGCCAAATCATAAAACATTTGCTGCTATATTTAGAAGACTTACAGAAACTGAAAATTGACTACCAAACGTAGAGATAAAGGTAACCAAAGAGAGATTCGGAATCCTGAGTTAGAAGAGAATCTTCTACAATGTGTTGGTGAAGAACCTAATGTAAGCACTAGACAATAATTAGCTACCACTAGACATTACAAGTCAGTCTTGCTAAGAACAGCTACTTTATCCTTACCATTTACACTGCATCCAAGCCTTGGTCCTGCTGATTTCTCAGCGAGTGAATATTCTCAGTGAGCTTTTAGAATATTATTAGAAGCCCTGATTTTTATCTTCAGTCATATTCATGGATGAAGCAACTTTTTCCAGAAATGGTATCGTAAAGTTACAAACGAACATATTTGGTCAGATGAAATCCACACAGCATTTTTAAAGGCAGACATCTAACAATAATAATAAATATTTGGGTAGGTATGATTATTTATTGGGGCCAAATGTTTCAAGATGTACTTCTTTCAAGAAGGCAAAATGCATACTTTATGCACAATAGAGTTTCAGTACATTTACTGGTGAGTCACTAATGTACTCAATGCCGATTGAAAACCAAGAAATGCTTTACCAGAATATTCAAAATGTCACTGCAACCATCAAAAATCAGCTGAGAATATTTGAGAGTGATCATCTTTTGTCAGTTAACGCATTGAGATGGTTTGGGATAATACCCAAACTGCTCAAGTCTCAAAAATATCCAAAAAAATGAAAAAATTGGAAGATTTTATAGATACATTTTTATACTAAGTTTAAGAGTTTTAACTTTTAATTAAAAGATTTTTTATTTCAACGTAGTTTTAAGTATATTTTGAAAGATTAAAAATAATAGTTTTTGTAATTGTTCTGTTTTCAATTATAATTAATTTATATTGTATTGATATTAGTTTGATTGATAGTGTATACTATAAATATTTTAATTTAAATTAAAAATAACATTCGATATTTTTTAAATTTGAACTTTAAAAAAGATTTAAAATTTTTTTATTATTTTAATAAATTAAATTTTAATTTTTGTGTTTTATTTTATTTTTGAAAACTCACAAAAATTGGACAAACGTGGCCATATTTTGGGTTTATTTTGGCCAAAAAAGTTCTATAGCCCCTAAAAATGTTTGCCTAAGTTTTTCCAATATAATGAGGCCAATAATAACATTAAAATTGGTGAATGAGAAGCCAAGATAAAAAAAATAAGAAACCATTAAAACAGCGAAAAATTGCCCGTTTTTAAATTTTGATCATGACGCGGGGTCGGAAATTTATGCACATTATTTTTATCGTATTCTACGAAAAAAAAAAACATAATAAAAGTTTGACTTCATGAAAAACTTATTGTTTTTCTAAGCAGACTGGACTACAATGTTATATCTAATAAAAAGCAATTAATAAACATTTTTTTCTTTCTTTTTTTTTTTTTTTTCCATTGCTAGAATAAAATAATGTGTCTGTTGATGCAAAACCAGGTTTAAAAATAATTTAAAGTGCTTTTTCCCAAATTTTGATAGTCTTATAAAGTAGAAACATAAAATAATCTGAATTTTTTAATGCAAAAGTCAAATCTAAATAATATTCTTTTCTGTCCATTCAAAATGCAAAACTTACAGAAGGTGAGAATCCAAATAAGAAAATTGTGAACTTTAATAGTAAGAAACCACTTCTATTGTAAAACATTTTCAAGAAGGGCAGGATGTTTTAACAAACCTGATACATTTACGAACTATGAAGAAGACATCATCGACCATACTAGATGTTTGCGAACCATGGTCTATGGTATCCATAGCAACAGCTTTGTTTACACTTTGCTGCATATAATATCTTTCCAATTGTAAATAATGCCCCAGTAGTTCTTGCATACTCCTACATAGTTCACTGTGGTGGATCATCTGCTCTAAACTTTCCATTTGCTCTCCACGACTGGTAATGTCTAAGACGCCTACTTCTAAATCATTCTGCATAAACAGAACACATTTTATGTATTTTTTCAACCTTTATCAAATAATACATAGTATGGGGCCTTGGTCATAATTTTTATTAGATTTATACTGTACATTATAAATACTTTTAAATATAAAAATAATTTAGTGTACCGAACAAATACAGTATTCAACAATAATAAATAAATTAAAATTTCAAAATTATATTAACAAACTTTATACAGTAAACACTCTCTGATCCAGATCTCTGATATCCGGAAACTCCGATATCCGGCCGTCGTATGCCATCGTATATATAAAAAAAAAAAAAAAAAATTTCTATACAAAAATAATATTTTTGGGCCAAATAGTAGTGAACGATGTTTTTGAGCTGGGCACTAGGCAGTAGTGAGGTTCTGATTCCAAGAATGTTGAAGAAAGCATTAGGGGTGTGTGTAAACAAGGTCAGACATCTATCAAACAAACAGGTGCATTGTCTGTCGTGTAGTCAGTTCCGTTGTGTTTGCGTGTAGCGTAACTTAGGCCGTCCTTTTGCTTTGTCTTAAGACTTGTTTTCGGTGTGTGATTAAGTGTATATTTTATTACTGTACTGTAATTCCTTTTAGTCGTCTTTAATAGTTTACATACGTAGTGCGTTGTAATTAGATTTTAAGATTTGTATTTGCTGTAATTCCTTTTGGTCGTCTTTAATAGTTTAAATACATAGTGCGTTGTAATTAGATTTTAAGATTTGTATTTGTTTATAAAATGACCGAGAAACGGAAGAAAACTATGTTTTCCGTTGAGGAAAAACTCAGTGCAATTAGGCGCTTAGATGCGGGAGAGACTGCTAAAAAGATAGTTAATGAGATGGGTGTAGGAACTAGGACTGGAAGAAATCCCGTGAAAAATTGGAAAAGTGGTGCTCTAACCAGGCTTCAAGTTCAGGCATCAAAAAGTGCAAAATTATGAAGACACCACAAAATGACAAAGTCAACGAAGCTCTATTTTTGTGGTTTACACAGTGTAGGTCTATGCCCGTATCAGGACCTATTTTACAACAAAAAGCTCTTCAGTTTAATAAGGATATGGGAAACGAGTCCGACTTTAAAGCTAGTGAGGGGTGGTTGGGAAAGTGGAAAAATAGATACGGGATTAGAAAACTTCAAATAAGTGGAGAGAAGCTTTCAGCAAATGAAGGAAGTGTGGAAGAATTTTAACTTTTTTTACATAAGCTGCTTGACGAAGAAGGAATTAGTGGAGATCAATTGTACAATTGCGATGAAAGTGGCTTAAACTTTAAAATGTTGCCAAGCTGTACTTTAGCCTCCAAAGAAGAAGACAGTGCTCCAGGTTATAAAAAGAAAAAGGAAAGAGTCACAATTTTGGCCTGCAGTAACGTGACAGGAAATAATAAATTAAAACTTTGTATGATCGGCAAATCACAAAAATCGAGGGTGTTCAAAAATTTCAAGGATTATTCTGCTTTGCCAGTATGGTACAGAGGACAAAAAAGTGCATGGATGAACTCTGCTATTTTTAAGGACTGGTTTAAAAACCAGTTCGTTCCAGCTGTAGAAAAATATTCAGAAGAAAACAACTTGCCTAAAAAAGCTATTTTATTCCTGGACAACGCTCCTTCACACCCATCTGCGGATGAACTAAGAAGTGGGGAAATAAAGTGTATCTTCTTGGGTCGAACGTAACATCTCTTTGTCAACCCATGGATCAAGGTGTCCTCGAAACACTAAAACGGTTATACCGCCGTAAGTTACTCACAATCATAATTGCTGGTATGGACATGGAAAAAAGTGTTTCACAGTGCCTTAAAGACGTAGACATGTTAGATGTTGCCTTATGGATTTCTAGTGCTTGAGACGAGATCAAGACAACAACACTTGTAAAATCTTGGCAAAAACTGTTGGACCATAAAGCAAGCGATGAATGGAGTGAAGTAGTGCCGGAAACTGAAAACCATGAAATGGACACAAATGAAGAGATCGTTGAACTTCTAAGAAACGTTCCCGGTTGTGACAAAATAAACAGTGATAGTGTGAATGAGTGGATGAAGGAAGATGAAGACCGTGAGTTTACTGACAGTGACATCATTGACTTGGTTAACACAGAGCCAGCACCTGTCGAAGAAGAACAACAACAACAAATCATGACTCATTGCGAAGCTTTTCAAGCACTTGAACAGCTGATAGACTACGTGGAAGAACAAGAAAAATCCTCACCGGCCGATCTCCTTCTTTTTCGTAGATGGAGAGATATTACATCTAAGAAGCATGTTCAACGAGCCAAGCAAGCTACCATTACATCTTTTTTTAACAAAAACTGACGTGAGTACAAATTACTTTACTGTAATGAAAACTAACATTTATCGTAAGTTCATCAAAATTTAACGTGTAGAATCCTGTACGTATTTATTGTACTGTTTTATTTTCTAATCTTCATTTTTCGTTTGATATTTTTAGTTAACACTGTAGACCTAATTATTTGTTGTTTGTGTACTTTATGCTGTACTTTTGTTACCGGTTACCGTACCGGCAAACTACGGCAAATTACATAATAGTACAGTTAAAACGTAACATCTATATATTACAGTAATTTGAAAAACCATAGTTAATTTTTAGAATACTGTGGTAAAGCTACAATTTATAGTAAGCGCAGCGCGTTTTAGCGCTAAAAACGTAAATTTGCTACGTTTTGTTCACGTTTAAAACCACTTTAACTACATAAAAATAGCCACCCCGAGATCCGGATTTTTCGATATCCGGATCGGCTGGCGCCACATTAATCCGGATTAGAGAGTTTTTACTGTACATCCAAATTACGACCATATTAAAAAATCATTAGGGTTAAATATTATTTAAAAGAATATATACAGTGCATCTCATGAAGGTATTCCAATTTTTGTCTTGTTGTGGAACAGTTATTTTCAGACCAATTTAGTTAAAATTTTACATGAATGTTGAAGATAAATATTAAAGTATACCACAGAATGTTCAAGTAAATATTTAAATGTTTAAGATATTTATCTTGCATGCAAATAAAATGGTGGCTATTTAAAATAAAACGCAGTTTTTGGACTATTAGATTATCATATTTTTATTAACGGCATTGTTATTACATGAGAAAATTTATCAATTTTATTCACTTTTAAGTTAGTAATAAAGGAAACAATAATCAACAATAAAAAAATCAAAGAAGAAACAATTATCAATAATCTCTTTTGCTCCTCATTTCTATTGATAGTGTCAAAATAAATCTTATATTCTGGAGTAAAACCATAGAAGATATAGAACTAACTTGATTAAACAACTAAAAAAATGAAGCCCAAAAGCCTAATTTCTTATTATTTGGTAACAATTATAAAGCAAACAGGTTTCATCCATACTTCTTGTTGTGTGAAGTGTTCCTTGAAGAAGTTAATGCATTCCAATTCTTACATTGTGGGTCATTCCACATCAGATCACCCATGAAAAAAAGAAATGTCACCCACTACTTCAGATTTTGATATTTATTTGTCTATGTGTAGCTATTACCAAATCATAAAACCATGCCAAATTTTTTGGTCTAAGTCATATACTTTCAGAGTTATAGGAAGTCAATGTTTCAGTAAAATAGGCAGTTTTAGTATTCCCGCGGCTTTTCAATAACCATGTCACTTATAATAAAAAAATTCATAACTCGGTCAAAAATGAAGATATCAATACCAAAAAATTTTTAATGTGTTGTTTAAGATATGCTGATTCCAGAAAAAATAGCTTGTGCTTCTATTTTTACATGTATAATTACAAAAAAAAAAATCAAAATTCAATTCCAAGAAGAGGCAGTATAGTTACCAAGTTGTTCTTTTTTTTTTTTTTTTTTTTAAATAGACTTAGTGATGAAGTGACACGGTCATTGCAGAGCCGCGGGAATACTAAAACCGCCTATTTTACTGAAACTTTGACTTCCTATATCTCTGAAAGTATTTGACTTAGGCCAAAACAATTTGGCATGGTTTTATGATTTGGTAATAGCAACACATAGAGAAAAAAATTATCAAAATCTGAAGTGGTGGGTGACATGGCCTGGGTGAACTGATGTGGAATGACCCTTAATGTTATTCGAAGGCAGACTGACATGGATCAAACATATAGATAGTGTGTGTAATGTAAATAAGTTCTGGAGTGTTTTTGCACCGATATCTTGCTAAATATTGTGACATAATAAATTTATTAAAAATTATGTATTATGGACTAATATAACCAAATTTAAATACGGGAATCTCAGTTTTTGTTAAAATGTTAACTTTCAAAAATGGTTAAACTGACAAATTGTCATTACTCATTATCAGTCACAGGGTAGTTCCATGTCTTAGCAAATGTATTGACACTTCACATTTTAATAGTGATTAGGATTTTATGTTGAAATGTTAACTTTGAAAACTAGTGAAGCAACAGAATCACGCATTACCAATGATTGGTAAACGGGTAAAATTAGGGTTTTTATAAAAAAAGGGATTGTTTTGTGGGAAAACCCTAAAGCAGTAAGAGCAATATTGAGAGAGGCTTTTAAGGATTTAAACATCATAACCTTTCCCAGCATGTATTTTTAGAAATAATATTATGTTGTCACTTTTAGAGCCAAATGGCACATAATGGAGATTATTATAATTATTATTACACAAGCAATAGAGAAGATACATATGAAAAAACTTCTCTGATCAAGTCAGAATTACCCTGTTTAATAGACTCCCAAAGTTATTGTAATACTAACAGCTTCAAATCAATTAAAATATTTTCTATTGGAAGGGACGTGTACTCTGTAGATGACTTTATTATGCGACCATGTTTTTATTAATGGATGCAAGTTTCGGTATAATAAATAAACGACAAGTATCAAAGTAACAAAAGTTTTATGCTTTTATATGATGTATTCATATTCGTGATGTGTAATGTTTTTGTTATAGGTATTATATTAAACTGAAAAATTAAACTTTATTTATTTTTTCCTTTGCAAAAATATATATATATATATATATATACATAAAAATTTAAATTAACAAAGTAACAAATCTTTCATAAAACCAATTTTAAAATGACACTGAAGATGTTCCCAATGCAACGGTGAAACATGTTGATGAACAATTAAAAAATAGTGAATTGTATAGAAGTAAGTGAATAGTATAGAATATATTATTATCAATAAGTTTGAAATTTGTATTAAAATAGTTTGAACTGATTTTTAAGAAAATCATTGAAAATTAAGTTGTTTTTTTTTACCTTTAAATTTATAATATGTTTTCCCAAAATAATTATATTTGACTGTATAGCTTACAGGAGATCTCGATAATATATAAAACTATCTTTATGGAGCATCACAATGCAGTACTTTCTTACCTACACTACAAATAAAGATGATTCAAAACTGCACAGTAATATTTCAGTAACTGATTCTAGAACTAAAATTAAGAAAAAAGTGTATACAAACATAGGTCCGGAAATGCTATGTTTTCCATCTGTTTAAGTAATTTTTGTTTTTTACAACCTGTAAGTAAATAAGATATTGAGTGAACATTTGACACAAATATTATTTATAGAACCTTTTACTAGTATTTCAAAAAACCAGGATTTTATTTTGTACATTTTCAAAATGGCAGACATTTAAAATGTTTAATGTTGAATATCTCGAAAACCATTAACATTACAAAATATTTACAAGAAACAAAAGATAACAAAATTATCAACGAAAACTAAAAACATAATTTCTTGGTAATTATAACATCGAAGATATCTATACTAAAATATTATAGAATTATGATAATTGTTCATAATAATATTATAATCCATTGCCCAGCAAGGTACCAAACATGAAAATATTTTCCTTAACAGTTTCAAAATGGATTCTATCCAGAGTTTCAAGAGTTCACTCAGAGGCTACCTTCTAGAAAATGCATTCTACTCTGTGGAAGAATATCTGGCCAGAAATACCCAAACCAATTCTGCTAATGTCGGGTATGGCTTATGAATGAATTGATCCGGTATCTGCCCTGTTGTCTCAGTTATAGCCTTACTTGTTAAATATGTATGTAATATATATATATATATATAATATATATATATATATATATATATAAATGTATGTGATTGACTAATGCAGGAATGTAAACTGTATTTAAAAATACTTGTAACTTACTTGTAATATAAGTTATTGTAATTATTACAAATTTAATTTAAATTTTTTATGTGACTCTTGCTATGCGAATTATATTTGTCAACAGCAACAGAAATAAATAAATAAAATGGTGGCTGTTGTGTTAATACTAATTTAAATACTTTATAATTTTTTCCTATAAGTTTGTAAAATTACATATCAAGAAATAAATTGTAACAGAATTTAATTTTCTACAAATTATGTTTGAAATATGAATTTTTATTGTAAATGTGAAATTTTACCAACTTATGAGAAAAATATTAAAATTAGTATTAAAATACCAGTTGCAATTTTGAAACTATTAAGAAGAAACATTTTCATTTTTAGTAATTTTTTGGGCAATAGATTATAACAATATTATTAACAATTATCATAATTCCATAATATATTGGTTTAGTTTAATCTTGGGCGTTGTAGACAATTACCAAGCAATTAAGTTTTTAATTTTTTGTAGATAACTTGATTATCCTTTGACCTACTGAAAAAATACAAAAAATTATTTTTTTATTTGATAAGAGAGAAAAATCTTGTAACTATTTCCGGTACTTACGTATTAACGCCACCGCGGCAGAAGTTGTGCCAATGCGCATGCGCTAATATTTGCTTACTTTGCGATATAATTAATTATATATATCACGACAGGTTTGGCCAGGTAGCTATATAGGCCTATATATATATATATATGTGTATATATATATATATATATATATATATATATACACACACATAAACATCTGACCAAACCTTATATATATATATATATATATATATATATATATATATATATATAATCACCTGGCCAAACCTTTCGTAAGTTTATTGAAGTTAATAATTTGAAATTAGATCATGGATAAACTTGAGCTTTAAAAGTGAAGTGCCGCCAATCTACATCTAAAAATTTTGTGACAAATCATAAAATGAAAGTATATGAATCTCAAAAGTTGAACAAAATGGAATTTTGCTTCCCTTAAACCAGTTTGCTCTTTATTGGTGCATGCGCATTAGCGCAACTTCTGCTGCGGTGGCGTTCATACGTAAGTACCCTATTTCCTAATGTTAATGGTTTTGAGATATCATATATTAAACGTTTTGAAAATGTACAAAATAAAATCTTATTTTTTTTAAACAAAAAATGATAGACAGATGGAAAACAAGGCGTTTTCAAACTTATGTTTATATAAACTTTTTTCTTATTTTTAGCTCTAGAACAGCTTCCAAAATATTGCTGTGTAATTCTGAATCACAATGTATATTTAGATTTATCCTAGCATGGTACACAGCTCAGAGGATGGACATGAATTTTCACAATTAAAATTAATTAACAACAAATTTCAATCTTTTTTTAAATTTCATTTTGGCATATTTATTAATTTATGCCTTAAATCTACTTATTTCAAAAATATAATTTTGAAATATTCATTTTCACTTTTAGATTAATAATTCCTGACTTGGAATTTTAAAGGTATAATGAGAAATACTTTTTTCCTTAGGCAATGGTTTTATGTTTAGATGTATGGAAAATGTTTAATTCAAGTGGTCTTAATAAATAACCTCCCACAAAAACTTAAAATAGAATTTTACTATACTGATTTATACATATATATTATGTATCCATTTTCCTTCTCATTCAACTTACCGTTATCCTACGCCTTATAAATCTAAGATACAGCTGATAGCGACTGTGTATAATAGTAATCTCTCCCAACAATAAATCCAGTTCCTTTGGATCCACTCTATTAGCAACCACTGCTTGACTCGAACGTTCTATTTCCGTAATTAATGCGACACGATGATCTAGGTGGCGCTGTCGATTGAATTCAAACAAAATGAGTTTGCTTTGACGATCACATTCAACCTGAAGTGCAAACACTACTTTCATAAGTTTTCCCAGCCCTAAAAACACCAAACATCAAAATAAGTGTACATGATTTCCTAAAAATAAGAATTATTTTTTGTTCCTACTATATATTATTAGTACTTAAATATCATAAAAAATTCACTAGTCTTAATTTAGTATGTAAGTGTAAAGCTGTTATGATTTGATTTATTTATTGACAACCATATTGGGTGTCATTTGTAAGAAACAAGTGTCTGTAATTAATGTTCAAACTATGTTAGGTGTCATTTTTTTATGTGTATCCCTGTACTAGCTTTTACATCACAACATTAACCTATTTTATAATCTTTCAATCTGAGATTATAATGACCTAATGTTTGGTTGTGAATTTTTACCTTCGCTTATTGTACTTTGTACACAAATCCTGTAACAAAGTTGGAATATAGGTACTCTAAATTATTCTCTATTCAAACATTAAATTTCAAATTATAGTACTTTATTAAACATGAAAAGAAATGGATGTTATTACTAAATAAGCTTATATCTAAACACGCCCAAAAAAAAATCTTATCTCTAATTTTTGTCCATTCAATAAATCTATTAATTGTCTATTGCCTTTTATATAAAATTTGGTTATGTGAATAATTAATTGTACTTGTGGCCCAGCCAAGGAGCCCACCAAACCAAAACCATAATAATTATAAATTAGGATGCAAAGGAATTCTAAATAATAAAATATGAATTGGCACTTGCGATTTTGTTGAAGTGTTTCTATGTAATATGACATAGAAGGGGGGAGAGAGAGACGAGGAGTGGAGGGCTTGAACCAGCCGCGAGAAGAAAGACCGCTACGGGACGAGGTCAGTCCATTTTCGGCCACGTGCTAGCTAAATTACTCGGTCTGTTTTTCGGCCACTATTAAGGCTTTATCTTGCCGTTATGTCTTTTTAATAAATCATAATTAATTCTGTAATCTTTTAATTCAGCGCTCAAATAAAATATAACATTTAATTTCACTTGCGCTGCGTGCGTTCATTAGCGTCCTAACCCGACTCCTTGGCCCATCCTGACAAGATTCGGCTAAAGTGTACGGGGTCTCCAGCCAGCCGGAGCTTCCAGCTGGTCAAAAGAAGTGGAGACGGTCACATACTCTACTTATGATTTATTTCATCCATTCTTTGTATTATTACTTTTATTTAAAACTTGTCACTTTTATAAATTCACTAAATACTTTTCTTTTATTGATAGCTCACGTGATTATTGATTTTAGTTAATATTTAAATTTTACTTTTATAATATAAGGACTCATGATGAGACGCCCGTCTTAATCGATGTTTCAAACAGTGAAAGCATTGTATACACTCCCTCCTATAGGTATAATTCTGAGAAATGAGTTAGACATCCAGAATATTCCATGATTCCAACCAATTGAAAACTTTTTTCAAGTACATCTTCTTATATGGAGGATCATGCCACTTCGCTAAACACACCTTTTTTATAGAAGCTTCTGTCTATAAAATATGACACAATTGTCTGTTTCTTTGAAAGGCAATTATTATTTAAAACTATGCTGTCACATTTTTATAAAAGCACTTTCATATTAAAAATTCACTTCTTATTAGTTTATTAAATTGCCTCTTTTTGACTTCCCTATCCTAACACATTATTTACAATTCCTTATTATAATTACATATTATAAATTATTATTAACTATTAATAATTATTATTTATTGGTTGGACATGTCCCATGCTTACAATACCACAGAGTATGCGATAGGTGGGACCGGTAGTAGAGAGCATAAGTCTGGGTTAAACTTTAGATGTAAACTCTCTATAAATATAGTTAATTGGTATCAAATGTTAACAAAAACACTTCTTAAAAGAAAATTTTGTAATGAAAATTGTAGTTTTTAACATATTAATACAAAATAGTACATTTTAATAAAATAAAGAATATGGCACATTAATATAAAATAGAATGAAGTTATTCAGATATCCCTGGTTTTATAAAATTTAACAAACTTGTCTGACAACAAATGTCTTCTTTTTTGTGCGAAATATTTATTCGTAACAAACCAATAACTTTTTATTCCTTGACTAGTAGCTCAACATGTTTATCATTAGAGTTTATATACTCTAAGATTTGTAATCCTTTCTGAATTGAGTTGAGACTTTCTGTCAAGCTTATATTTGTCATCTGCTTTCTGGTAGAACTGCGTCTGAGATGTTGGCTTCTTCAGCACTGTTTTGCTCATGCATTTCTATGAGCTTATCAATTGTGAGCTTCTTGTTATGCGAGTCCAACATAAAATCACTATCAACTATCAACTAGTTGATATCATCACTATCAACTTCAAGTATAATTTTGCCTGGCAAGACTGACAACTTCTTCTACAGTTCGAATGACTTGATCAGTTTTCAGGCATTACTATTTCCGTTTTGCTTTTGAAAAAGAATGGACAAATTTTATTCCAGAAACCATTCAAGGTTTTTTGGGAAATTTCATCCCAAGATTCTCCAATGATTCTCACGGCGTCTAAAACATTGAATTTTTTCCAAAAATTTTTAACAGTTAGCTGACCGTTTTGCCTCATACCTTCATTCAGATATGCAAATGAACGTCTAGTATAGTAAGATTTGAATGTTTTAATAACACCTTGGTCCATCGGCTAGTTGTGTTTGGAGGTAAAAAAAAACTTAAGTAGGAGGAGGGTGACCTGGTGTATTATCGATAAGAAGCATCACTTTAAACGGAATTTGTTTACGCTGACAATAATGTTCAACTTCAGGTAGGAAGTGGTGACCAAACCAGTCCTCAAACGCAGAAGCTGTCATCCAAGTTTTAAGATTTGACTTCCAAATCACTGGCAAGCCACCTTTAGATTTATTTTTAAAGCTCTTGAATTTTGGGAACGATAAACTAAGAGTGCTTTTAACTTCCAGTCACCAGCTGCATTCCCACCAATCATCACTGTCAATCTATCTTTAGCAATCGTAAAGCCTGGGAAGGTTTTTTCTTTATATCGCAACGTGAGTGCGCTGTAATAAGAATGAACTTCACTTTGCCGGAGAGCTACTTACAACTTCTAGTTCGTTGCAAGAATGAAATTTTACCTTTATTTCTACAAGAAAAATTTATTCTTGATAGTTTTTACAAGATATTTTAAATCTTTATTAAAATGTTCTTTAATTTCATTACTCTAGCTCTACTTTATCTTTCTAATAAATCTCTCTGGAAGTGTCATTTGAAAAAGCAGTATCAAAATCTATACTTATTATTTAAAATATGAGCACATATTTATTAACACATCATTTTAATCTATGTTCTGATCGACTGGACAATTATTCACAATTACTGGATTATCAAATCATAATTTCAGCATTCTTTCTATCTCAGCAATAATAGTGTGGTGCTTACGAATTGTGCTTTAGTTCAAGGATTGGGCATTATCACAGCTATGAGAATTCTTTATTTATCTTTAATGATTTTTCTTACTGTGAATTCCAATAGTTTAATAACAATTTCCTTTTTTACTAGGTGAAGGAGAATCAGTTTTACTTTGTTTAGATGACATATTAAAATGTAAACATTACACACATCACATAAACGTAAAAAATAATGAACACAACATTTTACTATAATAAACATAATCAAGTATTGAGGCAGAACCTAAAACGGTTTCTTTTATTTGTTACAAAAATTCAATAGAATAAAAATATATGATAATAGGTAATGGCTAGCGTAAGGTGAACGGTTCATGATATGAGCAGAGCTGTGACATAGATTTTTGTTTCACCCTTCCACAGTCTCCAAATGTTTACCTTTTATATCCCTTTTGAGTCGGGGGAACAAAAAAAGTCGCAGGGAGCGAGATCCAGTGAATATGGGGGAGGGGGTGAACAATCGGTGTCATACCGTTTTTCGTAAAAAACTTCTTCACAGACAGGGCGGTGTGGGCAGGTGCGTTGTCATGATGGAAGAACCAATCCTCTGTGCGCCACAAATCCACCCTTTTTCTTCGAATTCTCTCCCTCAGTCTCTTCAAAACCACCAAGTAGAAATGTCAAGGAACGAATTCTGAATACACAACACCTCGGCAATCAATGAAACAAATGAGCATTGTCTTGATGTTTGACTTCACCATGCAGCATTTTTGTGGACGAGGAGACTGAGCTGATTGCTGTTTTGTTTCAGGATCATATTCATAATACCAGTTATGACCTTAGAAAAAAATTCTTGGTCCTCTTGCAGCTGATTTTGCAGGTCGAAACAGGCATGAAGTCGGTGCTCCCTAAGCTCATCTGTGAAAAGGCGTGGAACAAGGTTGGCTACAACCTTCTTCTCATGCATAAATCCTCCGATAAAACCCTCTGGATTGAACTCCAAGTCAACCCAGACATCACAACTAAATTGATCAATGGTTCGACGACGGTCTTCACAAACCAGAGTGTTGATTTTCTCAATGTTGTCGTCAGTTCTTGACGTTGAAAAGGCGCCCAGAATGAGGCTGGTCATCAGTCAACATTTCTCCATTTTTAAAACGCTGAAACCACTCGTAGACACGTGTTATACTTTAAGTAGCTTCCCCATAAGCTGTTTTAAGCATTACAAGAGTTTCCGCGGGCATTTTTCCCAACAGGAAACAAAGTTGCTCCCGGCAGTCAGCCATTTTACGTTTTTGCCAAAACGGAAAAAGGTCTTTCACAAAAAAGTTCTCACGAACGAACTGATCCACTCACAGCGAACAAATGTCTCACACTGACGTGTAGCAATGTGACTCGAGACTCCCTTTTCTCACCAGCTCGATTCCCGTTACTTTTGGATCCCCCCTCGTATAGGATTTTATTAGGAGGAGAATAAGGTCTTCATATTCGTCACATATTGATATTTAGGAAAACATTTTTACCGACACCCAAAATATAACTTTATAGTAATAGTAATTTTGAGGCCAAAAAATCTGCAGTATTTATTCAAATCGTAGCATATTCTCACAAAATATCTCTTTTGTACATATTCAAAAATATCAAAAGTTTGGTAGTAACTAGAGAATAAAAGTATTTTGGGGGGGGGGGGGCCAAAAACTTTTGCAACAAAAACTATGTTTTTTCAATTTAAAAAAAAATGCAATCAATTATAATATTTGGAAAAGCTATTTTAAATCTAACAAATATTTCCCTATATATTTAAAATGTTTACTTTTTTTCAATAAGATTGGTCTATTGGGTTAAAATATATCGTAGTTTATAAAAAAAATTTAAAAAGTATACTGTTAAGTATCCCCTCATTTTGTGACAGTCGAAATTAAAGGTTTTTCATAAGATGTTTAAACTGTTATAAAATTTCTACCCATCATTATACGGAGATGAAAATATAGTATTCTGTTAAAATGGTAGAGAATAAGATATTTATAACGGTCACACATCTTGGTATAAAGAAACAAGTTTTATCTACATCCAAAATAGAGACTTTATACCACAATTTTAGAGCAATAAATATCGAGGTATTTGTCAAAAGTGTCTCAAATTTTTACATAGAATATATTTGATAAATATTTTAAAATATCCGAAGTTTGTAAAGAATAGTAGACATAAAGTAATTTTGGGAGCCAAAAAATTTTGCAACAAACACTATGGTCATTTTTCAATTAATTCAATCTCTAATAATATTTGCCAAAAAAATATTTTAGATCTAACAACTGTTGGGAAAGGACAGGATTTAAAAAAAAATTAAATTAATTAAAATAAAGATTAAAACAATTCAGTCTTCTTTTTATACTCTACTGATTGAGAAAGTGAACAGTGTTAAAGAAATATTTCAGATCTTTAGTGTTTTTTGTGTACTCTTAGTTAATACCAAGGACCACTTTCCAAGGTAAGCCTGTGTCTCCTATCCCTACAAAATCAAAAATAACTATTTTATGATATTTAGTTATAAAATATGAATTAAAATAAAACATAATAACTATTTAAAACTTACTATTTTTTTTTTTTTAATTTGGCACCGACAACTATTAAATGAACCATGGTGAACTATTAAATGAACTATGATGAACCATTTTATAATGAATATTTTGCCCAGTGTACAAAATTATAAATAATAGAAAATTACCACTAAGGAATAATTTCCTGAAAACAAACCGCTATCATTTAAATTTGATTTCAACTTATAATATTTTTATACTCAAGAGGAATTTATGACACAAATGAAACAAATTTAGACTATATTTAAATGTATAGTTATTGTTTTAAATAAACTACAAAATCTAAAACTGTGTCCATGATAGATTTTCACCAAAAAGACATCTACGGTGATGGATATTTTTGTTTGGTTAGTAGTTTGCATGAAAATGAATATGTAAGAAAGTTTGTGCAGTGTTTTTGTACTGTTTATTCATTTCTTTTTTGGCCAACTCCTAACACAAACTATTTTGAAAAAAAAAATGACACATTTTTTTCAGGAATTTTGTTGGCACTTGTATGTGACTTCTATATTAATAGGTCAACAATTATTTATCACACCTTGTTAAGTTATATCTATCACAAAACTGGAAAGTCAATTTAATTCTAATTAACAGTATCTACTTCTATAATAACAAATTACCATAATATGTTTCAACCAAAGGTTGATGAATCTCCACGACACGGGCAATGGCTTCAAACAATAAAGTCATAGTATCAGCATAGATGACTGATGCTCGTTTATCTGAAGAATTTGTTTCTTGAGCAATGCGCAGATTTTTACGGGAACTTTCTTCAAGCTATAAAAATAATATATATATATATATATATATATAAATTTATTTAAAATTATTTTTATAACTATTAAATTTGAAATTAGCTTTAATTGTATGTATTCCATCATTTATGTACATAAAAACTAATACTCAATGTTTCGAGAGTAATAATCAACTCCTATTAACAAGTGATAAATCTAAAATGAAAAAGTAAAAAACCTCAAAATAGCCTGGTAGCCTAGAAGCATGTTTGGAAACTAAAACTAGTAATCTAAGAAAAAAACTGTATTGCCTTTCTGTAGTTTCCAGCCAAAAACTCCACGTTGAATGATCCAGCTCACAGGTTGAAAACTCATGTTGACTTAATTTCTTGTCAGGATGGATCGGTGGGTCGTGATTTAGGTGTAAAATCAAGAAACAATGGAGTATTCAGTAAAGATAATTTAGTTTATTTAAAAACCGTTTTAATACAATTAATATCATTTTAATGACATTGTTAAAACATGTTTATATCCTATTTTTAAAAGCAAAGAACCTACGACCCATTTATAAATGTGAAAAGTGGTTTTAAAAAAATTAACTCATGGCTAACCGAAAGCCATGACCCAGAGGACCCAGTAGTGAACTTGAACTTCAACTTCTGTTCCTTCTGCCCTGATACCATGCTTGATTTAAATTAAAATTTTACTTATTTAAACCCTTGCTATGGCAGACTCCATACTGCTAGAGCCGTTCTGCTCAGCTAATTTTCTTGTTCTATAGTGGTGATTTTGCACTTTATGATAACAAGACAATGTATTCCTTTTTTTATTTATTTTTTTGTCTTTTTCAATTAGCCATGTTACAAATGTCCAAATCATCATTATTGAAGTATTACAATATTATCATTTACATACAAAATTATTTGTTAACATAAATTATTTCAAGTCGATAGTAGTTCTTTATATTAGAGTAATGGCTACATGTTTCACTGCCATAGGCAGCATCATCAGGCCAGCTAATAACATTAACCCTTTTGTTCGCACACAACATCACAAACACATATAGAAAGCTCAGCCTGGCACAAATAATCGTGCAGAAAAGCCACTCGTTAAAAGTTAAAAATTGTTTTTGTTCCCAGTATTTTGACCACATGTTCACTAACTAAGTTATATTGAGATACTGCTACTTTAAACGTTCCTTATCAGATATGTTTTTTGCCCTATTCTGATGTTCAAATGTTAAATCGTACATGTAGTCGGAGGTGAAATTTATGTATAATATCCAAATTCGTATAAATTTCGTATATCAAATATTTGGAAAGATAGTATTAAACTTTAATCTATTAAAAGATTTACATCTTTTTATGGAGGGCATATAGGATATGTATGTATATTTTACCAATACACTACGTCTGAAAAGAGCCGTTAGTCATAGGATGACTGTTTTAACGGAATAAAACACTTATTTACAAGGAAGTGAACAACAGAAACGTAATAGTACAAATAGAATGAAGGGATGTTGTAATTATTGATATTACATTAATCCTTCTAAAATAAATTTTGAGTAAATTATCTTCCATTACTAATTCATTATTGATTATGCCGTATAAATTAGACTAAAAAAGTCTTTCTTGCCGGTTCACATTTTGTAATATTCTTTAAATTATTTGCATTAAAAAAAAAATCTAAAAAAAATATAATTACTATTATTTTATTTTTCATGACAAAAATATATACAATATATTATTTAGAATGAATGTAAAACAAATATATTTTTAATGTTTTGAAATTTTGAATATGAAAAAATAAGTAGGAATATGAAGCTTGTAACTTTTATTTGTCAAAATTAAATTCATTGCCCAACATAAGGTGCATGAATCAGCTAGTTTTCACGATTGGTTGAATGATTCGGGTTATTCACTGTCGTTCCTTTTGTATCCTCGGTTTGGCCATCCGCAGTAAATGTGTTGTGGTTTTTATATTAAAACGATTATTTTTTCTAGTTGTTAAAAAAATAAAAAAATAAAACAACTGAATGTTAAACTATGGGAAGAAGGAATAGTCATCAACAATCGACTTGGTTACCCAGTTACGACTTAATAATAGTGAAATATTATTGCTGTATACCGACCTATTAGAGAACGCTAGAAATCAGATATAACACAAGGAATCAAATATCAACAATGTTTGATAATTTAAAATTAATTTTTTTGTAGAAGTTATGAAAGGAAATAAATAAATATTTTGGTAAAACTGAACATTCATTAAACGCTAGTTCATTATGGAAGACGAATACAGAAGGATAAGTGACGGTACAACTTAATTTTTTCCGTGAACTATACAATAATTGTTATTAATTTGTATTTAATATTTGTATCTAATGAATACAAGATACTGCTTGTGTTATACACATAACAGTACAGTATAAACTATTCATTCAATTAAAAATTAAAAATTAAGCCGGCCCCCTTTAAATCAGATCTCCGGGTAACCTGGACAGTTTGCAATAAATTAATATAAAATATGCATTTTGGTAGCGCTATTGCTTTATACGAGCGCATAATCGTAGCGTATTGCACGGTGATCGTGTTTCCGCCGAGTTCACCCATCCGAGTTTGCTTGCCGTAACTGTACATCTATCTGATGACAATCTGTGGCGCTGCATGCCTGCGTGGTGAGCAGGCATTGTCACCCAGGTGATTAGCGCGCTTTGCCGGTTGCCCCACTCGGCAACTACTTTATCCATTTCTTGAAAGGACATTTGAAAATTTGTATATGGGATCGTAACTTATCAACTCTATCTCTTTCTTGAACAGGACATTTGAAAATATGTATATGGGATTGTAACTTATCTACTTTATCCCTTTCTTGAATGGAACATTTTTAATTTACTAACTCCTTCTGAATAAGATATTTTTCTACTCTCTTTAGAAACAGTAATTTTTCAATTACAATTGGAGCTATAAATTATGTTATTTAGTTTGTTATTTCTTAAATTAAATAAAATAGTTGTTAAAGGACTTGAGTTAGAAAATTCAGATGGAGTTTGAAGAAGATGGAGAATGGGAACTCATTTGTTAAGGTTCAAGGAAGTAGTTAAAGAAGCTGATTTACACAAATTAGTGAAATTTGTAGAAGACGGGAAATAAGCCAACTCCTCCAATAAAGTTAAAAGAAGTAGTAAAACTAGTCCTGAGTAGTTAAAGCTAAAATAGATTTAGTTTTAATTAACATACCCCTAAGCTATTAGGCCATGTTGGTGTTTTTCTTCTAGTTTTACACTTGATAGCGAAAGTTGATTTATACTCTTAAAACATCTTGTACTAGTTTTGATATACACAAATGACGGCAAATGTCAGTTCAAACAACTTTAAAACTAGAAAAAATACCTATTTTTTTTAAAATGAAGTACCATACCTTTCAAAGCCAAACATAATATAACAGTTAATTATGCCTAAAATCAGATCTTAATAGATAAAATAAGAAATACCTTCGTACAGAGAAAGTTGGAAAACTTTTCAAGGCCATAATCATGCATATTCACAAGAGGGAACAACTTGAAGAAACGTTCTACAGATGCTAAATCATCTGCTTGCACTGCCTCCTTGAATCTGAGAGTAATAATATTCTGTAACTGTCCAGCAGCTGTACGCAGTAATGATAATGAGTTACTCACTGTTGCACAATCTGCAATGAATCAGATTAAATAACTTCAGCTTGTAGTAAAAAAAAGGTATTAATATTGTCTACCTTAAATTGCATAATCTATTACTAAAATCGAAAACCTTTCTTCACAGCTAGATATTTAAACCTTTTATTATAGACTTTGATTGTAAAATTTAATTAAAAAGTGTAAGCATTTAAAAAAATTAATAAATTTGAGTAAGATAAAAAAGGAGCTTTGATAATGCTTCATCCTGATTAAAAAATAAACTAACCTTGCTGCATATCATCTGCTGTCTGTTCAAGAAGACTTTGATCCATAGTTAAAAATCTGTGAACATGTGCTGCAGCCTTCTCATAATCGTCACTAGATAGTGCTGCTGTTACTCCATCAGAACAGAGCTGTAGATCGAGTAAATCATGAACTCTTTGTTGGCATTCTGAGACACGACTCTAAAAAAGTCTTACAATTTACTCCAAAAATCCTAAAAATATAAATACTTTACATGTGCGATCCTGTAGAGTGCTTATTACAAAGCAACCCACAAGATTGTTCTCTTCATATTCCATAATGTCATATAAAATACAAAAGATAATTTGCAGACATCACACACATGAATTAGATATGATTTGTTAAAACATCAACCATACTAAACTTAAGTGCCATGTTAAAAATAGAAATATGGTATTACAGAAAAAAACACATTTAATAGAACTTCATTAAAAAAATATTTCTTCTTTTTTTAATCTACGATTTCTAAAGGTGATATTTCTGATAGAAAAAAATTGGCAGCACAATAATACTGAGCAGCTTAAAAGAAATATGCAAAATTAAGCATTTAATTTACGATATATTTTGCCGTATGCCAATCACCATCTTCCATCTTGAGTAATTGTTGTCATGTGTCGCCAAGATTATAATGTGATGGGCATGTGTGTCATCTGTCATGAGCAGTAATAAATTATTTTGTTAAGTAACTAGAATCAATTTTTGTAAATGTGTAGTGTAAATGCGAACTACTTGTGTTACTATTTTTTACTTTTTATCACAATTTATCATTTGTTATGCCCATTGTTTATAATAGTATTGTAATTTTTATAAAAAGAATATCATATATACCCTTAACCTGACCTAACTTGTACAAGATGTAAAATATTTATTAAAGAAATATAATTATTTCAACAAAATCCTATTAAAATGTATATTAATAAGAAAAATACCATTCATATAATGAATCAAAACAATTAAACAATAAACAATTTACTAATATAAGGTTAAAATCAAAAATAAAAGAATATATATATATATATATTTATTCTTTTACTTTTGATTTTATATGTAGATACTATACTTGAAACATTAGGAAGCACAAAGTCAATAATTATGTATCTGCCAGATTTTGGATTATTATATTCAGTTCAGTCTTTTCCCATTCCTAGATTTGTGTTACTTTTTTTTATGTTTTTTTTTGTTTTTTTCCTTTTCTTTTCTTCTTCTTCAGTTGATCTCTTTTTGTAATAATTCCAGTATTATATTTTATTTTTTATTAATATTCCTAACATACTTTATCTTCTTCTCTGTTTTGTATTCAGTTTTGTTCATAAAATCTTCAGTTTTCTTTGTATAGGTTAATATAACTTTCTTCTTCTTTTTAATTAAAATTAATACATTTCTTTTATCTGCTTTTGTAACTAATGGGTTAGACTTATTTTATTTTTACAATATGCTTCAATTTCTTAACCACTTTCTCATCTTCATTATTTCATCTCCCTTTATTTAACCATTTGTGTATAGTTATATTAAAAATATAGTATAATCAGAGTTAAATAGTTGAGTACCATACATAGTTTTGTTAATGAATTATTCCAAAATGGGTTAACTGAAGAATATATTAAGACAAAGTGAGAAATATAAAAAGACTGTACTCAGTAAAAAATATATTTACCCTGGCAATATCCAATTGACGAACTTTAGCACTAACATTTTCTGCTAAGGTATATGTAAATGAAATCATTTCTGCCAACTGCAAAGCATCAGAATGGACAATCTGTAATGTTGGAAGTACTTTTGTGATGCCTCGCATTTTAGCATCTAACTGACACTGCCGGGACAATAGCAGTTCAAGTTCTTTTTTTACATCACCCTAAAAACAAAATAATTTGAATTAACTTCATTAAATATTAAATCACTAACATAATCTAAGCAATTAATAATATACGCTTTTACCTTATTTATTTAAAAGTGAAAACCTTACAATCATCCTTACAAAAAACCACATCCCTTTATAAAAAAAAGGAAGAAAAAATATATAATAAAGACCCCATGCTCTTGAATACTCTAATAGCATAGGGATTGGAAAAGAATAAGAGTTGGTCAATAGAGACCTGAAAGATGAAGGATCTATCCCAAGACTACATGAAGAAAAGTGTACATCCAGCTAGATTCCCTTCGGAATGAAAACCCCTACTCGCTATAAGTGAGCACCTGAGAGTTTAAGAATATGCAATTGGAGACACATTATAAAAACATTTGAGGTAGTAAAGACAATTTGTGAGACTGTTAGTGGCGTGATACCAAACCCCCAGGGAGGAGGGATACAATTTAAGAAAATTTATTTTCATTTTGTTGCAGTAATAATAAAGGTCTTTTGACAAAACATTATCAATAGCATATTTCAACATGAAATTAGTGTGCTTTGTTTAGGGTCCCATTAAAATACCCATAACAGAAAAATCATGATTAATATCTGCATAAAATATACAAGTATACCCCACCATATTGATGGTTCTATTCAGTTCACAGGAACTCTCAAACAGTTTGTTATACAAATTAGACTTTGAGGTTTTATATATTTTCCGACTTGATGGTAATTAGTATCTAGAAGATAATTTTGAACTAAATTTTCTTGTGATATCAGATACTTTAAAATTTTTAAAATACTGTCTTTTTAAACTAAAAAATAAAATTACCATATATAAACAGTAAATTAGAATCTAATGTATAGAAGCAATATGAAAGATAGTTCGCACCACGCATCCTTAGAGAGTCTTTGTTTGTAAATTAATGGCAGACCTCTCAAGTCTTGTGGACCTTCAATCTTAACTTAATCCTACTATCCAAATTTTCAACAATTATAGATTCAGTAGGTTAGGTTAATAAAATAAAATCAGACCAATGTTTCAAAATAAGACAGTCTGATGATTCATCTAGTTCTCAGTGGATTGAAAATTGGGACTGTGCTCTTGCTAAAATCTGGACATATGGTTCCATTAGTAGTGATTTATAATCTTTAAAAAAAATGTATTGCCACAACAATTAAAACAAATATATAACAGTATCATAATTTAAATTTACATATAGTGTCAAAACTCACCTACCTTATTGTAATAGTTAATAATAAATAGTGCCTTAAAAATAATATAAATACAGTAAATAAGATAAAATTTAATAATTAGTCAACAAACATTAGAATACTCTAAATGGATAAAACAAACAAAAATAAAGGAGAACCCTGGTATCATCAAGAAAATTAAAAGAAATAACGTAATAATAAATATAGAGATAAATAAATATACAATATACAAACATGTAATATTCATATGCACATCATAAACGAAGCGTCCGGTCATCTCTGGATTCGCCGATGACCAGAGAAAACATGTAAAGCATTTTTTTTTATTGTAGTTTAAAAGAGTATTAGTGTAACATCTTATTATGAGGGAAAAACATGTATTCAAAAATCTGAAAAAGAATCAAGATGAACGCAATGGAATCGCCAGTTACAGGCGGGCCTTGAGACGTGATCTACACTTGCTAATGTGTCCACTCCCTCTACTTTTAAAAGGCATGCTGTTAAGCAGCACGGTAAATTGCCAGAATGAGGCTAGAGATTCCATGGTTCGGTTTCATTCGGGTCTGCTTCAGTCCATAACCAACCACTATGACCAACTGCACCTGCGCCTTCAGTACGCCTGGCATTGTACTTAATAACATACTTTAATAACATAGTAAGGAAATTATGTCCCTCTTGAGTGTTTTGGCAACACTGTCGGTTCGTCACTGTCAGTTCATCAACATTTGCCATACACTTTAGTGATGTGTGAGTTCGAACTAAAATACTCGCTGATTCCGAGTATCAAAATCCTCGGAGGAAACCGAATATTAAAATCCTCGGTTTCGTATTAAAATACTCGGACAAAATCCTCGTAACTAGGAACAAGGAGAAGGTAATGTGCGAGACTGCGAGTATCCTTGGTGTGCGAGTATCCTCGGTGTGCGAGTATCCTCGGTCTACGATATTCGTTAGTGTTGTGTCAATTCCAAACAAAATACTCGGTGTTTCTACTTTGGTTACATTAGTTTCTAAGCTGATTTTTCACTACACATTAATTAAACATTTCGATTTTGAGTTATAATGATTTAGATTCGGTAACAAGTTCAATTTAAAATAACAATAGTATTCATTTATTTCCACATTAACAAAAAGTAAATTAAATTATTATTTAATTGTTATTACTTATATTTAAATAAATATTTATAGGTTACCATCTTTATAAAAAAATATAGTAAATTAACTTATTTTAAATAATAACTAAATTATTAACGTTGTTAATAATTGTACTTACGTTTAATTACTGAATTTGTGTCGAGGCAGGATAACATTTAATTACGTACCTATTACAAGTGTCAATCACATATTGTTTAAAAAAATAAATACTTGGTTGATCAGTCTAACAGATAGAAATATAACACACACACATAATGCGCATAATCATTCTGCGCAGATATTCGATGTCGAACTAATAATACGAGTATTGAAATCATTCGAAGCCGGGTATTGCGAGTATCTATTTTACCCGAGTATCAACATCGCTAATACACTTGTTTGTTGTTATGATGGGTCATGTCAGTGTGGGGGTGAGTGACCTACTCGGTACGCACATATTTTACAATGTGCATTCTTCAGCGTGTTTGTTGTAAGTTTTGGTTAAGGCTTAGTGTTGCGATTAATTTGTGCTGTCCTTGTATTGAGGAATAAACAAGTAAAGTGAGTGACAGCTAATAAATTGTATAGGCCTATACTTTAGTTGTCATTGATCTAGTTTATTGATAATGGCAATGGCAAACGATGACGTCATCGTTAATTTAAAAAAGAAACCCTTTAGCCCCATGAGTTTTGAAGAAAAACTTTTGATAGTGCAAAGCGGGCGTCCTTGCCCTTCATTGTTAAGTTTACAAGTCAAAGTTAATGACAAAAATAAACCTTACACCAGGCATTTTACAACATCAAACTATGATAATTACAATTGGCTTTGTGGAAGTGATAATTTGTATCTAAATATAATATTGTGTAGAAATGGGGCACTACAGTAACGACTGCCTACTATGTTAGTCAAGTTAGTGAATATGTGATCACTTGTTTCATTAGGTCTGGCTAGGTGACTATATATATATATATATATATATATATATATATATATGGCATGCATATTACAGCTTAATATTATGGTGTTGTATGATTGAAGTATCATGAGAAATAGGTTTGGGCATATGACAATATAGTCACCTAGCTAGATCACACAAGTACCCTTGTGTATATCTAGTTTAAACTAATGTAATATAATTACCTCTTCTTCACTTAACTTGTCATAAACATGTTTTATATCCTCTTCTGAATTTAAATACTTCATGTCAGCAGACATCATAAACAATTAATTCTTTGATTAACCTGACAGATTGAGGTTATATTGATTATTCCGAAGAATGTTAAAAATCTAAGCATAAAAACAAAACAAATCATTAGATTGTATTAAAAAGGTCAATACTTTTAAAACTACAGACAACAGGAACATAATGTTATCAAAATTATTGTAAATATATAATTAAATTAAACTCTAACATAATAACTCACAACCACCAAAAATCATATCATAAGTAAACAAATAAATATCTATTTGGATTTTGGAATTTTACATCAACTAACTGTTGAAGTATTACTAATACTAACTGTTACCATAATATAGGCCCTATATGTTTGGCACAGCTTTGACCGTGGTTGCAACCCGATTTGCTTTGATCGCAATTACAATCAAAAGTATCTTATTTATCTATGTGCGAAATTCGTTACAGCTAACTCATGAATCGTGAATGAGATATAGTATAATTATGTATATAGGATACAGTACAGGACAATGGACACAGGTGATAGTGGTGGCTTTGATATATTACCTCTGGTGTTAGCTGTTAGCCATCTGTCTGATTTGTTATTAAATTTGATATATGATTGCTTATACACATGAAGATTACAGGATAAATGAGTGTGCTGTTTTTAACCTGTTAAATAAAAGTACAATAAACTAGTGTTACAAGTAGAATAAGAATAAAATTACTGTAACAAAATGGCGTCAATATCATTTAAGTTATTGGCTTGTGTAGGATTAATATCGCTACTTCATGCAGCATATTCTGCAGCTCAACGTAAGTCTATATAGAATAGATTGATGCAATTTTAGGTTATTTTTGTGATAATGAAATCTTATTGATTTTTATTGCATGGTATTAATCGGGAAAGATTTCACTTTTAACAATTGGTGGTAATTGTTTACATAACGGTACTTGCTAATTTTTGGATTTTTTTTTTTATCATTACACATACCCTACTTCTTAAGAATAAAGGTTAATAAGGAGAGAAGTTGTTCGATCAATCTAAGTGTGAAATATCTGCAATTCTTCTTTAAAATAAGTGTTTTCCCCACCATTTTTATACTTATTAAGCTGTTGACCAATTTTTATCTTTCACAATTCATTATTTCTGTCCGAAATCAGCTATTTGAAATAAATTAAGTAAAATCTATTGATATATTTTTATTCCTCGAAAATAGTTCTGTTTTAAGAACTTTCAAAATCTAACCACACCTAATTAAAGAACTACAGGTCAAGGAAGGTTATTATGTATATATTTACCTTATTTGACCTATAGTTCTTTTACTGGGTCTGGGTTTCAGAGAACTATTCATCATGAATCTTATATCATAGAAGCTTAGTAATATCAACCTGTATAGGCTAAGTGAATGAAGTGTGCATGCACCCCACGAATGATTTCAATATGGCTATACGACGGAATGTTACAAATTTGTCAATTTCAAAAATAGTTAAATGAATTGTGAGAGATAAAAAAACCACTTGCATTGAAAAGGAATATACGGTAATTATATAGCAGAGTAGCCTCACTTCAAAATCAATTTTTAAAGGTTTTATTCGTCAAATAAATGTTGGAAAAATATTTTATTATCAAAAAAAAGTGTCGGAAAGATGATTACATAATATAATTACACAAGAAAATCTTAATCAGAGTCAAATTCTGCTGCAAATTCAGTAGAAGAGGTATTTATTGAATTTAAATGTATTTCACTCGTAATTCGCCATAAATGATGGAAACGAGTATTATACTCATTGTACTTTCTCTTAAACATAAATTCGGCTATATGGCCATGGAAATGTTGTTTTGAATTTCCATATCGCGGCACATTTCCTCGCACCTCCCTCCATTGACGTTCAATTGTCTGCGTATGTGCTTCAGTGTACGCATATGTAGGGCTGTATTATTATAGGCTATGTCACGAAAGGTTTGGCCAGGTTGCTATATATCTGGCCAAACCTTTCGTGACATATAATAATACAGCCCTACATATGCGTATTACACCTGGCCAAACCTTCCGTACGTTTATTGAAGTGAATGTCATGAGTATGAAAGATAACACAGAGTTAATTTTTTCACGAAAAAACTACTTGTATAATTGTATTATTGTATTATGTAATCATCTTTCCGACACTTTTTTTCGATAGTAAAATATTTTTCCAACATTTATTTGACGAATAAAACCCATAAAAATTGATTTTGAAGTGAGGCTACTCTGCTATATAATTACCGAATATACAATTGATGGAAAAACTGCTATTTTGAAAACGAATTGCCAAGATTTTGCACTTAAATCGATCTGCATATTTACCAAACAATTTTTTCATAACATACCTATTTATTTCTATACAAATTGTAAATGTTTAAGGTACAGCAGACTTACATGACTTCAATTTTAATAGTTTTATTCAAAATTGTAGGTATACTGGTAAATATCTATGGTACATTATCATCAGATTTTATTATTAAAAATTAATAAATCGTTAACTCTACCTTGTTCAGATCACATTTTTTGTTGGAAGGCACTTTTCAAGTCACAAAATACATTATTTTAATAGAAAATAAGAAATATAAAAGTATGAAATCCAACTTGGGTTACAACTGCCTATATTAATATTGATACCGTAATTATGTTCTTCGAGCCAGTCAGTGTATGATCGCTTTTTGAATTTCACAATTCTCGAGGAGACCTAATAAAAGAACTACAGGACTGGGAAGATGAATATCTCACTACGATATCTGCAATACACATTTACCATGTTTTTCAACCTACTTAAGGAAAAATAAATGTATTTCTACATATTGTTTTGCATATGGGTTGTGATATATTTTCCAATTCAAATATTTATTTTAAAATATGGTATTTGCTGTCTTCTTGAGCAATAAATTAAAAATAGTTTATCTTATATGTAACAAAGGCAATATGCATAATTCAGAGCTATTGCTGTTTTGTATTGTTTATGTAAGTTATGTTAATTCCATACACTCACATATGCTTCAGAATCTTGAAATATTTCTTTAAATTTATGATGTCCAAAAGTAGTATACCCGACAGAAACAATTGTAAACATGTTTAATAAATTAACAAAATTGCCTTTTTACAATGTGAATTTGTTTATGCCAGCCGCCATTCTCAACCTTCAGTAATTCATACAATCTATTACTCTATCTTAGAGTTACAATAATTTGTCATGTTATGAAAGATCGATTTGCATCATAATATTATATGACGTTGTTTTCATTGTGAGTGGAGATGACACAGTATAATCAATTATAAAAATAGTTAGTTACTTTAAGTAAAGAGATAGTTCAATGTTGTAAATTAAATTAGAATGAAGAAGTTTACCAAACTAATTACAAATGTGTTTATTTTTTAATTTATCAGCTGATTGGAGAAATCTGATAGTCAGTTAAATTACAACCAATATAATTGAAAATGCATTTATGTTTTGTGCACCAGTTGACTAAAAATCTTGGTACAAATAAAATTAGAACAAAAATTTATAAACTTATGTTGGTTTTAAACTAAATAAATTTCATGATTATTTGAATATATATGAAATAAACTGGCCTAACCTAACCTATTCGCAGAGTTTTTGTAAACAAAAATGTAAATTGGATTAGTAGGTGTAGCAAGAATGACCACAAATAGGTTAGGTCATTCAATACAGGATGAGGCAGTGAAATGGCAAGATTTCAAATCCGGCTGATAAATGCGGTGTGTGGGGGGGTGAGACATGATTTTGAGCGTCTAGACAAGTGGAAATTTCAATAGCCAAGGGTTCAATAGGCCTATGTGTTCATTGTAAAAGCATATTACTAAAATGCTGATAGTTTGGTTGGAGCTCAACGCGCTTTCCGTCGTGAGTTTAATCTACCACCACGAGCATCTGTGCCATCAGGGAAACCTATCAGCCTTTAGGTGAAAAACTTTGAAGTGATTGCTAGCACGACAAATAAAAGAGGTGGTAGTGAAAAAATAATTTGGACCCCAGAGAACATTGATCGTGTGCGCGAAGTTTTAGAATGAAGTCTGAAAATCAGCTAGACGGCACAATGCAGAACTTTGTCTCAGCTCTCGATAAGTGGGACGAATTTTGAAGAATGACCTACAGTACCATCCATACAAAATACAGATAGTGCAACCTTAACACCTCATGATTAAAATAATCTCATACATCGGAAGAAATGGAAAGAGAGTGCACAACTTATAGGCGAGTGATGAAGCCCACTTTCACCTTAATGGCTACGTAAACAAAAGAAGATCTGAAAGAACGAATTCAGCAAAAAATTAACAACATACTGTTGCAGATGCTCCAAAAAGTCATGGGCGGATTCCATCTCAGACTCTGACAACGTGTACAAAACCAAGGATGCCATCTTACTCAAGATTCGTGTTAAAATAATTATACCTTTTTTAAAACTATATTTTTGGTGTTTTTTTTTTTTCCTTTTCAAAATTTTGCTGTTTCAATGCCTCATTCTGTGTACATAATACTAAAATTGGGAAATATAACAATAATGTAGTCTATATGTAATAGATAATAGGAAAAGAAAACATCACATCATATTAGCAATATAATGTTTATTTATTGTACCATTTTACTTCGTCGAAATTATTGTTATGTGCGAATAACAGGTCACATACATCATACAGGAGTATCACTCTTCTCATTTTACCAAGTTGACCTTCAGACAAAATTGTCTTAAACAGTACGGTATGTAGTTTTTCAACATGATAAATTACTTTTGATAGAGATGTAATACATATGACCAATGTAACTTTATTTCCTCATCTCCAGATATTCGTAATTAAGGTTATAAACCTCAATTATTGTGATATTGAAACTAAAAGTAGACAACGCGTAAAACCTTAACATGTGCACAATACCAGATTTGCTTGAACTTTACTAAAAATAGGTTCTACAGATCATGTAGAATGAGGTGGCATTAATATCCCTTACAATTCATTATAGAAAGTTGATAAATAAGATGAAACTTGACGATCGGGCTACATTCTAAATACACGGTAAAAAGTCAATTTTTTCTCATGGTTAGAACTGTTTCCGCCAATTATGTCTGTTGAATGTATTACCTTTAGGCATCATAGATTTCAAAAGAAATTATTTTAACACAATTTTGAAACATTATGAGTATTCAGAAAACGTAAGTTATAGAACTTTTTCTGTAAGATAAAACAAAAAAAATGTTCTTGCAGAAGATATTTTTAACCTTATATGTGTGTGTGTAAACATTTTGAAACCTGGTAAAACGTTGTCTGAAAGTGATTAATTTATTTAGCAAGGAATATTTCATGTTGGTTTTCTCAAAACAAAAACTATTGTTAATTGTAAGGTAGAAATAGTAATCTAGATCTTCTTTTAAAGCCTTTAGCTTATAAGCTAGACTAGAAAAATCGTAAATGTTGTTTACAAATTAAGGTTGCCAATGTTCGTTTTAAATCATAAGAACATTGTTTCTTGGACAATATTAAATTTAATTAGATTCTATAAAAAAATATTTATATTATTTTATTTTGTTTCAGATCGAGCATATCTTAGGATTACAGAACAAGGATTTACATCTTTGCCATTTGATGTAAGATAAAACATTAAATTAGTTTACATTTTGTATTATATGCTAATTGTAAAGTAGTATATTGAGTCATTATATTGTTGAAGTACCTAATCTATTACTACTCATAAATTTATCATAGGTGTGAGTAAATGTTTTTGTTGTCCTCCAATAGTTTTGTAACCTTGGTTTTGAAACCAAACCCATATCTAGCAATACACCCAAAAATATTTTAAATTCCTCAACAGTCAAATCTTTCCACCTACAAATACGTGATTTAGGAATTTTATTATTATACATTTTTTGGACATTTGCCATCATTTGTGTGTTAAAAATTCAAAACACGACGTTTCGGGAATAAGAATCAATTCCCGTTATCAAGTGACTAAAAACTAAAGAAACATGAAACTAGAAAGTAAGCCTATGTGAGAAGTAAAATTAAATAAGAATACCACCAACCTTAATATCTAAGCATGCATCTCGGAGCTGAAACTGAAAAGTCAAAAATCACAATCACGGTAAACACACAACTAACGGCAAGATAATTAACTAATGAATAATTGTCCTATCCACACCTTTTAGAACAACACAGTCAATGAACATGTACTTGACAAATTGACTTTTGTGGCGGTTTCCTGTATTCTATCAAAAAATCCATGAATAATCGTGGAATGACCGATACGAACATAGATAATCACCATTTCCTATCTACAACTGGCATGTATGAATGTGTTCTACAGTATATTTTACTTCTCTCACCTGATTGGATTCTATATTTGATCATTCTTTTTACCATTGCCTATGAAAAATGAATTTAACAGTCGATACAAAGTCAGATGCCATAACACACTGTGACTGGCAGCTTCCTTTGTCATCAGCTTTTGTATTTACTGAAATCCCGCAATACCCATGTAGCCAGCAAAATGATATTCTGACATCCCGCAGCTGAGGTCTGTATATGGAACACAGAATATCTTCAACCAAGGGATTCTTGGAATACATATCCTGGATAGCCCGTAGAGTACTTTTGGAATCGGAACACAAAAGATAGTGATGGAAACCAGATGGAACGGTAACAAAATAACAAAGAGTTCAGCAGAAAATACACTATATATGGGTAATCCATACATATACGTCCGACCGGATGAGTAATATACACAACCGACTTTATTGTTCAGTGTAGAACTATCTGTGAAAATAATTTCAAGATGGATATTCATTAAGTATATACTGAAACTCCTGAGGATACACTAAATCAGGAGTATCATACTTAATGAATCTGGATAATGAAAAATCAAAATATGGCATATTAATAAAACATGAAGAATACTCAAACATTAGAGGAAGTACAAGATTGTTGAGGATCCGTAGAGTTCTAATGCCAAATGGTGCAATACAGTTCTGACGACATTCATATCTGTCAGCCAAAGGGTTATTAAAAACGTTGTATGCTGGATGATACAGTTTGGAACGCAGACTACTCATATATGATATTTGTAGTTGCTCTCTTCATTGAAAAAGAGATGGTTCACCAGTCTCAGCAAGTAAGCTAGAAACTGGATTCAAACAAAATGCTCCAAAAAACAATACAGGAGAGGAGTTATAAGACCTCCTCAAACAAATACAAATTTCTGCAAGAATATAATAGTAATAATATACTAATAGTAATATAGTTACTAATAGTAACTCTTAATAGTAGTTAGTAACTCTGTAATAGTAACTCTAATAGTAACTCTGTAGTAGTAGTTAGTTCTTAATAGTTTTTTCTTTTATTAAGAAGGTTTATACCGAATCAACCTTCTTAATGACTGATGTTCTTGCAGATGTGTAGATTATGGACCTATAAGCAATCCACGATCCCGATCAGCATTCCACAGAAAACCGCTGAGAACACTTAACAAGTCAAGTATTTTCAGATTACATAGTGTTTTCAGATCATATAAATGAGGAATCCAAGAGAGTCTGTAATCAAATAATAGACCTAAGAATTTGGCAGTAGTAGCTGTTTGTAGTTCTTTCCATTAAGATATAATATAGGTTGATTTACAATGCCGGCAACTAAAAGCAATGCATTGTGTTTTTGAAGCAGAGAACGTAAATCCTGTCAATCTCAGCCAAGATTGCAGTCTATTTATGATGAGTTGAAGGGCTCTTTCAGCTATTGCTATACCTCAAGGAACCACATATATAGCAACAAATAGAGAACAGCGAACAGAGCACTCCACATTAGCAGTAATGCTGTTGATTGCCACAGCAAACAGTCATGCTCAGCATACTACCCGAAGGACACCATTCTCTAAATAAAAACAACCTGACACTTAGCTCCTACACGCACTCTGAAATATCTGTTTCTAAGGAAGTTTTTTTTTTTTTAAGCAAGAATATTGCAAAAGGCAATATTCTTTAAACATGGAATTCCACCAAGAACCATCGGTCTCAACAGTAATGAAAATTCAAGAATATTGCCATTACTACCCCATGATTTTAAAGTATTCAGAATTCCTCTTCGCCAAACCATATCATAGGCCTTTTCCATATCAAAAAACACTACAACCCGTATACGACGCCAAAAATAAAGGCATTATGTATGCACTCTAATGAAACTACCTGATCCCTACATGAACAACTCTGTCCAAAGCCATATTGTTCATTACAAAGCAGCAAGTTACTCTCATGGATTCAGTTTTTTCTTTACCTGATTTTGGAAGAGGAATTACTCTAACCTCCAACCAAGCATCAGAAAAACATTGCTTCTCGAATATACATTGTATATTTTAAGAAGACTCAGCTTGCCTGAAGGTGGGAGGGTTTTATTATATAATAAACTGTGTTGTCAGGCCCTAGACCGGAATACCACCTTGACAATATAGAAGAAATTAATATAATGGATGTAATAGCATTTTATTTGTTTTCCTAATCATATTAATAAAACGCTAAATCTGTCCATTTGATTTTTCAACTCGAAAACTGTATAGGCTAGGAACTTGAAATTTTCTACAATCATAGACCTTAGTGAGAAACTGCTAAAACCGAAGTTTCAAGTATATAAGTCAAGTGGTCCCTGAGATATAGGTTCCTGAAGTTTCAGAAATCTCCATATTGAAACTATTTCGATATATAGGCTAGGAACTTGAAATTTTGCACAATCATAGACCTTAGTGAGAAACTGCTAAAACCGAAGTTTCAAGTATATAAGTCAAGTTGTTCCTGAAGTTTCAGAAATCTCCATATTGAAACTATTTCGATATATAGTCTAGGAACTTGAAATTTTGCACCATCAAAGACCTTAGTGAGAAACTCTTAAAAGAGAAGTTTCAAGTATATAAGTCATATTTGGTTTCTGAGATATAGGTTCCTGAAGTTTCAGAAATCTAGATATTGAAACTATTTCGATATATAGGCTAGGAACTTGAAATTTTGCACAATCATAAACCTTAGTGAGAAACTGCTAAAACCGAAGTTTCAAGTATATAAGTCAAGTGATTCCTGAGATATAGGTTCCTGAAGTTTCAAAAAAATCTACATATTGAAACTATTTCGATATATAAAAAGTAAACAAATAATTGTAAATAAAAAACAAATGTTTCAGCTGTTGGAAATTAAATACATTTACAGTAGAACCTCTGTTAACCGGCCTATTTCGTAGTGTACTGGTTCGATGGGAGTTTCCGAAAATTAATTGTAATTGAAAACCAAAGCGACGGTGAGTCAAACGACTTTGTCGATAGCGGTATCCCATTGTCAGCAGCGTAAAAATACCGCAGCACCAAAGCAGCGGCGAGTGAAACGACTTTATCAATAGCGGTATCCCATTGTCAGCAGCATAAAAACACCGCGGTATCAAAGGCGGCGGCGAGTCAAACAATTTTGTCGATAGCGGTAACTCATTGTCGGCGGCTTAAAAACATCGCAGCATTGGCACCCGTCGGTATAGCAGATATACAAAGGCAAAAACGTTTGATGGGCCGCTATTTTTCCTAGAATAAATTTAGTAAGTAACATTATGGAAAATACAACATTTCTTTTCAGTTTTCTTCTTGTCTTTGACTGGTTATGATATACGTACAGTATACACAGTAAATAAAATGAACGAGTTACGAAAACGGAAGCGTGTGTTGGTTTCGTTTGAGACGCGGTTATATGTGTTTTAAAAGGCTTGACAGAGGGGAATCTGTAAAAAAAAGCTTTGTGACGAGTTTAACGGGAATCTCGGATTAACCGGCCAAACGGCCCAGGTGTCAGTCCCGACTAGACCGGTTAAGAGAGGTTCTACTGTAAGTGTGTTTAAACTCAGCCATTTTAAGATGATTATTTTATCCTTACACTGTAAATGTTAGCAAGTTTTACTTAATTTTAAGTTATATTTCTTTTTTGTTTTGTGCAAGATCTTATTTTACGGGGTTGTCTTGAGATTGTTTACATATTGTTTGATGCCTTTACATCCCAGTCTTACAGTAATAGGTTAAAGACTGTAATCTTATCAATAACGAAGTCATGGAACTACTTCCTGGAGAAGAAAAAGTGTACCTTAGTTTTGACAAGGAAATCAGTGACTGTACAGAACAACTTAAGTATCCAACAGAGTTCTTAAATACACTTCAAATTAGCGGTCTTCCAAGATATAAATTGGTGCTTAAGTAAGGTGCTTTGGTTATGTTGATTTGAAATTTGGATGCGAGTCGTGGAACTTATTAATGGAACGCTTTTGAGAGTTGAGATCATGCATCAGAACCTTATTGATTGTACGATTTTAACTGGAGCTTCAGCAGGTGAACGAGTTCTTATTCCAAGAATAAAACTTTCTCCCTCAGACTCTTCTATCCCAATAAGTTTCTCACGTACTCAATTTCCACTGATTTTGGCTTTTTCCTTGACCATCAACAAATCACAAGGTCAATCTTTGTCACGCATCGCACTATTTTTGCCACACCCTGTCTTCTCCCATGGTCAGCTTTATGTAGCTCTCAGTCGATGTCGTTCATTTTCAGGAGTCAAAATCTTTGTTCATTCAATTGAAGGACACTCAATTAAGCTGATGGTGAAATAATCACACGGAACGTCGTTTTTAGAGAAGTATTATGAGTATTGATAAATATGAACCTATATGTATTAATAAACGGTTGAACCTATCACTATTATATATTTACTCAATTAGTTTGAACTACTGAACAAAGTTAAATGAGTTTTAGACTCATTGTAATCGATCACATGAAATGACAGATGATCAAATTTGAACATTTTTATAAATCAATTTCGCCTTAAGATTAATGAACTTTTTTTAATTTTTTTTACCCGTGCTAACACGGGTACGCGGGTCGCTTGTCATATATATTCTACTTTCTTATTGTAAAATCCTAAGTTTTACTTCCAAATTTAATGCTTTCTGTTTATCTATTTTATTATTATTATTTTTAATTTTTTTTACTTTTTAAAGTATGTTACTTAATTTGTTTCAGATTCTTTGTCAAGGAATTATAAGTTTATTTCTTACAATGTATGGAGTGATGGGAACTGCAGGAGAATTTAAAGAAATACGAGCACCAGTTGATTTGGAATCTAAATCATGGGAAACTTTACGTAACCATCCATCTTTTTACATCTTTGCTCATAGGGGACGAGCATTATCTCCTGATTATGTCATTCCTTTGGCTTCACAAAAATGTTCTGTATATTACGAGCCTAATGTTGCAAATTTAAAAGAATAATAATTTAGTGTTATTAAGTACATATGAATTTAATGTTAATTACTGTACAATTTTTATATGATGAATAGAATTTAAATTTCTCTATCCCATTAAAACGTCTGTAATTCTTGTGAATTTGAAATAAATGTTTTATATAGGCTACTATGATCAGCTAACCTTTGTCAATCTAGGGGTAGGTAAAGTCAGTTTTGTCTCATTTTGAAATGACATGTTAAAACAAGGACGGGAGTCAAAGTAGACATTTATTTCATAGACAATTTAAATGCCAATCTCCCTATATGAACTTTTCTAAATACAGTAGATCGCCAATTATCCGGATCATATTGAGAAAAAATTTTAAATCGGGTTTTTAAAGGCACATCGTCCTGCGAGCAATGAATATGCAGGAATCGCGCGCAGTAGTTGACCCTTCTAACTGTGAACATAGTATAGTGATAGCGATGGCGTGGGGGGCAGGGGGAGCAATGACTCACACTGCCTCGCCATCCTGCTACTGTCACTCACTACAGTCTATTAATAGTCAGTCGGCCAGTGCTTCTTCAACCTACCGGGTGAATTGATATGTTGACTTTTTCGTGTTCCTTAGTGTTTTGATTATCGTGTGCAGTACTACGATGAGTTCTAAGAGGAAATGTGTGGTGTTATCGTTGACCGATAAAATTTAAATTATCGAACAGTTGGACAAATGTGTCTTGGGTAAACATATTGCCGAGGTGTACAAAGTGGGAACATCAACAATATCGTAGATTTAAAAAAATATTTATGTAATGTAAACATTCTCATTGATATTGTTTTTTCATAATAAATACTGTAAATGTTCTCTATTGTGTTTTGTTTACGTTTTTTCCCTAAAAACGGCCTTTTTTCGAGAAAAATCCAATTACTGTATCCGGATTTTTGATTATCCGGATTGGGTCCAGTCTCAATTAATCCGGATAATTGGAGTTCTACTGTAACTAAAGAAGCCTATTGTTAGCATCAAATGGATTTGTTAGAGGCCCTTTTTTCGTCAAAGTCGGGTGACAAATTAATTAGACTAAAACTATTAAGGTTAGGTGTGGAACCAATAAAATAAACTACAGCTATTTTTAATGTTCAAACATTCAAAAAATACTTATTGATTCACAACACTTTCTAATTATACAATTTTTAGGAACACATTGTTCTACAAAATCCTGCTAGGACACTGTTCCCTGCCTGATTTTGTCAATTTGCAAGCAATCGTCTTGACCTGTTTGAATGACTTGGCATGGTGTTATTTTATTTTATTTTTTTTTTCATTTCTTTGCTTCTTGAGCATTGGAATTTAATAAAATTGCAAGCTCTCTACCCTTTTCCTCACAATGTTGGGTCATCACGTTTTTTCAGCCCTCATGGGGATCGAACTTGGAACCTTCTACACTGGCCAACTTTTGACTCTATATAAACAGTACATAATTATATATATATATATATATATATATATATATATAAAAGACTGATGACCAACTTGATGCCAACTAGACAAGATTCGATGTAGTAGCATGTATTATTATTACTTGGGATTATTTTTTTAATTTAAAATTATCATTTATATTCTTAGTTTTAAAAATTTAGGAGTAAAAATTTGTATATATATATTGGTTCTAAAGATTCATATTAAATTTTATTCAACTGTAGATCTAGGGTATGGTTCAGAAGACTAGGAAAGATAGGTTTAATAAGATAGTAACAATGGGTAACACCAAAACATAGGGAGTTCTTGTGAAACACATCCATGAAACTGAAGCTGGGAAATATCAATGATGTAGATTCAAATGCAATGAAGATAAATAATTACACCATTTAAATTAACAAGAATTTATTTAAGTCACACAATTTAAAATATACATGTGATAAATTTAAACTAATTAATCTAATAAATTTTCCTAGAATCACAGCTGTTAAATTCAAATAATGAACAATATGTTCAATATGTTGTGTGCTTTCAATATGTTGTAATACTGAATTATTTAAATATCATGTAAATAATTTAACTACAAAAATATCTAATACTAGTACAAATAAATATATGAAACCAAAATATCTTAAGTCAAATAATACACTCTAAGACTGAGAAAATATTATTAATTCAGAACATTATATTTGATAATTAAATTTTAGAATCAAATGTGTCATGAAGTATAAGTATAATCAATCTAAGATGAAAACAATCTTACTGATCACCAAATGAAAGAAAGCCCTTTATATTTGATATTATTATCTATATTGTATAGATATTTGCCTTGCCTGTTGTAGTCAATAAACATGTGTTTATTATAATTGGGCAAATTATTAACTGACAATATTGATTGAATTGTTTTAAAAATAGTGTAAACTCACCAAATGAAAGAAAACACAATTTTCAGCAACAAACCATTTATTTTAAAAGTAAACCTTCTAAACAATGGTTAATTCAAATGTACAGTGTCGAAAGGGGTGTGTGTACATATCTTGAACAATTAAAGTGTTTATTGTGGAAAATGATCTTTTCTTTCATTCAGTGATTCACTAGATACCCTAAACAGTAGCCCAGGAGTAAATCACTACTCTACTGTCTGCTCTTATGCAGAATTCTCAGTATATGTACAATTATTATAGTCGTCTGCTCTGTAATCCTGTTTTAAACTTCCGTTAAAATAATCATTGCATAAACTTTCTAACTCACCCATCCCCAAAACCAAAAAAAAACTATTTTATCACACTATATGTTTTGTAATTGTCAGTAAAAGATAAAAATGAATCATGGGCTTATCTTTGATAAAATATTGAAATAAGGCCTAAACTTGCTTCACCATAAAAGTGTCCTCAGAGTAAATCAAACTTTTAATGACACCCGGTCAAGATTTGTTATAGTTTTTATGCCAATTATTTCTGAAACAATATATTTTTTACTTAAGATTTTGTCCATGGGTTTAGATCATTCACATTTCACTAAAATTTGATGGAAAATCCGAAGAGCTGATTTTTGATATATTTAAGTATTTTATAACAACCCTATCGCTGCTTAAAGGCTACATTGGAGCAAAATTTTATCAAAATCGTTAGTGATACAGTAGACTCTCATAAATCCGGACTATTGTGGCAGACGGCCGGTCCGGATTCCAAAAAATCCAGCTTTCCTGGAGTCGGAGATAAGTCGGCCGCACATGCAATCGCTACCGGCCCATGCCAATACCCAACGACACTTGTTACACTCTGACACATTAACTAATGGTACTGTTACTGTAATGTACATAATACAGTACTGGACTGCAATTAAGTAAAACACAGGGAAGGGTGTGTCAATTACCTCAACCGCACGGGAACTTCCACTGCTCGCGAATCATTACAAAATACGTCATTCATGCAATGCGGAAGATCGCGTGAAAATTGAAGGCGCTAAAGCGGCAAATTGTTATTTTAAAAAATTTACCGTCCAGTCCAGATTTTCGTGATCCGAATTTATGAAAGTCTACTGTAATTCTGAGATCATGATTTTGAGTTTTTTTTCTTGAGATTACCTTCAAAATTTAGGATATAAAAAATTATCCCTAGATAAGGCCAAAATACACCCATATACAAAATGTAATTACAATCCTATCCACATGTTTTGGCTTTAGAATACTGCACAGATGATAGATATTATTTCAATGAATATTTTAATGATTAAAAAATATTATGCTATAGGTTCTACTGGTATTTTAATAATTGAGATGGATTATATAATATAAATAAGACTTTAAAACATATTGAAGCTCAAAGTGTTTGACAACTCAGGTATGTCAATTCCAAGACGTTTACAGCAATTAACCGTCTCTAAAACTAGCCTACATCATATTTTGAATAAGGTTTTGGTCTACATACAAGTGCAGCTGGTCCAATAACAATGAGACATCCACAACATTGCGATATTGTTGATTGGGTATAATTAGAAATAAAGCAGGTATCCCCAAATTTTTAAGAATATTATATTTCGTGATGAGACCTATTTCCAACTGAATAGGTCCATGAATAAACAAAAATACAGCTTGTGGGGAGTCATAAACCCTAGAATATTTTTCTAATCATGTTTATCCATAACGAGTGTTTGGTGCGGCTTTTGGACAAGTTTATTTTCGGGCTGTATATTTATGAAAATTAACAGTGACTAAGTTACAGTAATGCAGATCACTACTGCAATATGCTAACAAACGTCCTATGGCCTATACTAAATGAAAGTGGTGCAGTTACAGTAATGCAGATCACTACTCCAATATGCTAACAAACGTCCTATGGCCTATACTAAATGAAAATGGTGCAGTTACAGTCAATGCGGAACGCTACTCTACAATGGTAACAGGCTTCCTGTGGTATATACTAAATGAAAATGGACGTGGCCGATGTTAACAACATAAATTTAAAACATTATGATGCTACAACCAGTCAAACCATTACATTAATAATGCAAGAAATTTCCAAAACGGATTATCTCACGAAATTGCGCCACCTAAGCTTGTGACTACACCTCTTAACTTTTTTCCTTTTGGGGTTTTGTGAAAGAACAAGTCTACACCAATAATCCACAAACAGTTTGAATGCTAAAAGAGAACCTCTTGTTCACCTAATAAAGCTACATTTGTGTAAAATGTGATGGAAAAAAAAAAGAATTAACATTTGCAACAGAAACCAAGACAGTCATTTACCAGATATGTTGTTACATATTTAATCATACATTTTCTGCCTTATATTACAAAATTATGATTTTTCAAAAAAAATCCATTTTTTTATTGATTTAAAATGACACCTCTTAATGGATAACCATTAAGAATTTAGATGTATGTTAATTAAGAATTACAGAGAATTAGAATGATATTTATCTATTGAGACTTTTGGAAAAGGATATATAGTGGAGTAGTGATATACTCCTAGACTGTATAGGGCATCCAACCAACTAACTGTACCACAATCCAAAAAGAATTAAAGCTACTTGCACAAAAAACAGAAATGTGACTCGAGCGGGATTATTATATTCTGCTCATTCTCTATAGTGTCATATTAAAAAATATGGACCTCTAGAAATCATGGTGTCAGTATTGGTTGCAAAAGTTGAATGTAAAGTAAACCATATTAAATACTCAGTGATGTGAGTTAATAAAACAATTTGCGGACTCAGCGAGACAAGAAAGGCCTAAGTTAGCAACTTCTCATAAAGTACAACTAATATTTTGGGAAAAAATAATGAAAAGTGCAGAAGTTAGATTTTGGAAATTTCGGGAAAACGAAATCGGCGATTACGTAAGAAAGGATAGCGCTAGCGAAATCACACACAGCTGTACGGGAAGCCTGAAGCAAGGCCTACAAAATATACTAATTTAAATTGGAAAAACCCTTTCAAGTTACAGGATGCAAAGTCAAAAACATGATAGATTGGTGACGTCAAATGGGGAGGAGACTGAATACCAACTTAAAGCCAAGTTGAAAACAGAGAAGGATAATTATGTAAATTAATTGTAAATGTATTTTAAGTAAACAAACGATTACATAACATAGAATTAACATAACTAAACTCGCTAGAGTCCAGAGAATGACGAAAAAGGGCATTTAACTAGCATAAAATGCAATAGTAGTATAGTTCCCTCAAGGGAGAAAATTTGGTAGACAAAATAGGAAATTTTTGGCAATATAAAGGGCCCCATAACCTCCGAGAGATTACTTACTTATAAAAATGTCTAAAATGTGAAGCAACAAACCTCACACCAGTTTGTTACAGAATTTTTAATTTAATTAATTTGTGATATGAAATAGTAAACATTAGTCAATTTTAATTCACAAAAAGTTAAAATAATTAATTTGGAAAATGTTGTAAAGAAAAGTAAATTAATTAATATCCATTCTGGTGAAGTGAAAAAGCAAATGGTTGTGTAACATCATTAATGAAAAAGTGGTAAAATGATCAAATGAAATAGTTAAATGATATAAGAGATCACTACATGGCCATGATGGAATAACCAGCTTAAAACTAAGGCAACAGCAGCCAAGGATCCCAGGATAACCAAGGTTTGACATTTAAAAATCAATTTATCAATTATTCCAAGTGTTAGTGAAAAGTCAGTATTTGAAATCAGAGTTATTAAGCAAATTGGTTAATTTCCATAAAAATGTATGTTATTAAAATATTTCATGTATATAAGATTTGTGTATGGATTTTTTATGTATAATATATAGGTTTGTTAAAGATATTAAATTAAATCATAAATACTTGAATCCTGAACACTTAATTAGATCTGAAAAATTAGAGGTTCAGGCAGAAATTAAATTAAAAGGCAAATGAATTTTCTAATTTAACTAAAAAGAAAAGCCACCTGCTCATATATTTAAGATTTGTGTTAAAAAAGAAAAGATAATTTAATAGATTTTCAGTTTTTATGTTTGTTTTCTAAATAAATGGTCAAATTTTTTTTTTTTTTTACGTAAAGAGCAGCTTTACAATTTTGTGTTATATCCTAATCCACACACTAAGATACAGTGTATTTATTACTCATAGCATCCTTAAGAAAACATCCAAGATTAAATAAAATAAATTCATAACTTTCTTCCTAGCCGAGACAAAGGGATTAAAGTAAATTCAGAACTGGAAGCGGTATTACAAAAAGGGGGTTTGGACAGTTAGTTAGTTAACTTAACTGTTGAAGAAGTTGAGAATTTCAGGCTAGAAAACGAAAAAGCCAAAACTTCCAGTGGAAGTCTCAATTCGTTCTGTTCTCACGGAAACAGATCCTGTAAACAAAATTTACAGGATTTGAGGTTAGTGCGTGTTGAAATTAAAGGGGAACACGTGTTACTTAACTTAAGGGTAATAATTAAGTTTTTTCATTGAACTAGTTAATGGTCATAAATTGTATAGTTTTATCACTTACAAACATGTAGATCAATTTATTAAATTTATGGACAAGCTGTATAGTGTATAAACACATAATTGGAAATTTTTATGACAGTACAAATCATTTAATACTGAACATTTCCTTAATCTTAATTCTAATAAAGAACTTTTTGAATTACTCTTTAAATTATCTAAGGTTTTAGTAATTAAATTTATAAATTGTTAACAGATGAAGAAAGTTCAAGATGTGTAAAATAAAGTCACAATTATTACTTATTAATGTAAAATATTCTGTATAATATATATATATATATATATATATATATATATATATATATATATATATTTGTATATAATTTTGTAAGTTAAAAATTCTTAAAATAGCAAATTATAAAAACATTACTATTAAAAATATTAATTTAGCAAACATAAAAGCTTAAAGTGTTAAGTAATTTGTGTTATTAACAATGAAAATTTAAAATCTATAAACTACAAGTGGGCTTAAAGTCAACCTCTTTAAACTTCACTTTGCCCTTCTATTGTGTTTCTACCATTAATTTTTATATTTCTATTAGAAAATTGTTACTCACTGATTAAACCATGAGCAAATAATAAGGACCCATGAGGCCTTTTACAGTATTGAAATGTCTTCTGCATTACAGAATATAATAATTCTTCATCAGCAAGAGAAATTATTTAGAAAAAGTGTAATGGAAACTGCAAAATGATACAGAGACTTTAGCCCTTAAATTAATAATTTTAAAATGGTTAAAACAAACAATAATATAATAACATATTCTATTTAATTTAAAGCTTTAGTATTTAATTAAATTGCAATATTGAATAAAGCTTGTAATATGTAAATATTTAACAGCTTTCGAAAATAGAATTAATCAGAAACATGTCAGCAGAAGTTCAGACAATGCTAAGATTGGCAGATGAATCTAACTCAAATTATTTATTTACGTCCTAGCAGAAATGTAAATTTTCATAATAAAAATTACATTCCTTATATCTGAATTCACTTAATTTGTCCAGTGCATCATTGACACTGTCTATGAATAGAAAAATAGTATCCTTTAACAGTGTCGAAACATACTAGTCGACATTATATATACTAATGTTTAAATAATACATTTTACTCATATTTTTATTGTATTTAAGAACAATGAAATTTAAACTAGTGATTTTGTCGGCATGTAGAGTTCCAAAAAATAGTCCAGCAGTGAACATGTTAAATAAGAAATTAAACAATATATTATAAACAAATTTAACAATACATATTGCTTTCAGAAAATTGAATGAATACAATATGAATCTAATTGTTTGCAACTTAAAAACATATTACAGTAATTATTTATTATGTTATGTCATTATATTATATATAAATATTAAAGTGGCCAATCACAATAATAATTATAGATTTATTATTTTCTAAAATAAATCTACATTAGCAAAGTTAACTAATTTACTAAAACTTTTTTAAAATTATAAAAGCTTAAAAATTCGTAAGTGAAATTAAGATAAAATAAAAACAGATATTTCTTTAAACAACCAGTTAATTGATTATTGTACTAGTAGTGCATACTATACACTAAAAATTTGCCTTTGCCTTTAACATATAATTATATTGTTTGTTACTACAGTAGTACAATAATTCATTAAATGGTTGTTTAAAGAAATATCTATTACATATAATAAAGTCCAGTCCACAAATACGGTTGCTCAATTAAAATCAAATAATAATTTTATAATAAATTAATTTTGCATAGGTAAAACATTAATAACCAAGTACAAATCAGTGTGATAACATTTGACACAAAACTATTCTAAATAGCACCTGTGTTTGTTTTAATAAAATTCCCCAATTTTTTTTTTTTAACAAACAATAATTTTATCATATGATGAAAAGAAAATTAACTTTACGAAGACTGAAAGCAAGGGAGTTTTAACTGAATATTACATTCTCTTTATCCCATTATAATATTTATATTTATAACCCCATTATAAAAAATTAATAAACTTCATTCTCAGATGGCTTTTCACAGGGATTTGGATCTAACATAATTTTAGCTTTCAAACTAGTATTCACTACCAATATTACATCTTTTTCTCACAATGCTGAGAATTTTTCTCATAATGCCCCCACCAAACTTAAAACTTCTATACATAAAGTGATAGCACTAAACAAAACTGGTGGGGGGGGGGGGGTTCCAAAAGAGATGGCCAAAAAATCATTGAATTTTCTACACATGGTCTGCTAAGTCCAAAAAATGTGGTTTTTAGAAGATAGCCTTCATTAGTAAAATTTTTACAATACAAATGGGTACAGCAATTTTTGTATAAAATTTGGTTTGAGTATAAGGATTTCCAAATTATACAAGGCGTATTGAGACAATTTAAAACTAATACAAACTGAAAGAAATCAAAATCTGATGAAAATGATCACCATCATATTAATTTTAAATAAACATAACTCTTGCACATTATTTTAAAATTATTATCTAGAAATTTTGTTTTAAACATAAAATTTTAAAACTTTTAAATCCATTTTTCAAAAATCTAGAGAGATTTAACTAGTAGTTTCAGAAACTGGCAAGTTGTTAAAAACACAATTATTATGAATTCTCTCTAAAATTAAAAATATTAAGAGAACATTTGACTTAATACTTTTTCTTAAACTATTACAGGTACATTGTCCTACGTTGTCAGTCTTGTATTGGTTTTATTCATTTACAGTTTTAAAACATTTCAATTATTTATCAAATAATTTGATTATATATTTGGAATGACATATTTAATAAAATGGTCCAAATAAATAAATGCATTATAAATTAAACTCCATTACCAATAATCAAAGTTTTGGTTAAAATTTTAACCTTTTGAACATACAGTTTTTGTAAGACATTTCTTTAATGTTTAAAACAAAAATAATAAAAGTTAATATAACAAGGTGTGAAAAGCATTTGCTGTAGTACTAAAACAATTTATTCTATGATAATTTGATCCTATAGTAAAACTAAACAAAATGAAGAATAAAATATTAAACAATATTAAAATAAAATGAAGATATCCTTTTATAGAGAATAATTTAAAGTTAATTCACACATACAGGACCATGCACTGGCTGTGTCGCAACTGTGTGCCACCCGTGATATCTTGATAATAATCGCAAAGTATTTATCTACATTTAAACTGTACAGGAAAGTTGTATTTGATTCACGCATATTAGACTGGGCAACAGCTGTATCCCGACATGCTGTCTCTGACCGTTCAAAAAGAGATGATCAAGGTCATGACACGACATGTGTTGTGTCCAACCAGCACATGGTCCTATATGTATGAATTGAGGGCGACCACAAGTCATCTATAGTACTTCGGCTATTTCCGTTTTAGCAAAAGGGACTCTCGAAATAGGCTGAAATGAAAAAAACTATGCAGTTAGTTTTATAATTGAGTGTTGAGTTCATAAAAGTTGTGTTGAGTAAAGTAGCTAGGACAATGTTGTTATAATGAATGAAGAAAATCTTATTGTATTAGTATAAAAACATGAATGTCTATATAATTTACAACACCTAGATTATGACAACAATTTAATTAAGGATAATGTTTGGAAGGACGTTACAAATTGTCTAAGCTCAAATTTTGAATGTAAAGCATTATTTGCTAGAGCTTTGTTAAAATTATACTTCAGACGAGCTCTAAATCGGGGGAAAACTTAATGGACAAGCAGCAAAGAAAATTTAAAAAGTGGTGATATGAAGAGCAGATGAAGTTTCTAAAACAACATATTCAATAAAGAAAGACATCAAATTTAAATGACAAAACCGAACAAGTTGTAGAACTTTACGATTCCGTCAGTGATATAAGAATTTCACCTATCACTTCTCCAGTTATTTCGTTATCATCAGTAGTTCACTAACCAAAAAGAAAAAAACAATAGCACCTGGCTTGGCGGAAGCTAACTTCATTTATACAAACCAAGACATCAGCTCAGTCAGAAAAGGAACAATCTCAGTATTCATTGGCAAAGAAAAATTAATGACATTTATGGAAGATATTTGAAAGCATGTTAAAATTCTCTGAATTGGATCAGGTGGAAATGAAGAGAGAAATATTTAATCTTGTAAATAAAAAAGAAATACAGATATTAAGAAGGGTACAAAAACAAGAAATTCGATCATTGGGTAATGTCCAGAGCAATTCTCAACATGGTTATTATAAAATGCAAGATTCAAGGATTGGATACTTATATGAATATAATTTTACATGTCCTTGCACATATCCTAGTGAGTATTACTAAAAATTGTAATACTACAAAATAGTATCATAATTTTTTGTTCTTTTATAAGCCTATAATTTAAATTGTTCTGTAAATGTTTTTTTTAATTTAATTTTTACTTTTAAGATTTATGTTCTAATTTTGTAAACTTTTATTTACTTGTTTTTTTTTAAACTTAAAAAAAATATTTATGTAATGTATGTGTTAAAAGTTGTAGTGTTTGTTTTGTAGTTATTGTTTTCTCTCTTTTTTTAGAATTATGTTTTATTTATTTTTCATAATAAATATACTGTTTACAAAAACAGTAATGTAACATAGATTTGCAAAATTAGTTAATCTTACAAATAATATTACAATATATAAATTACAATATTATAAATAAAATGAACATGTTTTTAACTTATAAATTCCTTTATATTAAAAATGTGTTACCTGAGCTGACATCCACTGACATTCTCTTTTCTTTAACAATACCATCAGTGTTGAATTAGTAACAAAATTTGTTTATAATGACCTCCCATATGACATAGAGAAGTTAAAGATGATGTTGCTTGTGTCGAGTTCAGTTTCATTTTCTGTTGTAGTCACTTCATTGTGTAAATAATTATGCAGAACACATGGCAGCCTTAATAATTTTGTCCTCACTTTCAGGACTGACAGAGTTGATAAAAAAATACTCTAAATTTCTGAGTCATGATCCTAAAAGCATTTTCAACAACTCTGCAAGCTCTCGAGAGTTTATAATTATATATATGTTGTTCTTCTCTGTCACATGGTGTGATTCCTGCATACGGCTTAGCAAATACAATTTTAAAAGAAAGGACTTGTCTCTTGCGATAACATTTGTCTCTTCTAAGGAAAATCTTTCACTGAATATGGCAAGGGTCTTGGATCTGGAGTGTTTAAAAATTCTTATTCCAAAACTTTTTGTTTCCTAAACTTGATTTTGTAAAAATGCCACCATCACTCAATTTACCATATCCTCAAATTTCAACAACCACAAATTTGTAGTTAGCATCTATACAAGTATGAAAATAACAATCGAAAAGGTTTTTGTAATTTAAAAAAGGATCTACTGCATATCGGAATTTGAATCTGAATGTGTTTTCTGACTATTCCACCAATGCAATTTTAAATTTCCAAATAGAATCAAAATCATGTTTGTTTCGGCAGCTTTTATTCTGACAGTTTTTTTTTCCAAATTGCTTCACAAGTTGGAAATATTATAGAGTTTACAGTTGATGGAGCTAATCTGTAGCTAAGACTCATAGATATTTATGAGTCTTTTTTGAAATTTGATATAGCTCATGCAAAAGTATTTGAAAACTTGGTTTGATCATCTTTAAAATGTGAAAATAATCTATGGAATTCTCCTTCTTCTCTTGCTCTCCACAAATCATTCATCCAGTATTTTCTATTTTTTCTTTAAGTACAAGCTTACATATCACATCCTCTTCACTATGATCCATATTTATAACTGCAGAACTGAAAAGAGATAAAAGGATGCAATGGGACTGACATGACACAGCCTGCGCACAGCTTGGTATGTAGGAATTGTGGCAGCACGACATGCTGGTGCACAGTCCTGTATTTGTGAATTAACCTTTACTTTTCTTTAAAACACAAAACTAAGTGCATATACATAGACACACAATAGGGTAAATTAATAAATAGTGTACATTAATAAAAATCTAAAACAATAAAACATCATTATCTAACAATATCACACTTATGGATAACTATAATTATTCACTGAGCATTTTGTGATGTTAAGTTTATAAGTAAATTGTTTTACAATTAGAAAAATACTTTTTATAACATCAAAAACTAATTAGTTTAGAACATCAAAATTCAAAATACTGAGTAAATTAATAACTAGTGGTGTTATTATAAATACTTGTATATAGCTCTAATGTAGAGATAGTTAAACTAAAGGTTAAATCATGAACATAACATCAATTTAAGAAAACTGGAAATGGGCATAGAAATTTAAAATTCATTGTTTCTTTAGGAATAAGGATTTAAATTATTCTATACATCATTGTTAACACTCAGATTTTGTGATGTATAGTTTCATGAGCTCTTGTGCTGTTATATGTTTTTTGAGGAGAATATAAGTTCATAGCCAATAGGCAGGTAATGACAAAGAAAATGTTTTGGTAATTTTCTCCTCAGCTCTATTTTGATCATTTTATAATTTATAAAACATGACAAACAATAATAGTCACAGTGAATAAATTTTAGGTCTGGCAAGATAATGTTTATGTACTTCTTTTAGTTTGTTCTAAAATTGATGCACTTTGAAGCTGTTAATCAAGTTAAACGATATAAATAATTTTATGAAATTGTATAAATTATTTTACCAATATACAAGTAGTCATAATTTTTGTTATAAGTATGATAAATGAGTGAAACTATACAGATTAAAGATAATCAATCAAGTAAAATTATAATTTATTAAGTATTTAATTGTCCGTGATAAAACTTTTAATACTGAAAATGCAGATATCAATACTGTACAGTAATAGTAACAAACTATTGCGGCAGATTGCAGAGAAAACAAAATAGTTATTAATCTTTGGTGTTTTATAACTCATACCTGGTACCTGGCTCTGACTTCTTAGTAGTGAAACTTGTGAACAAGAATAAATAAATAAATAAATAAATAGTTGAGGTGATCCATTATTATATAATGCGATCAACACACATTCTTTCAGTACAATTGTTTCAATTGCTCATACGTGATAAAAAATATAATATTCCACGGTCCCATTCGCATCCATGTAGGAACAAAACCCTTGTACAGTGCAAGCAATCCTTCATGACGTACAGTCTGGAACAAAAGATGTAATTTTTTAAAATATCAGGATACTAATGAAATAACAACAGAAAAGACAAGTTACCTTTATCCATAGAAAAATTAATAATAAAAACAATAAAAATTCTGGAAAATATAAAATATTTATTGTAAATAACAAGAAATCATTACATAAAATCAGAAATAAATTCCGGACTGTTGAAAAATGTATAAAAAAACAAAAAAAACAATCAAACACCTAATTGCAAAAATTAAACACTCTTCATTATTTTATATTCTATGTGTAAGATGCTTAGTCAACTTAAAAAAGTTATATACAACAATTTTTATTATAACTTCAGTGAAATAAATATAACTTCTCTATTACAAAAAGATAAATTTTGAATTTGATTTATTTGTAACGCAAACATGTCTCGTTATTATCTATGTGGATAGTCCACAAAATTCATAAAGATTTTTATCAAAAATTAATTGAACAGTTACTTATCCACGATTTGTGTTATTAGCACTGCAAAAAATCAATCCATAGGGAAAACTGGGATAGGCTGAATTATATTAATCATACAGAGGATAAATTTGATTATTTTTATGATTCACTCTTGTTCTTTTTAAATGTAGCTTGCCCAATGAAATCAATAAAGACCTATGTAACTAACAAGATAACATTGATTTTGTAATTAATTTATAACAAAAGGAATTCTAGTTTCCCAGAAAAAAATAATACTATATTATGAAATCAACAAATCTATATACAATTGGAAATCTATAAACGATAAATTATTCATGGATTTTATCAAAAATATAGAAAAATGTATAGATTTATATAAATGCTGCTAAATCGTATGAAATCAATAAAAAATAATAAAATTCTCAAATAATTTTGCCAAAACATCTTCCATGATACGGGTACCAACTTCCATGATACTTTCACCTTTTTTGGGAAAGGAAATCGCTAAGGTTTTAAGACAATTATTGTCAAAATAAACATTCCTCTGATATCTATGGAGTCTCCACCTGGCTCATTTAAGGCTCTGCTCCATCGAAATAAAAAGCAGGAGCTAACTCCAGAATTCCACATCACTAGCGGTACTGCTCGGAACTATGAGTGTCCGTTCAAGACACACAGTTGTCAGTGATTAATTTCAGTTTTGATTTTCATTTCTTTATTTAGTTCCATAAACAAAACATATTGCATAAGACAAGTCATCAATAATATACAAGTTATTAAATACAAATATACCAATATGGTATATCAAAAAGAAATGTAAAGTCTCTGTTGATAAAAAGTTCACATTTTGTTACAGTGAACTAGTACATTTTTGTACGTTCCTCCAACATTTTTTCATGCATTTTTCTATAAAGTGTGGCAGTTGAGTCTACCTCTGGAGAATATAACCTTTTGTTTACCAGAATGGACCATTTTGTGGATCTGTAGTTTGTTTGCAACTAGAAAGTACATTTTCCTAGAATCCAAAATCCAAAAATATTAAAGTACAAGTGTCTATGCTTAATCATAGAATGGCACCCATAAATATATAATTTTTCTGTTTGTTTTTTTTAAATCCACGGTTTATGAAAAGATACACTGCTAAGATTACAATTAACTATATTTTTGAAAATGAAAAATTTATTAGAGGTAATACCAAATTTTGATTTAGAGATAATAATTAAAAGAATTTCAGGAATTATTGAGATATATTGACTTTTGGGAAATGGGGTTAGCTAATTCAAAATAAAAAAGGGATAGAACGTTTATTTAAGTTAATGAAATTTTAGGATTAATTTTTGAACATTTTGATTTAGAATTTTCAAAGTATTTTATGAACATTTTAATTTGATTAAATTTTAATACTATTTGATGAACAATTTGATTTTATTTTATTTTATATATCTGTGCCAGGTTGGATTAATGTTGTTCATATTAAGTTTGCTATTTTGTTCTAAATTTAATAATAAATGTATCCATTTCAGATATCACAACTGCCTTTTAATTGAAGTAAATTTTTCAAAAAAAATTCACGCCCCAGGATTAACTCTATTTTGAAAAAAGTACATGTGCTCAATCACATGTTGGTTAATTTATAGTTTGAGTACGGATGTACAATAGTAAAGTAGAGTAAATAATCTTTTAAAAGCAGTAAGTTTCGCAACAGTAGAGGAAAAGAAGATTACAAATTGGAGGGTGAGACACTTGGCTGTCATTGACATGGATATAATCTATACAGTAGATTTTAAATTAATGCTGAAAAAACTTGAGGAGATTGGAGTGAGAGTAACACCTTTATTTTAGATAGATACTTATCGTCCAACACGACTTAATATGTACAGATGCAGAAAGGCTATGAAATAAAGTCCAAATTAACTTTGTAGTCCCTCAGGGCTCAGTCTTAGGAGCTGTTTTATTTCTTTTATACCATGTGTCCCAAAAGTCCCCCTCCCCTATTATTTTTTTTATTAATGGAAATAGACAGATTTGCTTTGGGGAAAGTTTAGATAACCAAAGGAGGAGTTTTTAAAAGTATCAAAATTTTCAACCCTTACCCCCAAAATGGGGTAGTTTGGGGGTAAATCAGGAATTTTAAATAACAACCCCTATTGAGTGATACCTCATTTTAAAGGTATTTTTAAAAAAAGAATAATGGCGCAAACTAGAGTTTTCTAAGTTCATCCTACCCAACATAGCGACCAATCAAATTTTAGTCTACCTATTCTAATACCATAATATTATGATAATGCTACACAGTTTACTTCTAACAAATTCTCTTTATTTAAATAAAATCTAATGATTAAGGCATAGCTTTTCAGCATCTTATTATCCTGCAACAAATGGGACCGTGGAAAATGTGGTGTGAAGACTGTAAAAAATGTGTCACAATTTTTTTTTGTATTGCTATTCGATCTATTTTATTCCCTCCAGAAACAATACAGTTACAAAAAATTAACACATCTATTACAGCTATTTTAAACAAAAGTAATCAGCAAAAAAGAGAAAGAAAAAAATCTACAATAGCACAATCATACTTACACACCTATACATAAAACTAATATTATACATAGCTTACAACTATAACATTTGCTTATCTAAACTAAAAGTATAAAAAAACATTTACTTGAATAGAAAATATAATATAGTTCAAGGAAACCCCACATTACTCTGGAAGAGAAAAACACCCGGCTCCTCTAAAGGGATAGCACGCTTTGGAGATAGTCACTCGTACATTTTGAGAAATAAAATATGACAGCGGTAAGACAAAATTAACCTAACGATATATAGCTCCTAAAACAAAACTTATAATTTATAATCATTTTTCTTTAATTTTTCCCAAAAAATATCTACGAGCATTCTACACAAATATTAAAAATATACATTCACATTTTTTTACTTATCAAGAGAAAAAAAAGAGTAAAAAGCCACAACAAAAAATTTTGATACATATTCTAAACCATCTGTAAGAGCAATAATACATAAGGGTCACTATAGTATTCAATAACTATTAATTATATAGATTAAACAAGTGTTCAACCTCCTCCTGTTCAAAGAGTCAATTTCTCAATTTTCACACACAAAAAAAGAAATTGAACTTCCACATTTAATGTGACCAGGCAGAACATAAATAATTTTGGCCCAAGAAAACAAAAAGTCTTCATAAAGTAAGTTTTAAAAGGTTTTGGCACTGTAAAATTTCCTGCACTTCTTAATCATACCCTCCTCTCATCGGAAAGCATGTTTCCACTTTTTATAAAGAATAACTTAAGTACTTTGTAAATTTACAAGTATCTTAAAGGTAATATTCGTAAAGAAAGGAATAATGGCTTTGAATGTTCCCACCTACTTTTGTAAGTCCCTCCCAACTATACAAACCATACTTTATCCTACTCTGAACCAAAGAAAATTAAATCATACTCTTAACATCGGAAGGACACATATTTTCACTGTTTGTTTTAAGAGGTTGGGGAGTGACTCTGGATTTTATGTTTTATTTTTGAATTTGATTATTATATTGAACATTCTTTATTCAAATGATGATAAGTAGAAAATTTAAATAATAACAGTGTTTGTTTTATTTTTGTTGTTCAGATGAACTTGTTTTGTTTACATTTAATGTTTATTTTGTCACTTTTTCAAATAAGGAGAAAGTAATAATACTTTGCCCATGAGACTATCAGAAACAAACATTGCAATAAAGCAGTAATCAATTTCTGACTTGTACTAGATGGTCACATATTTATTATTACTAACCCTACATACCCAAAATATCACAGTAGCATTAAATAAATAAACTCCCAGACAGCTTAAAAAAATTCAAACTACAACACGTTTAAAAGTAGCATAAGACAACTTTTGTTTCCGGATCTTTTTATTCAATGGAGGAGTTTCGGCCAAAAACACCGTAAAGATTTGTTTGTGATAATAATTTTTAACAGCTTTAATGTTTTTTTGTGTTTTGTTGAAATGATAATTTGTAATAGTTTTAATGTTGTTCTTTCTACCCTAATTTTTAATCCTTGACATGTCTTACAACAACTATATATTGTTCTAAAAGACAAATGAAATATAATAAAAACCAATGAATCTTATAGTTCAACAGACTTTGACAATATTATTAATTCTATAAATAAATTGTATAATAAAATAACTTACTTGTACGAGGCAATCCATACTGCCTGTATAAATAGGACTATTTACATTTAAAGTTAAAGGTAAAACCCTTTTTGGAATTTTTTGGTTCATCAGTCTTGTCTGAAACAAAAATTTACCAACTATCAATCTGGGTTTAGTTTAATTTATAGCCTAAACTGCAATACCACTATATAGTTCCAATTCATAGAACGGGTCTAACAATTTTAGAAAATACAGTTTAGTATAAAGCGTAACGACAACAAAAAAATAACTATATTGATTTGGAACATAAGATTCATACAGGAAAGTCTACGTATCACATTTGAAAAATACTGAACGTAAATTATCACTGTCAACGTATCAAACACAGACACATCAAGGATATCCAGAAAATAAATTCTATAGGGGATGGGCTCTTAAAACCCTAACTGCCTACTATAAAGTATTGCCATTTTCCACTTAATCATAAAAATAGGAATTTTATCAAAACCCAACTTATAAGACATCATTTTTTTCAGAAAAGTGCATAGAATTTATCTGGGTAAAGAAATTTTTTTTTAGATATAACGGTTTTGGAGTAAATATGTCAGGAATCAAAATATTTGCAAAAAATGAAGTGAAAATCCCATAGAAAAGCGTATATGTATCATACACAATTTTTTTTTTTTTTTCTTTTTTTTTTTCAAGATATACAAAAGTTGTGTAATATAGTTATGAATAGAACTTGGTGAAAAAAAAATTTTTCTAAAATTATTACGAAAATATTTTTTTATATAAAAAATTGAAATTCGCTAAAAACCTAGGTTATGTCTATTTTCTGAAATTCACCAAAACAAGTAATAAAATAGCTGAAAACTTATTTTAGAATATTTGAATTAAAATTCACTCAAAAAAATTAAACACTAAGACACTTACTATAACTTGTATAAATAAATTATAATAAATGAATCACTCTTCACAACACAATATTCCCCTAAAACACACTTTGTGGGATAGGCCTAGAGGCCTACATGGAAAAACTCTGTAAATATTACATTCACTTAAAGAAAAACAAAACTGTAGAATTACTAACATTTTATAACTTGTATGAACCAATTATAATAAATAAATCGTTTACAATACTAAAACTCGACAAGTAAACATATAATATTGACTCACTACAAAATAGGTTAGAAATGCTTGACTTCAATGACACAATAAAGCATGGCTTGGAAAACGGATGTTGAAGGAAACACCCCTCCTAAAATATTTGGCCAATGATGTATTGGTTTGTACAAACTGAAAGATTTGAATCTCGTCTTTCCAATTTTGTAACGGTTCTATCTTTGTGTCAGTCTTGCTGACCTAGTTACAAAAGAATTCTTCAGATTTAGTAATTAGTTATTGATCACTTTGTTCATTAAGTATTTATTTTAAAACAAGGTTCTGACTCATACCTGTACTTAATAAGCCGGCTATCTGAGAAACGTTAAATGGAAGGATGTACTCTAATAAAATTTAGTTACACATGTTGAAATTAGAAATACTCTCCTGTAATTATAATAACGCTCTTTGACATTACATACATTTGTTGCTTAACCTAAATGATACATGAAATTATACTGCAATAAAGGTCATTGTTAAGTCTCTTTCATTAATCATTGAAGCTAGTTTCTATATTGTTCAAAATCAAAATGTCTTCTCGGAAATTTATATTATTATTCTTTACCCTATTATAAAATTATTCTCGGTATTATTTTTTAATTCTTTACCTTCATATTGTTCGGTGTTTATACTTAATACTTCTTTAAGCACTCTACCATTTTGAGGAACACTTTTCACAGTCCTTTGTCCCCATACTCACAGAATGAAACTTGGCATGGCTTCTCCTCGGAAGATGCTGGATGATGACTTTTACATGACATCCAGTTGATTCGCTGGTTTTCTTGAGACTCTTGCTCTCTGGCTACTGACACTAACAAAACCCAACACAAACGGAAATTTCACTCCCCTCCCGTCATTTTATCGCTATTGACCAATGAGAGTCTGTCTTTCTATTGTATTGCAACAGATTTCCGTCTGAGAAGGATTCGGTGGTTTTCTGTTAATCTTTCTACACCGTGCTTTTATTTTTTAAATGCTCTAATAAGATTTATTGTTATTCACTTTGATTTTGTTTAGTACAATGTTCATTATTTATTGTTTTTAAATGTCACTCATTTATTAATTTCCATTATATTATTTATTGAAATGTCACTCATTTACAATCTTAACTTTATTATTTATTGGTTGGAGGATGTCCCATGCTTACAGGTATGACATCTGTCTTACAAAATATGAATTATATCTGAGTCAGTATAACAAACACACAGAACACAATTGTCATAAAAATATCATAAGTATCAGACGCGTTTCAACGACAAGGTTGTCCTCTACAGTGATACACCAGCTACACCAACCAAACCACAACTAGTTGTGTAACTGCGATGGGGACGGGCTATAAGGAAAAACAACATTATACTCCCGAACTATTTTGATTGCTATTGGATGTACACACACTTTACACTACTTTTAAAACACATTTTATACTACTTTACACTACTTTTTACTTGAAAAGTATCACAGATCAAAAACCTATGTGATATTGTATCACAGATAGGTGAGCAATATACATAAAGTAAATTCCAATGGACTATTAAGGAAAAACAAGATTATATTTCGCAACTAATTTGATTCCCATTTGAGGTACACACCTTCCACTATTTTTCAACATAGTTTCCGTTATTTTTTTAGACATATGTCATAGAGGAGTATCAGGAGATGTTCACTTAAAGCCCACCTATGATATAAACTAAATATAAACGGCTTGATTAACATTGTCTTCCTAGAATGACCAGAAAGAAAAATTTTCAGATGATGGAACACATGAAAATCATTTTGTACAAATTCTGGGGTGTGTGGGGAAATTGTTTCAACTGAAGGTCATGAAGAGATTTTGCATTGTAGCAAGCATTGTCATGAATCAGCAGAACGTCCAATGTGAGCATTTTATGATGCTTAATTCTAATCACACAACACAATTCCTTAAGCATTTCCCAATACACACCTACCTGCCTTGGGTCAAAAACCTTGTTTGTCGCAAAACACTATGCATATGATCTTCTAGGTGGACCATGTCTGACTTTAATCCTGTGCTTTATCACTCCATCTTAACGGCTGAAAAAATTATCACCTAAATCACCGTGTCATATTGGAATGCCCAATGCACTGCCTTGTTTAGTTTTGTATTGTTTAGCATCTAAATTGCAAGCAATTTCTTATACTGTAGTTTCTCAGACACCATTTTAGGTAGAAGTGGAATTTGTAGAAAGTGATGTATTGGTAAATCAATTGACAATTCTTTCTAATCCTTTCTACAACTGTAGATTCATTCAGTGCGCAATAGCCTGCTCTGTTCCCCATGTGCACATTTTTGATGCCTTGATTAAAAAATCATACCCATCTATGTACCACTAAATCGCTCATTGCATATTTTTCATAAATGTTACAAGTTAAACTTTAGCCGAGTTAATGTTCCTTTCATTCAAGAAATAGATCACAGACAGTATTTCAAACATGATGGGCATCTTGAATTTTCTTAATTATAGAGACACACCACAATTTGTATGTTACTCAAATGTCTGAAAATAGTGTGATAGCCTTACCAACTTTTACAGAAAAATGTAATGTTTAAAATGTAACAAAATAAATAAATAAACTTCATTTTCAAACAATGTTCCTTCTTAAAACTCGATATGAAGTGAAAACAGACAATAACTCTTTGACATAAACTAGCACAACTAGGATTAGATTGAATTTGGAATGGTTCTGATAGGTAGGGGGAAAGTGAGACAAGATGGAGTTGTCAAAAGAATATTATATTTAACTTGTTGAATCAAGATAACACCCCATCTACCATTGACTTACGCAAAAGTACATTTCTCCTTAGTGGCAGATAAAGAGATGTGCAACATTTCATGATCAGCAAACATGAACAGGTATAAATATCTACAATTATAAATGGTACACAGACATTGTACAGAGTGTCTTTAACACATAAACAGATATAATTACTCAAGTAAGCAAAATAAACTGGGAAACATTACATAGACTTTTTCCGTTGTACAAATTATACATAAACAAAAAATTCACTTAAAATATCTAGCCTATCACTAACAGTACCTTATATGTAATTTAGTTTTTATAGTTTATTATATTCTTTTAGATTATATTTCAATGACATTGTTGACATTATTAGTCTTGGAAGTACAACTTGACCAATGCTAATGGACAGTGTAATATTTAGAAAGAGAACATAGTTGTGGATATCCTTCATACTTAGTAAAAAAAGAAAAGCCAATCACCTTACAATACGATCGGTAAGATTCAGGTATTGAAAATTTCATGAGGGAGATCCAGGAGGAAGTCTATATTAAAACTTACCCTAATTACGTCAATGGGCGTAGATGCAACTGCACTTCCCAAACTGGCAATAAAACTGGACCTAAAAGGAATATGTATTTGTGAGTTAAAGAATATTCTCTAAAATTTAATTCTGATCAAAATATAAACACAATAAACATCACAAAATAAAATATAATAATTTATTCAACGTACACAAAATGGTTACCAATGCTGTCACCAAACATCGGCAAGAAATTATGTTTACAGAAGTCATAAACTGGAAGTTCTACAGCAGCAATAACGGCTGCTCGCTGTGCTGTTGGTCCCACACCCTATAATAAGGAAAGTTCATATACATATATTATAATTTAAAAAAGATTTTATAACACCTTTACAATTAAAATACACTATAAAATTGTTCAATACATATTACCTATAATTAAAAGTTCTAATTGGCATAAATACAATACAAATACAGTGAGATAGCTTTGTGTGAGATACACGTCTAGTTACGTTTTCAGTCTTTTACAGTGGCAAATTTCAAAGAAATAATAAATTATCTATACAATACCGTTTAAGTAAATCTTATGATTTTTTATTCAATTTATAAAAGTAGATTATTTAGTAGTAAAAACTAATTTAAACCTTAAAATGATTAATAGGGTTATGAATAGATCTATTCAAATATATATAGTGCTTCTTTAACTTTCTCCTACTACCAATCAATCAATACGGCGGTGCGTCATCTTACTCTCCTTATTGAAATATATGCCGCATTTATTCTTCAGGACAGATGCTGCAGGATAGGAAATAATTTATTTTTATAGCGAGTGAGAATATTTCTGATTGTTTTTCAGAATTTTAAATGGCAACCGTATGAGAAAGAACAATGGAGAGTGGGAAATGGACCAAATCACAGTTAAAAGAAGCTGTACATCTTGTCAAAGAAGAAGGTATCTCAAAAAGAGAAGCAGCTAGGCAAAGAAATATACATCAGAGAACTCTAAACAGAAGATTAGAAACGGGAAATTTTGAAAAGACCGGGCTAGATATATCATCTCTTTCAGGAAAAGATACAAAGAAATAATTAGTGTAGCATATTGCAAAACTACAAGCCATTGGATTCCCCTGAATATCTTTAAACATGAAAACATTGTGTTAATAGGATAGAAAGGAAACTTTAATGAAGTTAAACAAAGAGCAAGAAAGGAATGATTTCATTAATTTCTTAGACGAAATCCTGTTCTTTTCATATGGAAATCACAGGGATACTCATAGAGTAGAGGAAAAGAATTGCTGAAAGAGAAATCTGATAATATTTTTACCTCCTGGGAAAATTTTTAATACAACAATTTGATGTGCAAACCAGGTAATATATTCAATTTTTATGAAACTGGTTTACAGCTAAACAATAAAATGGGCAAAATTGGTGATATTAAAGGAAGTAGAGATTTTCACAACATAACTTCAGCAGAAAGAATGGAAAATATATCAGTAATAACGTGTATTAATGCCGAAGGAAATTAATTACTACTGCATTATATATTCAAAGGAAAGGATAAAGAAAGAATGTGGGAGGACAACAATCATTGCCGCTTGGTTTAATCATTGCAATGAATTCAAAATTGTCTTACATAAGTACAGAGATATTTGCAGACAGACTACTTTATCATTTTGTACTTTGAAAAACAGCAAGAAAGGTTTTATTAATTTTAAACAGCCATTCATCTCATATAAACTCCTTGGAGATGTTGAAAAGCAGCAGAAAGAAGTGAAATAATCATACTCTGCCTTCCAAGGCATAGCACTCAATATTTTATAATCAACAAAACTGGACATATTTTTTTTCAAGTCCATCAAACATCATTGGAAAGAAGAGTGTCATATACGGATAACTGCTAATAAAAGACAAGATGAACCCAATCAAAGATACAAATGGGGTACAGCCAAGGAGCCCAACATTTAAAATATATAATTAATAATTGATATTTATTGAAAAGGGATCCTAAATTGTAATTTTCTATAAAGTAATAGACGGATTACCAAGTTAACAAGATGACTAAGAAAGGGGGGAAGAGGATAGACACGGAGTATTTTGGCGACAGTCCGCTTCGTGTACTATCGGCGAGCAGTCCACTCCACGAGGTCTGTTCACTTTAAGCATATAAAACGATAAATTAACCGTCATGTCTTTTTCAGCACGGAAATTGGAAATTGTATAAATTTAAGAACTAAAATTATTGTCACCCAATAAAACTAAATTTAACATGTTATTTTAATATTTTTAAAGTTAATTTAAATTTAAGGTTGCGTTGTGTTGATTAATTAATCGCCTGAGACCGTGACCTCGTGTAACATTTCCCATTTTTGAGTCTCTAGGTTAGTTGGGTTAGTACGTGATTCTTCATAATAAAAACTGTTATTGGTTAAATGGTACTTAAACTTTTATTATTGTTATCCCTAACTTGGTTGGATCCATAAGCTATTGTTGGAGATTAATAACTAAAGAAATGCATATAGCATCTGTCCCAATACATGAAAGGTATTGTGGGAAGAATGCCTATATTAATTTCCATACAACTTAACCAACTATGTCGCGGCATCTTATCCCCATACTTATCATGAACCAAAAAAATGCTATCCTAAATTTACCCACTTTTTAAAGAAATGTGGGATATTTATTTATGATTGTAAAATAATTTAACAAATCCTTTTTCCCTTCTATATCCCATAATAAATTAGAAATTTACTTATTCGCATAATAACACTGGCCAATAATAAAAAATGTACACTGCTTGTCCCACCTTTACCTTATGCACAAAAATAAAATCATACCCTCCAAAGACCTTCAATGCCTTCATGTTTGTATAAATCTTGAAAACATTGTAGAAGACTACGATGTGCTTGGACACCTAATACTTGCATACGAACTTTCAGGACATCTGTCGGGTTGGCAATAGCACTTGACACCATTCCCGCAACTACAGCACAACACATGTTGACGGCTACATCTTCTCCTTTACCATCTATCATGGCCTTTAAAGAATAATATGTTCCAAATTTAATAGTGCCATAGGTAGCTTGTCTTAACACTGCTGGCCATATCCTAAAACAGATAATTTACTATAAGGTTAGCTGTCCAGGCCCGGACAGCATAGTTTATTCAATGACCACCTCCCAACTTCGGGGAAGTTGACTCTCCTTAAAATATATAATCGTATAGATAGGGAGTTTAGAATACTTGAACTTAAAATAATTTCCGAAATTAAAAGTTTAGTGTAGCTTAGAATAAAAAAAGGTTCAATTAATAGTTAATGTGTGTGTGTGTATATATATATATATATATATATATATATATATATATATATATATATATATAGATTGAGAGAGAGAGAGAGAGAGAGACGGAATTTAGATTTCACGGAAAAAAATTGCACAATACTAGTGTAGGGCTAAAGGTTGGTTATATAAGAAACAATTTAATTTAGTTGAAATGGATTAGTTATAAATTATGAAAATACAAAGGGATATTAGTGAACGAAAAGTTTAAGGCAAAAATAGTTAGAATTTGATAAACCGGAAGTTTAGGGGAAAAAGGCATGTGTAGCTAGCCATTTGAGACATGTTACCCAGTGCAAAAACCCAATTATAATTTTGAAAATTTGGGTTTTTTGGTTTTTTTTAGACACGACCCAAAGAACCCGGAACACAAAATAACGCCTTTTTTCTGCTACCATTCTGTGGGGTTTCTTTTGGAAGGGGGTTAATTGTTTTGGTTGGATATGTGTGGGCTGGTGGATCTGCTTCGATTATGTGTTCCTGGGCCGTCAGGTCGCATAGTAAATTAATAAATGTACACTGGGCAAATCTCAATCTAGACTAGCCATTTTTGACGAGATCTAAATCTAAAACTAAATTACTTAAAACAACACCAATTTAGATTAAAACTAAATATTAATACAACTACACTATATTGGCACAAGATGACGGACTAACATGAAAGGTCCAACATGGCCGTGTGTTAGTTCAACTAATAATAATATGGTTCCAAAAACCTGATGCGCCCAGATATAAACCCTAGAACCATACCGGCCCTATTCCTGTGGGTTTAGCAAGGCATACTATTATATTAGGGCACTACTAAAAAACAAGCGACGATTGCTCCTTGAGCGTTGTCACAGATGTCTTCACTTACTGGTTACTGCATGACTACTTGTAATTACGTCGGTCGCATGCATGCTGGATAGGGAGGGGATGGGGAGGCCAATGGTGCTAAATCACCACAGTTTTATTTCTTAGATTTTAAAGTAAAGCATCTTATTGCCAAATTTTTGAAGGTGATAATGACCGAAATGGTTTTTCACCTTAAAACTCACACAAAAATATTTACTCGATTGAGGTGTTTCTTGAAGCTATACTAAAACTCATTAAGTGTATGTATTATTGGAATTCTGAAATTGGTATTAACTGATTATTATATTATATTTATATTACATGTGTATTGCTGTGATTGTTATTTTAACTACATTGTAATTATTTTTATTGGAGCTTAATTGTTGACATTTGGCATACCAAAAATTACAATTTGTCTGAGGCAAGAATAAAAAATAAAAAATGTAATGAATGTGCTATGAAGTACCATCTGGATTTATCAATTTAACTTGTGCCTCAAACAAATTCTATACAAATACAAATTAAAAATTATTAATTTTTCAGTATGACTGAAGGAATTTTTTCTTTCAAATAATCAGTATTATAGAGAAATTTGTGCACCTCTTCACAATGATAATATTTTAAACCCGAAATAAAGTTACTTATTATTTTCTTTAAAATATGTTTGTTATATTATAAATACTTTAAAAAATCTTTCATCCAACTTACCCTGCGTATAGTGCTTTAAAACCTTCCTGTTCCGAAATTTTGAGAAATGCATCGATCATACCTCTGTATTTAAGCTTCTCATATGTGCTGTCTATCTTCTGCCCTTGGATTTGAAGACGTGTTTTAGTCGTATCAATTGGAAAAGTGCCTGTAAACATATAACCAATAGCACATCAGAGTCTATAAAGTAAATTATTTTATAGAGTATTTTTTGACAAAATTTTATATATTATAGACAAATTCTTGGGATTCAATGTCTGTCCAAAGATCGTAGCTCTCGTGAATTAAAGTTGGCTTATTATGGTCTAAAATATCCCCTTTTAAATTGAAGGATTTAAATAATAAATATAGATTTTGTATGGACAGGAGACAGGCATACTTGAAAAGTATTGGTCCTTGGTATTACCTAATAGTATATAAGTAAGAAAACACACACAAAAACACTAAAGTTCTGAAATATTTCGTAAACACTGTTCACTTTCTCAATTAGTAGAGTATAAGAAGAAGACTGAATTGTTTTAATCTGGGAGTGTTAACCAAAGATTTTTTTTTTTTTTTTTTTTTTTTTTTTTTTTTTTTTTTTTTTTTTTTTTACAAAGCTTGTTGGGAAAGGGAAAAGGATAAAGGATGATTCATCTAAGATTAAGGTTAGGGCATTCTCTAGATTTTGTGACCCATTGATGAGACCTTCTTGTTCTGAGGGGGTTACATTCTGAAGGGAGTGATTTTATGTGCCCTATTTTATGTCTAATAGGCTATGTGCCCTATTAAACTCTATACCTAAAAAGAATAAATATACATATCCATAATAATATAATAAATATATATGGAATAAACATACCTTTTATTTTATAAGGTAGTTCCAATAAATTTAAAAAGGCCAAATAAGAATTATTTCAAAAATAAACCATATAGTTATGCATGGAAGCTTTAAATGATTTAAATGCCTTATCACTCCCAAAAATAACTTCCAATTCAGACTACAATAATTTCTTTATACAATAGACTTCCTAAATCTTTAAAAGATAAAGACAGTTTTTAAAAAATTAAAGCTAAACTGATGCATTTGTTGTTGCTAGTGAGTACATTATTCAGTAGATGTGTTTGTCGATGAACACTGTATTTCCCTTCATTGTGTTAAATATATATGCTTTCATTGTTACAACTATATTTATTACATTTTCCGTCTCATTGAGTTTGACTTTGTTATATGCATATATTTTTTATATTTTGTATAAATATATATTTATTTCCATTGTTTTAATTATATTTTAAATGTAGATTAACATCAATGTTTTGTATTTTTAGACACTTGAAGATGTAATAAAAAGGTCAAAGTGAGTATACGATAATTTATCAATGGTGCCAAGGGTGTCAAAGGGTGTCAAAGGTTGTACATGCTACTGGGGCATATGCAACACGAAATGCCCACTATTTCCTGATAATTGAGTTGGTATTTTGAGAAATAGAATTCAGCTCTGCCAAAAATCCTCTACTCTTCATGTTATAATATTTATTTTTGGTGATAATTGATTGACAAAATAATTATTTTTAAAGACCTACTATCAATCTCAATTGGAATAACAATACAAAATAAAAAGTTAGAGCTATTCTGAACATTCTAAAGTTATACAAACTTATCCTTAAACCATGATAAATAATAAAATCACCTTTTCATAAATACATTAGACTTTCAATAATCCAACATGTTCAGGACTTTTCTGGTACCGGATTACCGGAAATGTCAGATTATCGGGAGGTACCATGCGTGAGTGCTGAATCGTAACTAATACAGCTGCAATATGATGTTAGAAAGCAAACGCTGTATCTTTTACGAGGAACATAAGAATAAACGTTTCAACTCAAAGAAATACTATACAGTATAGAAAAAACTTATTTTTTATTATAGTCTACATTTTAAATACAGAATGTATTTACAACTACCACAATACATTGACATAATTACGAAATTCCTACAGTGAAATTTGAATTGAAATACAGTATATTAGAGTTTAGTTAAGTCCTACAGTAATTTGTATATATACAAATCTCATTTAAAAAATCTCTAATGTCCGTTGTTTTCTAGAATCATTTTATTTTTTGAAAAAAGTTATTTCTCACAATATGCAAATCAATGATTTCTGAACAGACATAACGTGAATTTGTTTCAGCAAAAGTTATAAATGTCTGGCGCTTCATCCCAGCTGATCCATTCCTTTTCTTCTATTTCTTCATCATCTCACTCAGGCTGAAACAACCGCCAAGCTCACGCAAGGAAACCTGAAGTTCGCCAAACACATAATATAAATACATATTATGTACCATATGGTATATATGAGGGTGACCGGGGATGAGACTTGGATTGTTTATGAAACTCTTGAATCAAAACAACAATCGATGGAATGGAGGACACTTTGTCACCACCAAAGACTAAAGACAACTCGAAAAATCATGTGCACAGTGTTTTAGGACAGACACAGCATTTTACTGGTGGATTTTTTTACCTTGAGGTGAAACAATCTATGCAAATGTTTACTGTGAGACGCTTTCAAAACTGCATCGCACAATACAGAATAAGCGCCAAGGAATACTTATAAACAGTATTGTTTTGATTCATGACAATACCCAACTTCACACTGCGAACATGCCACAACAACTCTTACAGGACTTTAGTTAGGACCAGTTTGACCACCCTCTATATGGTCCTGACCTCGCCCCTGGTAACTACCATCCTCACTATTTGCACCCGAAATCATTTCTTGGCGGTCAAAACTTCAAGAATGATGACCCGATCAAAAACAACAACAAAGGTAACAACGTTTTATGAAGAAGGCATAAAAAAAATAGTGCTGTGTTATAACAATTGTCTACAAAATAGGTAGGAGTTATGTATAAAAATAGTTTAAGGTTTGTAGATTTTTGAAATTAAAAGTTTTTCTGTATCTGTACTACTTTTGTTTTTATTACCAAAAAGAACTTATTTTCTGGACAATCCTCGTATATGCTATTCTAACTTAAATTACTTTTATTTAACTTTGCCTTTTGCCTTTATGAAGAAATAAAGAGCTGGAGTAGCTGTATGGAGACCTAAAACATAATACAAGTAACTGTTTATGAAGTAAATATTAGTATATAAAAATATATAAGAACTTGTGAATTTCTATCTGTACATAACCTAATTGTATACATGTCATTTTCAATTTTTTTTTTTTTTTACAAAACTATACATTTACAAATACATTAAAATATACTCAAATAACATGGGTAAATTTCTATATTCCTGTAATTGTTTTACAGATAAAATGAATCTAAATTAATATATTTGAAAATGTAGACCTAAAAAAAGTACTTTATAAATAAATCTTAAAATGTTATTTTTTATAAAAGAACATACTCTCTGTTAAATTATATAATAAAAGCCACTTTCATGTAACATACAAACAAAATTCAGATTGATTAAAATTCTCAATTTTCAGAACAGTTTCTACATACCCATATTTTACAAAAGTATTTTGTTTTGCTGTCCTTAGCATCTTCATCTTTTTCCCGATTTTAAATTCTCACTTTTTTCAATGTCTGTTCCAGAAAGTATTGTAGCCTTTTGGAGTATGATTCTAATTAGTAATATTTGGGGTATAATTCCTTTTGGAATATAATCTAAGTATAATTTCTCATATGAGACTGCCTTGTTGTGCTAACTCTACTATGTTCTTCTTGCAACTATATATTCTATACACATAGCACCAGCAATGTCAACACTGCTCTTGGTAATATTTTAATATGATTATGTTTGGGTTTTTCATATCACCCCTTAGAACCTTTTTGGTTTGAAGAATCATAATTTCTGTATTGTGGTGCATAGTAAAAAGTAGAATTACACACTTATTCCTTTTGGAATGTACAATACCATAACTTATCATTTATGTGCAAAGAATACCGGAGGTACTTGTGTCTTGTTTTTCCAAGGTTCCAACTAGTGTAAGTTTGTTTTCCTTCAAAAGCTTTTAAATGCTCAAGATTATAAGAGTTAAAGCAATTATCTATGGTTATATTTCTTCTCATCCCTTTTATAGGTTCTATAAGTCGTCAAACGACATCTTCTGCCTTATTACTAATACATATCTATACTTTAATGATTTGAAAGGGATATACATTCTAAATCGGCACCTCACTCTAAATGGTACAGTACCATCATTTCACCAAGAGTTACACATTCTGAGAGAGAAAAATACTTTTTACAATTGAATAGGAACATCTCCACAACTTCTCTAAGGGTTGTTACATTATCTTTCAATTTTCTTTCATTTCTTGATTGAACATCATCAAAGTGACAACATCGTATGAGAAATCTAAATCTGTTCAGAGACATACCAGCTTTAAATATTTTGACTCCTGTTCTATCTGTACCCAAAAAATCAATAACATTCATCTTGCTTTCTTATAAAATTCCAGTTTCCCAAATATGACCAAACAAGACTAGAGAAACTATAAAAGAAGAACTCTAGAGAAACTATAAAAGAAGAACTTATGGCTCATTTTGGACTTTTATACCAAGTTCCAGTTAGGTATAAAAGTCCAAAATGAGCCACAAGTTCTTCCTTTATAGTTTCTTTAGTCATGTTTGGCTCACTAGTGTACCTAGATTTAACAGATTGTATGAATTAACAACCAAATTGATAATAGGTTCATTGAAGGATTTTAAGGGAGTTTTTACATTATAGCAGTTTTTACAATTCGTGCCAAGTGAGTAGAAACAGTGGCTACGTGTTCGGACATTCTATGGGAATAAATGAGGATTTATAAACATGTTATCATTCCATGCCTGTCTTGGTGTTTTCTTATATATGACATGAATAAAGGAACTTTAACAAAGATACAATCATATGCAAATAATAAACTTTAAAATTGGTTAAGTTTGGCAAGGCCAATGGATATGAGCATGTTGTACAGATGAACAAACATCCTAGCTTTGGATTTGGAATGACTTCGGTTTTGATTTACTACCAACAATTGAGAGTGACAAGAAAATGCCTTCTAAAGAGATCAAATGATGAAGCTGTTAGAACATCTACTGAGGAGGAGTGGAATCTTGAACTCAAGGAGAGTCGAATGGACTTTTCTGGAAATATCACAAACAAATAAATCTGGTCTTGGAATGGATAAGAGAAATAAAGCAGACTCACAAATCATGAGAAATTTCATAACACAAGATGAGAAACACAACTTTTTAATCCGTGCTCAAAACCTTGAAACTCAACAGGATTGGACTATAGTTGGGGATTTCTGCATACACCCTGATTTAATGTGGAGAGCTTTCCTTTGCAAATGATCAAGTTCTATGCGAACGCATTGTAGAACACTTTACATAATTCGAAGAATTTAGAGATAGAAGATTTCTGATGAGATTAAGTGCCCACTATGTGATATATCACCCTGCAATGCTAAACATATACTTGTTGGCTGTAGAAAAGCTTTGGATGAGGGAAGATTTTACCTATATACATGATAAAATTCTGTCAGTGGTCCGAGAAGCCCTAAGCTTAGGAATAGCAATTGCAAGAAAGGAGGGCAATCAAAATCTATTATTGCTAACTCAAATTCTCTTTGTTAGAGAGGGAAGTAAAACTTCGAGAATGGGATCCAAGCCGGTTTCAAATTTCAAGCTGGCTAAAGATTGGAAGATTTTAGTAGGTTATAAAAGAGTAATTACCAATTCCCTGAGGAAATAGCTGTAACTAATCTTTACCCTGATTAGTTTACTAATCTTTAAGCTCTAGCTTATTCCCTGAGCGCAAAACAACTCATCATGGTAAAGAAGCTCACAGGATCCTGGGAAAATAACATCCCTCAGCAACATCTCTACAAAATGTTGAGCGGCTGCTCAATTAAAATCACTACGCAGTTGTTCGCAGTTGAAGTTTGAGCATGTGGACTACCATCAAAAAAGCCTGTATGATTTCCTGAAGAGACTGGCTTTGGATAGAAGAAAAAAAAGAATTTTTAAAACATGTCAAAAGAAGCTTTGTACGCATCATATCTCCTATGGGTTAGAAGAAGAGACAAGTAGAGGGTTGTGGTTACATAAAGATGTCTTAACCCTCCATGTCATCAATCCAGGGCCAACCTAATTCCTGACCATCCCAGGTGGGCCTATCTTAAATAACAGTGATACCATATCTTTGCCATGCTCCTTTCATCATCTTTTCCATTTATTCGTCTAATCTTTACCAACTTTATTTAAAATGTAGACACCACTTGCATCTGGTTTCGCAAATTGTGGTGTATCATTGGTACCAGCAGTGGTTACATCAAACTGGTGCTGTGAATACTGATATTACCTGGTTCTTAAGTATTACTTATTTCACAATTAAAATCATGATCACTGTTTATCATGAAATAGGAATCATCATCAGAATCATAAAATTCACTTTCGTCCTCAAATAAAATTCACATGACAAAAACTACATTTACATAGATGAAATAGTAACTATACTTATACTATTATATTTAATAAACGTTTAAACATCACTAAAATTTGTGTTTAAAAAACAATTTGTGTCCTCACCAAAAAACGTTACATAAACAGTCAGGCAGGGCTTGAGAAACCTACTACAACTATGCGATTGTATCACATAAAGACAGACTTTTTCAATAATGCATCTCTTTCTAATAGAAATTTATAGTAAGTTAGAGAGACCAAACTTCTGTGGCTATCTCTGACCTTGAAAAAATCACAAAAAGGCATACTGCTGGGTCTCAAGGACACAGTCCGACTGTTCTAGGCTTAAGGATTTGACATTATAATCTTGAAATTTATTTTTAATAAACATTTTGCAACTTTTACTGTTAATTGGTTTGGAATTGCTTATTTTAAAACATCTGACTCACCAAATTCAGCAATACAAGATGAGAGACCGCCATATACAAAAGGTCTCCAATCTCTTTCTCCCATTCCACTTGTGACCATATGGTGGTGCCTAGAATCATTTATAATATATAAATATAATTATATCGCCGACTGTTAATTAATTTGTTTAAATTTCTAAGATACAATAAACAAACCTTTAATTTCAAAACAGGAATAAGACATAGTTTCTTCTTTTTTTGTTTGCTTCACGGATTGACATTATGAACATTAGACTAACAAACACAGAAAAGCAACAGGGCTTGAACCTGTATAACATTGTAGCCTCAAGTTTATGTGCAGTAAGCTAGACATGATTAGTCAACTTACACTATGCAGCCCCATACCATTAAAAATTTCATATTTCTTCATTTCATTTGACTGTAAACTTATACTAATGTTTTGATTTACTAAGAATGAGCGTATAATGTGTACACAATTTGGAATAAATTCAAAAATGTATGTCTGTTTACTCTGTGTTAAATATGTTTAACATTATAATGCCCGGTAATATTATTGAAAGTATTTATTAAATAATTATTATTTAAACAGAAATGAATGCAAATTTTTTCTTACAAACGTAGCACGGTAGACAAAATTTTTACAGTTGAATAAATTCCACCTAGCCAACTATAGAATACAACATTCATCCACTTTTGTAAACTAGCTCTGATTCTTTACATAGGCTACATTATGTTTTCTTTTCAATTTATTAAATAAAGAAATGTAGCATGTTCTTTATAAAACACCAAATTTTGGGGGGAAAAAATTGGGGGGGGGGGTTTAAAGCTAAAAACTATTGCAGTTATTATCACCTTCACAAAATTGAGCATGAAGATGTTCCATCTTAATACATACAAATGACACAAAACAAAAACAATAACATACAATTTTTAAGAACAATAACATAACATAATATAATGGTCAAAAATGGTCCTGGAACGAGTTATGAAAAATAAAATTTAAAAGGAAAACTAAAGATAAAATTACAGAATTGTAGAATGACTGCAATAATTAACTTATCAAAAATTATCAGACAGCACAAAAAGGACAATACCCGATCAAGGATCTGTGAATTATCCCACAATATCGCCTAAATGGAATTGAGGACAAATATTTTACGCACCTCTCAAAGCAATACGGTCAATTAGAATGTACTTAATTGGCAACACACCTTAACAAAATGGGCATTGTGGCGGATTCCCCTGTTGCACCAGAAATCCATGAGCGATCATGAAATGACCGATACAAACTCAGGTAATCGTATCCTCAGGTAAACACCACATCCTCTCATCAACTGTCCTCAGGTAAACACCACATCCTCTCATTAACTGGCACGTATGGACGTAATCCACAGATCTTTTACTTCTCTCAGCTTATTGGATAATATATTTGTCCATTCTTCCTCCCTTTACCTATTAAAAACTAATTTAACTTTTAACACACAGTCAGATACCATAACAAGCGGGTGTCGAAGTCGGACGGTACTCTTCCACGCAGTGACACCTGGAAACTGCACATTTCTAGTCTTGACTAGGAGTGTGCAGGCTAATGTACCGACGCCGCACAGATTGGGTAGAGGAAATTTGTAAATCTTAAAGACGTTAAACATATTATTGGTACAACATACTTCAGTAGTTTGATCACCATACTATACAACACAACTTGATCAACTGTAGATGATACAAAGATGCTTTGTCCACATCGTAAAACTGGCATATACCTTGTAAGAATGTAGGCCTAAATGTGGACAATCTTAAGAAATAATTTGGTCTTATATTGCTTGAAAAAAGGGTGATGGTTCCATCATGCCATATTTCTCTACAAGCTTGTAAATGAAATGGTCGATTCGGCTGAGTTTTTGCAACTTGCCAAGCACCAGCATTTGTTTACCAGAGTGTAAATTATATAATTAAAAGTAGCCTATCACAGAGCCCCCCCCCTCCTCATTTACTAAGAGTGCTGTTTCATTGAGAGTTGACTTCTTTGATGTCTCCAGTATTGCAGCCTTCAAAAATTAAATAAGATTATGTATAGTGATAGAGTTTAGGAATTTGTTTATTTAGGTTTTTTGTTGATAAATATGTATTTGTATATTTGTTATTATTGGATTTTTTGTTAATTTGTTATCATGTTAATATTGTTATTGGATATGATAGTATATATTTCATTATGTTATTATATTTCAAATAATTAGTTTTATAATAATACATAATTCAAAGGGTAAAACCAAAATGGCTGATACCCAAATTACCATCACTGAACAGTAAGAATGTAAAGATTCAAAAGAGATAAGATAAATTGAATTTTGTCCCTCACCACAAACATGCTTGTTACCTAGGCCTTGTTACGTTCTAATGTGACAGATTGTAAATACTATGTACCCTACTACAAGTTAGTCCCTACCATAAGTTAGGTACAATAACAAAACTCAAATAAACTTTATGAAAAAATTTATTTGACTATGTCATTACAGTTCCTTAATGTACATTTCGATTGGTAAGTTACCATCATCGGAGGATTCTAAACTAATATTAGCAAAATAAAATTAAAGTAATAAAACTACCCCCCTACTTCAGTTCAGGTGAATCGACCCATCATGGTTAAACCACATCATAAACCTTTTTGAAAACACCTGGCACAGTGGCTAAGTTTTGGTAGGGGATTTACAATTATAAAATTCACTACAGTGCTCATTATTCATCTAGTATACTACCTACCTTAATTTGAAATAATCAGATATTTTTGAACATGGAAGGCACTTTTCAAGTCCCAAAGTCCATTAATATTATTGCAAATAAGAAATATAGTTATACCAGTAATAGTCACTTAACCAGACCTAATGAGACAAATGATCTCACTGACTTGAAGGTCAGTATTAATGTAGGCAGTCGTAACCTAAGCTGGATTTATAACAAAATAAAATCTGATCAAGAGGTACATACCTTTATTAGAATAGTGTTATAAAATTTATTCTATAGACTAAATTTTACAGTACACTATATATTCAGTTTGTAACCTGATGAGTGCCTATATCTATGAATGTATATAATTACATAGAGGTTAACCTAATTTTAATAGGGATTAGATATCTTTACAAAAACATAAATACATCATAATCTTTATAAGTGATATCGGTAAATATACATTGAAGTATATGTGTTGAATATTCGCTTCTATTTCGGGAAATCGTTAAATACGTAACTTATTATGTACAATTCACATCTTAATGATTATAGCATTTATACCAACACTATTTTCAATGCACCAAATACATTATTTATATAAGTGGTCTTAAGAGTTCAACTTGTCATCAATTTGAAGACCCAAAAATTTTATTGATTGCACTTCTTCACTATAGGTTCACTTCTTCACCTGGCATGATACTTAGTGTCTTATAAAAATTTAAGCTATGTTTTCTACCGAAGTGTATGTATTTTGTTTTATATAGATTGATTACTAAATTGTTTACAGCAAAATACTGTCCAGTAACGTTGACTTACATAAAAACCTTCTGCTCCAAATATACATATATAAGAGGCTATAGACCTGACCTGACTTTCATATATAACTAACCAACGCCTACAAGGTCTATAACCTTACCTGATGACCTAATACAACAAAATGTATAAAAAGAATATTTACGTGAAAGTCAGGTACAGAGATATGATTACAACATCAAGATGAAAGGCTTACAGATTCAGGATATCATACAGATATAATAGCTTATTGACATAATTGCCTGTACTAACATAAACAAAGCAAGATGGTAATTGTCCAATCGACTGCCAAAAGCTTCTTACTAGCTAAATGTTGATAATTTGATATAAAAGCCCTTCTGTTACATAAATGACATCTTCCATTAATGTAATTTACACTTTTCAATGGTTAACATCCATTATTTATGTCAAAAACAAGGTATTTAAGAAGACAGTTTTCAAGTATTATGAGTTTGCATTGTCTGTACTAGTTACGATCTATGACGTCGTGAATCAATGTTATGTTAAAATCATCGATGTTTAGGTTATTCCGCCTCAAAAAATAGGTGTGTTTATAAGAACTTTCAAACTCTATGGAATCATGATCTGTGTATATATAGGCCTAATTACCTTACAGACCTAGAAAAGGAACTACAGATAATGATTCCATATTAACTTGTGACATTTTCTTAACAAGTGTTTTCGAGATTCGTAACCTCAAAATGCTTGAAAAGTGTCTTCTTAATAAGCTCGCTTTTGACATAAATATTGGATTTTGACCATGGAAAAGTATAAGTCATGGTAAAAGAAAATGTCATTTATGTAACACAAGGTGTTATATATCAAATTGTCAACATTTAGCTAATAAAAAGCTTGTGACAGTCGATTGCACAATCTGCAGCAGCAGGATTCCCTTGTTTAAAATAGTTATTTTCTTACATAAATAATGTATTGACTGCATTGAAAATGTTGTCGAGACAAATGCCATAATCCCTAAGATGTGAATTGTACATAACATGGTACATATTTAATGATTTAACAAAATAGAAGCAAATATTCAACATGTATGCTTCAATGCATATTTACTATGATATCCTATTAGTTAAATGTCATTAGATTCTAAAGATGAAATTACTTTTTGACATATTTCCTTAAAAAGAAATAAAATGTAGCTTAATAATAATTAAATTTGTTTATAAAACTGTAAGAATCACTTGGTGGTAGCATTACACTTGACTGTCAAGCTTAACATAAATTATTACTGACAGAACATTAGAAATAAATCTAATTAAAGTCAATGACAGTAATAAATTATAATATTATACTGTATTACTAAATTTATAATTTTATCAGCATAGCCTATAAATTATAAAAGTTTTGCAAGCATTCATATCTTGAAATTTAGAGTGTGCACTCACCTTCAAATATTCCGCCTACATGAACGCTTTACATAACAAATGTGAGTAAAATTTGTTCTAAATTATTACAGTCATAACTAAATTTTTTTTAAATGATAACAAACGTCAACACTTGCAGCAGCTGTACATTTTACAAATTTTGATATTACACGTGATAATTAGAATATAAAACCAACTAAAACCGGACAGCTGCCATACTGATGTAATCGCCGTCTTAAAAATTTGATGAATTCATATATTTGAATTACTCGTATTGAATTATATTACTACATATATTAAATTATGAACTAATAAAATGATACACTTTATTAGTTTCATAATTAATTAAAATGTAAGTTTTTTTTTAATGTTTTGCCGTAACGTTTCCTTCCGTGTTGCTTACAAGGCACGGCACCGAATTATACTTTACGCAATACACTTAGCTCCCGTTTAATTATCTTAGTAAAAATTAATTGGTTTAATTATTATCAACAAATATTTTATTTTATTTAAATTTAAAACCGATCATACACCTTCACATTTATTTTTATCAAAGAAATATATACTACAGGGGTGGTGAAAAGTCCCAGAACGGGTTAATATTTTTTTAACCGTTACAGATGGCACTATATAACTTGGTACAGTACACTGTTACTGGGCATAAAGACTATTTTACCACAATTTCAAAGAGCCGCTACCACTTCGGGGGGACGGCCCACAAGGAGTCAGACGAAAATCTTTGAGAGCATGGGTTGAGTTGTACATCAAATTAAAGGTATAATTTAGTAGAATACAATGCCGCAAATCCGACTTCAAAAGGTTCCCCCTAAACAAAATGGAGGCGTTTTAAAGTTTATGAAAGTTAGTATGGCGTTGAGTGTTAAAGATAGCTCGAACATGTCTACTCGGTACAGGTTTCAAAAAAACGCCCAGAAATCAGTGTTGGAGCTATAAAACTTTTTTTAGAGTTCTACTTGACCCTTAACCTCTAATGGGGGACTGTCCACAAAGAGTCGGAAGAAAATCTTTAACGAGAGCATAGGTTGAGTTATGCAACAAATTAAAGATCTTTAATAGCAGAGTACAATGCCACAAATCCGACTTCAAACGGACAACCGAGCCGGAAATGGCAGCCATTCAAAGATGGCTTGAATTTGAAATATTAACTAATTTACATAAGAGTATCTTTATTATGCAAATGAAATTTATTTTGCTTAATGAGAATCATATCCACCAATCACTGGGGTAGTTGCCATTCGCATGCATGGCTTTGAATTCTGCATGGTGGATCCCAAAATCCTTTTTTTTTTGTATCTAAATGGACATTGTTTTTGATTTATAGTAGGTTTTGGATGCATCCTAGGATGTTTTACAACTACCATTTTAGTTAATTTTTTTCTATTTAACAAACAGGTAATGTTCTTTTATATTTTATTTGATATGGTTTCGTTTCCTCATATGTAGGAATTATGAAGTTAGGCTCTTCAACTTTGTGAAAGTTAGGCCATAGTACCCTAGTCTTTAATTTGAGATATTTATTTAAAATTGTCGTGTTATGTTCTGGCATTAATTTTCACATTGATATGGATTATAGCGGGAAATAATTGTTCGGATTTTGCTTGGTAGTTACCATAGTTGAATTTATTTAATGTGTGTTAGGAGGAACAACCGCTAGATGTCCGATACCCTGGTTACAGTTTCAATTAAATACTTGAGATGAGACATTCTTTAATATTTGGATTCCTATTTATTTCAGTGGTCTGGCTCATTTATTTAATCGTTACAATGTTTTGACTCTAACTTTTCTAACATAACTCATGTTTGGATTCTCTGTATGTTTGCATCTACCGAAACATGGCCATTAATTAATAATTTATTTTTAAAATGAAAAAGAGCGCCAAGTTTTCTGAGACTTGTGCTCATTTTCTTTTATTTATTATCTCAGGGTATGGGTTCTTTCAAAAAGTTCTAGTTTCAAAAAGAGACTAGGAAGAATTTATGAAGACATAGTCAGCTTCTGAAATACATTCATAGTTATGCTTATTACCTAAAATATATAAACAATAAATTTTAAATTAGGTATTACATCTCCAAGATAAAATATAGTTGAACTGTTAAAATGTCTTTATGATGTTACTAAATTTATTCATAACCAATTTATTTTTTGGTACTTTTGGCATTATCCAAAAATTGACTTTAGATTTTTTTATACTGTATATCATTTTAATTACATAGCAAATGTACAATTTGTGTAAATGCAAGGATACCAAAGTTGCCTTGAAAACTGATTTTTACAATTATGGACATCTTGTCTCACTGTTCAGACCCATACAGTAATGATCATATTCCTTGTTTGTTATTATTACACAACTATTTGTTGACTTCTCTCGCTTTAATGATCGCCTTCTCCGATAGATTTTGCGTAAAGCAAAATGGGAATTTTTCACTGATGAATTTGTATCACCTGTTTAATAATAATGTTTCCATGAATGAAGCATTACAGCAGTTCTTTAATGGCACGCCTTATAGCAGTGGACAGCAACCTTCTGAAAACTTCGACAAGACCACTACATCCACCAGTTCCATGATGGAAAGATGAATGTTGTGACACTATCAGTTCACATTGGAAAGCTCAAAGGAAATTTAAACAAAGACCTACATGCAAAAATCTTGAAAGATATAAAATTTTATGAGACAAAGCAGGCTTATTGTTAGGCAGAGTAGAAAGGAATCTTGGGACCAATACATTGGCAAAATATTAAGAATCACACACACGCAAATGGTGTAGAAAAAGTTTTGTTCTGTTTGTAATCCTCCTCTTTCTGCTTATTGGAACTTCAATATGTTGTCGAGACAGGATTCCACTCCAGGGCCTGAAAATTGTTTATTCTATGATTTAACATCTCCAAATTTTAGGGAAGATATATGTGAGAACAATGTTTTCCCGATGTGTGGTTGAAGACTACAGTAATTCCTCTTCTAAAACGAGATAATGTGTAAGCTTGGGACATCTTCCAACCAATAAAATATATATAATAAAACAATTAATGTTAATGATAATATTAATAATAAATATAGAATAATAATAGAGATAAGAAGCATTATATAATAATGATAAATAACTGTAAAGTACAATAACTAATGTACAATAACTAATGAACAATAACCAAATGATTACAAACAATAAAACACATATAAAGTTTAAATTTTGAACTGTGCGCGCCAATAAACCATCGGACGTTGCACAAGTCCGTGCCTAGAGGAAATTGAACCCTTGAGAAATTTCCTATGAGCCTCAGCGAGAGCCGCTTTCCAACAAGAAAGGAGAAGGAGTTCTCATCAGTCTTTGTCAGGAGCTAGCATCGAGCAGTCACGTTATGGGACGACTGCGGAGACTCAAATTTAGCATACTCATGGCGGAATTCTAGTATTTGGGATGTTGAACCAAATACAAACGTTTGGAGAAACAGTTTGTGAGTAGACTGGACAAATTTAAAACTTAATAATCATGAGATAAAGTGAATTAAAAGAAGTGTTAAAAACTCTATTATTTGAACTTTATATATATGTTTGAATCTCATGTTCATAATGATAAATTTTAGTTTTTATTAATTCTCCTATGGAGAGAGATGATATAGTTGTTTTTTATTTAATAAAAGGAGATTTCTTGTTTTTTAATATGTCTGGCTAGATTCATTGTGTTAACCATTGCCACGTTGTAAAAGTAACTGCAAGTACGATAGAGAGTGTAACCCTGTCCCTCAGGTAAATTAGTATTGTAATTTTTAAAGATGAATTTATAAGAACGCAGACTTATAAATATACAAATAGTTTGATTTTTTATTTAAAGTAGGCCTAATAGTAAAAGTAGAAAGATTAACATCACTCCCTTACAAAAGAGCTTAAATAACCAGGAAGTTAGCGTCCCATTTCTCTCACTAGTGTGCTTTGTAAACTGGTAAAGAGAACGGTCAATATCTGCTCCTTGTTTGGTACCTTTAAAGTATCCGGCTGCTTTGTGATAGGAAAATAAATGTATAGTAATAGTTATTTAGTATATTTAAAATAAGAGATCATGTAAGAACTTGAGTAAAATTAAGTATTAAAAAAAACGGAAAATAAAATGGTTAAGGCTGAATAAGTTCAATGAGATATAGACAGTGTGTATATAAAAAAGGATATGTGAAGTGGTGACAATCTGTAACCTACCCGTAACCAGGTACAGTTTTTCTTGGTTTGGCTTGGATTTTTGAGAAAGGATTTCATAACAATCGAAAGTAAATGGAGAAGAAATAAGTAATAATTTATAAGTGCCATGTTAATGATATTTTTTATGAAAAGGAAATGTTGTAAAGGTAAAACCTAACTAAACTTTTATGTTTATTTAAATTTTAGACTAGGCTCTCAGAATGGTTTTAATTTTCTTTAATCATTAAAACATTGGTTTTATTTAATTAAATTTTTTAAAGAATTTTATTAAATTTGTGTACATTTTATTTCTTGCAAAATGTCTGCCCTGAGAGTACTCGTGTATGTGTATCATGCACTAGTGACCTCATGTATAGGGTATGGACTTAGTTATTGGGGAGGCACTTATTTTACTATACTCAAGCCACTAATTGGTCTGCAAAAGAGTTTTATTCTAGTAATTTTTAGGAGATCTGCACTTGAGATTACTACAGATACTTCATTGATATTAATTAACAATGTAAAATAATTTTTTTAAACTTTTTGTAATTTTTTTTTTTTTTAATGTTTTTGTTTTAAAAGTGTACTTAATAAAAAGTTCACTTTTTTGAAATTAAAACCTATGTGAAATATTTATATTGTGTACAGATTACTTTTTTGCCCCTTTAAAAATTTTTAAAATGGTATTGGAGCACTTTATCGGTAAAATTATATATGCCGGCATGCGCCCGTTCGTGTGATTCTGAAAGGTGCGCCTGCTGGAGAGTCCATTTTAACCTAAACTTAAATGATAGAAACAACATTGTATGGGAAAATATATTTTAATGTTAACATCTCATAAGACATGTAAGCGTGTAATGGTATGCGAATATCTTGATATTAAAGACTTATTTTTCAGTGAAATAAAAAATCTGAAAAAAAAAATTGCTTTATGCTTTTCCAACACCTTTTTTGTAACTTCCTACATTGGCTTACATAGTTTTCGGATCTTTAAAACATCTTATTTTTTATTTTTGAAGTGATGTCCAAATAGATAACAATTATCTAAAATATACACTCAACTTCTACAAACAAGTGGGTTTCCTTTGTTATATTAAATTTAGTATCATAGGTACAAAATTTACAATATTTTTTTTTCGGATTTAAATAAAGTGTTAATTCAAATGAACATTTTGTTTAATTACTAATTATTAACAATGTTTACATCTTAAGATAATATATAATGCCAGGAAATTTCTGAACTAAATTTAAGAGTTAGAAATCTGTTTTCTACATTTAATCTTGACACTACTTAAAAAATTTATCAAATGGGAAGTCATCAGGGATTATTCCCATTCTTGGACGTTCAACTAGCTTCTGATTTTTGCCGCTATTCCATTTCTTCACAAAATCATCTACCTTATCTATAACAAAAGAAAAATATCAAGAGCTAAAATTTATTAGAGATAAAAGGTAAACTGCATAATATAAATTTACTATTCACAATATACAATTGATTTCACCAAATCTGATAGGAAGTTAAAAACCACTCAAATCAGATATGTTTTGTTATTAATATTGTGGTGATTCACTACATTTCATTTGTACTAAGCATCCTTATGACCTGCAAACGTCTGGAAATACCCAACACAACTGATAAGATGGCAGTGGAATGATCAGTTTTGAACAGTGCAGCCGTGTATCCCCTAGCAAGGACAGTATCTTTAATTTCGAAAGATCACAACCAAATGGCCACCTAGACACTTTGGATTGGGTAAATGGCCCCAGGTTATTAATTATTAGTTCCTGCATGTTATTTTATTCGTAAATGTTATAATCGAGTTACAAAGGTATGATAGGTCATGTAACTTCTGTTCTGACCACGAAATCCCTTTAGCATAAGTCATATATTAACTTGTATTAAATTAGTATTACAGTAGAGTCTAGCAAACTCAGCACTCGATAACCAGACAGTCCGGAATACTCGGAGACCCCGACGGGAAAAAAATATATTGCTAAAAACAGCGATGTTCGTAAAAGTTCGGCAGATCCCAAAGCAGGCATTAACTTTGATCGCTCGAATCGTTGATGGTACTTTTCCCACGTTAAACTCGTCACAAAGCTTTTTTACAGATTCCCCTCTGTCAAGTCTTTTTAACACATTTAACCGCGTCTCAAACATTTACAGATAACAACCTGTACCATCTGTGGGCGATCTGGTACTAGCAGTAAATTTATAACTATCAACCTAACAACAATGAGTACATTTCTTACCACTCTTCACTTGTCCAGTTGTTCCTCAAATTTCTCCCCCTTTCAATTCCCTTTTCCTCCTAATTTATATAACCTAAATTTTTCCCTTTTTTCTTTAACTATTGTATTATTCAATTGTTCAAAAACATTGTAAGGCCTACTTTCCTTTTCGTCCATAGCCATACTCGGCGTACTATATGTATTAGGGTATATTGTTTATTCAACCTATATAGATCACATTTATCTAACCTGCTAAAGTTATCGCTATCTATCTCTTGGTAACTTCCCAAACATTGTATCCCTAACCTAAACTTTTTCATATAAAAAAGTCACACAATCAGTGTTCAGCTGTTTCCCTATGCAGTAAGCAGAAGCAGCACAAGTCCATTGTAACTTTTCCCAATGTGTTTAAGATGGTAGTTCATCGGGCAATGTCCAGAGAGAAAGCCTAAGCTCCCTTCTACTAAGTTCATAACATACTGGCAACTAAATATGAATTGGAGTATAGTTTTGATATCTTTATTAGTTTTATTAGAGCAGACACATTACATTTTATACACACTGACATCTAAACATTAATTAGAGTATAGCTTTGACATCTGCAACCTTATTGTTGCTTGGTAGAAACCTAAGATAGGACTAGTATGAAAATTTACTGATAGGCTTATTTACTTAGGCTTATTAGTTAGGAAAATTACGGTTTAATCTACACCCACAAAGATCTTAATCCCCTTATCCCTTCAGACAAAACATCACTCTTGTTAGATATTAGTTTTATCTCAGACCTAATTTTAGGTTGAAATGAAATTTGTACCATTTATTAAAAATGAGAGATATTTATTTAAGATAAACCAATTAATGGTTAAATTAAAATATGTAAAGTAGTCAGTGGTTCAGTTTCTTTATAATTCTAAGAAATACATTATTGATATTTAATCCTCTTTATTATAAACTATATCAATTAGTACCAAGATAGAATAAGCTGAATATTATTATGAAATATTCAAAAATTCAAAAGAGTGTACTTTCTTTTACCTCTTATTAAATTCATTTAATACACTGTTGGTTTGGTCACTTCTATTTCTGCAAGTACCAGCCACCATGTTTATGACTGTAATGTTCCCAAAGCTGATTCTAATGAATTTCATTAATAGTTCCGACCAATGCTCTTGGTCAATCGATGAACAGGGCCTCGGCTATTACCGTTCAATTATGACAGACCAATTGCTCTTAGTCAATCAATGAGCAAGGCCTCTGGCTATCACCGTTCAATTATGACAGACCCCTTTCAGGTTAAGGTTGGTTTTTATACCTTACCAGGTTAATGAACTAGATATTTTGTCTAGAGTCAGCTAATGCGACACTTTTTTGATATATTTCACTGTCTTCACTGAATTGTCCTGGAACTTAGAATAAAAATTATATTTGGCAGCTTTTACATTTTTACCTAACAACTATTCTTACCAATTATTCCTAACAGTAACCAGCTATAAAAAAACAACTACACTAATTAAGCAGACTTACCATTAAACCCCATGGGTTATTGAGCAAAAGGCCTTCAATCAATTTGTACTCACATCTGATATTAATCAATACAGCACAGTCGGTTTTGGTTTTTGGGCCAATGTGTAATAGAGCAGACACACTACATTTTATACACATTGACAACTAAATATAAATTGTAGTATAGATTTGACATCTTGATTAGTTTACTTGTAATAGAGGAGATGTATTCCATTACATACACATCGACAAATACAGTAAGTACAAATTGTAGTATAGCTTTGACATCTTGATTATATTACTTGTAATAGAGTAGACACACACACTACATTACATACACATCGACAAACACAGTAATTACAAATTGTAGTATAGCTTTGACATCTTGATTAGTATACTTGTAATAGAGAGACGTATTGCATTACATACACACTGACAACTAAATATGTTATTTTATATATACTATTCGTATCTGTCAAATGTAGTCTTTATTTTATTTTAACTTTACCTTCTATGTGGCTACATGTTTCGCTGCCACAGGCAGCATCATCAGGCCAGCTGTTATGTCCACTCAAACACTTATATATACACAACACTTGTAACACATAAAGACTACATTTGACAGATACGAATAGTATATATAAAATAAAATATATGTAGTTCTAGGGCTATTAAACAATGAAAACTAAATATGCATTGGAGTATAGCTTTTACATCTTGATTAGTTTACTTTTGTAAGTCACTTCATTTGAGATTTTAAGATGGAAATATTCTGAAGCGTATGATTAAGGCAAAGTGGGGATGGGCTTAAAATTGTACTAAACATAACAAGATGGTCGATATTTTTTCGTTTCATGTTTATATTTTTGTTTTATTAACCATTTACAAACCCTAAAAGTAATTTAACACAGGAAATTTGTTGTAAATTTGGTACCAGGGAATATATATGTTAAAGCAGTGAAGTTTATAATATTAATGTTATAATTAATTTACCTTGATCAATGTTTTCAAGTATCTCAGAAGTATGTACACCATCAGGTCCAGTTGTAGTCACCGTAGAAAGCGATTGGTTGCCTATTGTATGTGTTATTGTACGTTGCTCGTTTCCTCCGTTGTCACGAACAACTTCTTCACGTTCTATGCTCTACTCAAAATAGAAATCAGTAAAAACAATTATGTGCCAAGTGTTTTGTTGAAGGAATTGAAGTTTTTGATTAATTATTCAACATAAATTAGGTAGCATCTCTAGCAATATAATTTTAAGGTATCAAAAATTTCTTATATTTTCAGCAAAAAATTGAAACTTAATATTGATTGGTTGCAACTTGAACTTACCCCATCTGCGCGTTTTATGACTTTCCGTATCACACTTTGGCCGATGATACGATTAGGAACTGCGACATGAAGTTTTGGTTCATTTCCTCCTCTAAACAAGCTGCTTAATCCAAACTTAGAAACACTGTTCATATAAAAAAAATAGTAATGAAACATTTTTTAATTACAACAAACAATATCTAATTTATACTGTGATTCCGTCTGTATTAAGCTCTCTCGTAAATGTTGTAACTAGTGAAACAATGGTCAACAAGACTAAAATGAAGAATTTTACAAAATTATAGCTCCATTTAGCCTACTGGTTAGGATAATTACATTATGAATGTATTTTTTAGTCACCTAATCTATGATTATTTTTCTTATTAAAAGGTGTTACCCACATGTTATTCTTAATACCATGGGATTTGTTTGTTAAAATAATCATAGGATTAGGAAACCGAAAAATACATTCAAAACGTTTTACAAAATATTGCGTTTGTGTTTTATTCAACAAACAATATTGGTATGACATATAAATAAATTAGATACATTTATATTCCAGCTCAAATTTTGACCACAGTGATTTTAATAAAATTTTGGTTAAAGTCTGAAAACAAAAAAACACATTTAATGATTATGGACATGTTTAATTAGTTTTTGGTTATCATTATCAACATTCATATTTTAACAAAAATTTATTAAAATTCTTCAGGTAATTTTGAGATATTCCATTTGCTAAAACCAGTGATCATAGTCTAATTTACATTTAAACCAATAAATCAGAAAGAAAATGACCTATAATCTTTGTTTGTTTTAGTGTTGTGCATAAGTGTCTGAGAAAGATTATCCCCAATGTTTGATAACAAAAGAGGAAAGTTTTTAAGTACAATTTGGTTATTTTTTACTTTTGTCGTCTATCTTTAAGTGCTCTTGATTTTGTTCTGAATTTTGTTATTTATGTTATTTATTTTGTAATTTAAATTTAGAAGAAACTTTGGCTCATCACTCTCAAGACAATAATGACCACAATGATTTTTCGCTTTAAAACCAAGAAAGAAATTACCACAATCAATTTTTAACCTACAATAAAAACAAAATGAGACATGTTGGTTTACAGAGAACTTACTGTTCATCAAGATCTGAATCCACTTTTTGTTCAGGTCCATCAATCGTTACAAATCCTGGTTTGAGGACTTCATCTCGGGGGTTCATAATGCGAGGTTCCTGAGGAGCTACTAATGCTGGGACTTCAGTCAAACCTATGACAAACATTTTGTATTAAAAGACTTAATTTTTATTAACTACACTACTACAATTTTTTATTTTGCCGATTAAATTATATATTAATTAAAAAATAACATTGATTCACACAAATTAAAAAATAACGTTTTCAATTGAAAATCAAAACAACTCTTTAGAATGTTTTTATAATTTGACAACTTAAAAATTTACATATTTATGGCATAATTTTTAAGTTAGTTTTAATACATGAGTTTTCATGAATTTTATTAAGTGAATTCTCACCAAACATTGATGGGTCTTGCATCATTTGGAATTGCTTCAACATTTCATTCATTTGATGTTCAAAGTAACGATGCATTGCCAATGGTCCGGAAAAAATGTCAAATCCATGTTGTGAAAATCTAAATTAAAAATCAAATATGAAATATTATTTTGTTATGAAACATTAGAGTAGCAAATGTTCAATATTCTGTTTTTTAAAGAAATTTTAGTTCTTTACTTATACTGTTTATAGCAAAGTATATACATTAGACAAATTAATTTTATATAGCAAATTTACATAAATTGCTAAGTGATTATGAATCTATACTAACTACACTAGAAATCTCTATAATGTGAGATCTACCTGATGAACATGGTAGCCAACTGTAAACCACTGGAAAAATCCTGAGGCTTACAAAATGTAGTAAATATAAAATTGTGTCCAAAAACCATATTTTTAATATATATATATATATATATATATATATATACACATTTAAAGTGTTGTGTTGTTTAACGCCTTGTGTATTGAAAAACAAAAATAAAAGACATTATTAATTATGTAAGTAGACTAATAAGTACACAGATAAAAAAAATGTTAAAACATATTAATATTTAAACTATTTATGCTAAGGACCATAGGTGATTGGTGGTATTCCATTTTAATAATTAAAACAAACACTTTTTAATATAAACCACAACTTGTGGTTTATACTAAAAAGTGTTTGTTTTAATTATATTAATATTTCAGAATTTACAAGTATATGTGTTTTAAAGGAGTACCAGTAGTTATATTATCTAACCTCAAAAATAGTAAACCTATTAGAATTTCATGATACCTAAAAGAGACATCTGATCAGTGTTTTAAAACTGCTTGTTTAAAAGGAAGAGTAGTTTAATATATTGTTGAAATTTATAAAATTAGTATGATCTTCCAAGATAATAATATGACCGACTCATTTTTAAAGAGTTTTTAAATTATAAAACTTCAGGATTAGTAAATGAATCTATCGACTATCTGAATTACCAGTCCTGAGAAGTCCAACTTATACCTGTGTTGTGAAAAACTGTCTATGTGAAAAAACAGATGATCATAACTCAATACCAATGTGTTTAAACATCTGCCCTTGTGCTTTATTGATTGTTATGGCAAAAAACCTTTATATGAAATTGCAGCGTCTTAAATTGAAAACACTAAAAATCTGTGGCTATTGTTGCAATGCGGGGTATGAGGATAACCTCTCCTGTAGTTGGACCTGTTAAAATATAACCTCAATAATGTGATTATCCATACTTTTCGTTTACAACCTCATACCATTACATAAACTTGAAGAGTTAAGGTTTCATAGCAAAATAATGGGAACTCCCCGTTTAACGTAGAGACTATATAATAAAAAACCTGCAGGACTGAGAAAATTCAAAAATTCTGGAGGATAATGGACCAGATGTTCGGTATTGATTACAGAATCTACAGATCCATATTCCTTACTTCCTCCTTCAACTATTTCTAAAATCACATTATTAATTTCAAATCCAGAACTATTTCGAGGAATTATAATAGATCTTTCGTAAACCTAAAATATGGTTTATCTAAAAGATTATTAATTTTCGGATAAATATTGGAGATGAAATCATGCATAGTATGCACAATGATACCAATGTTTTCATCGATAAAAATGTAAACCATAAGGAACAGTCCCATTTCCAATGTTTAGTAATTGATTTACTGCATGATTTAATATCTTGAAGGGTTCACTGATTGCAACATTATTAGTTGATCGAACTTAAGCAAGTAGCCCCTATAGTGTGCCTCAGCTATGGGGGAGGTCGCATGTGGCAGATAGTGAATGTTCCATCAAATAAGATGGACAGCTACAAATAAGGCTTAGGAAAATAAGTAGTCTCGGACCGAAGTAGCAGCATTACGAAGGTGTGAAGGAGGTGATCTGTGTCAGTGTCACATTCAACAAAATTCCAGCAGCCTAACGACAATGCTGGTACTTGGTGAGTAAGTGCTACCATTAAAATATATACTGGTCCATGCTGTCTTGTACGATCAGAAATTGGCACTTCAAAGAAATTGGTGACTAGGAGAAGGAAACTCTGATATAAAACCATGGGCAGTCTGGACTTTGTAAGTTGCAATGGAAGTGACTGGTCTAGGAGTATGATACTCCGATGATAAATATCCAAAGATTGATGTTATCGAATGAGCAATGACCAATCTAATTGGAAATTTAACACCAGGTGATACTTCAAGATCAAACAATCCACCCTCTTTGGAGGTCGGTGTCAAGAATTCTGTGGGATTCATTGTTTTAGAGAGAAAATAGTATGGAGAACAAAATCTCTTCTAGAGGAGCACTGTGGTGACGAGGATACTGCCGAGCAATGTAGACCTGGGGAGGTGAAACCTGAATGTTACACTGAAAGAAACATATTCTAGAATACCAACGTAAAGTTTCAGGTTCTGGAAACAGGAAACTTACAAGGGAACAGAAAGAAATTGAGGAAACAGAGATCCATCTAGCTGAATGAAGGAAATAATTGGATTTAAAAGGAAGAAAAAGAGCAGGGTACCATCTGAAGCTGCAGCTGCAGGAAAAGGAGAGATGTCGGGAAGAGGTTCTCGACTATCACTTCTTCTGCATGCCAAGACAAGGATAAAACAGCAGCCAAACGACAAGAGGCTAGAGGATGTAGACCACATGTCTTCACTCTTTGGGGAAACAGGGAAGTTGGGGTTAGATCTACCCTCAAAGACCTCATAACTAGTCGCAAGATAGCAATCATACCTAAAACCTACCCTCCAGAGGGATTTTTAAACAATTCTCAAATCAAGGTAAAGAATAACACGCATGTAAAATTTCATAAATAAACATATATTGTGACAACTGTTTCGTAATTAAGCATTTTCAGAAAACTGTGAACTAAAATTTACAAAATCCAACTTAAGTACCAACATCTATACTAAGAAAGTGGAGGATGGAAAGCAAGGAAGGCGGAATGAATCAGAACTACCTGAGAAGGTGACCTGGCAGGATGTGTGACAATGGGTTTTAACAATGGAGACGGGTTAAACACTTGTTAATTGAGGTTGGAAGCATGGCAACTGAGAACAGATTTGTTGATTTCTAAAATATTTAAATAATTTAATTTTCAATTAACTTTTTTGTTGAATATGCAAAACTTTGGCATTTTCAGTGGGATAAAACTATGTCCAGAATCTAATAAATGGTTAGAATTCAGACATCTTAATAATTTAACATATTTCAGATTAACAAAGTGTTTTGAAATGGAATTTTGATGCTAGCGACCAAAACAGAAATTTACTGGTTGCTCAGTTTAAAACTATAATACAATTAAATTTTAATCCTGCCTACAAAAGGCTAGGACAAATTATATTCACATACTGTAACTATGAAATTCACTAAAGTTGGATTAATGATCCAAATTTTGGTTCTTTTTTTTTAACATTAGTATCATGGAATTTTTGAAAATGAATTATACTCTCCATCCTTTTAGAACACATTTGAAGATAGAAAAAAAGTTTATAATAAAATCTTCGCATCAATCGGTAAAGCAACAGTTCCCTTTTCAGTGGTTAGATTTATTAAATTATTATTATTAATTAAATAATTATTTTCAACCTATTAGAATTAAATTTTCAATTCCATCTTTTAAAGACTTAGTTACACTAGTTTTTGCGCCTATCATTACTGGAGCATTATCGACACTGAACACAATGCAGTTGTCCGACACAACGTTTTCAATTTAAATTTATTTAGAAAAAGTTCAGAAACTCTAAGTAATGTATCATCACCATTAAAATTAACCACAGATAATAAACCATATTTAATTTGCAAGTCCTCCATATTAAATACGTAACCATAATGGTGTAAAGTTTTATATCCATCTGGTTGCTACCATTGGTAGAAATACAAAATGCCAATCACACTTAAATTTGTATCGATATTTTTAAATGATATCCCAAACTATAGCAGTTGTTGTTGTTTGAGCAAAAGCATATTTTTTAGTGATTTCACAATAAGGAAACATTTTGCATAAAGTAGTTCTGCTTTTATACAATTGTTTATTTTTCTTTTCCAACACTGAAAATAAGTTTCGTATATTTTTCAAAGGAATTAACTAAAGACTTCTGTTTTTTCGTATCAATATGTTTTCCTACATTCCATCGATCTTCATGTGAAACAGTAAAAATACACCGACAAACAGTGCAAAAGGTAAATGTATTGACTTTTCTTGACTCTAAAATTGATGGAAACTCTTCTACAAAAGATTTTTTTCTAAACACAATGGTATTTTCTTTTAACCACGATAATACACTACACAACATATTAACAATACTACTATAATTACACCAAAACTTTAACCAGAAAACATAACATTTTGTAATTGAAACTGTATAGCAGGTTTTCTGTATTTTCTTTTTGCACAGATGATAAAAATAGCCTACCGACTTTCTCTTTCTACAAATTGACATGACAGCAAACGAATCCATATGACAGTAAGGTAAGACCTTTAGTCTACTTTAACCGCTTGTGTACAAATAATATGCCTACAATATAAAAAATAAACAAAATTTTTACATGAAAAACAAAAGAATTGACTAAATACTTTCCAGGAGAAAATATCTAAATGTATCAAACTAAGAATGGTTTTACTTTTTTCCTGCTGATATTTATTGTTAAAAACCAAATTGTGTTAAAATACAGAGAAATTTATTGCAAATACGGAACCCTGGAGATTACTTTTGTGACCGTCTCCACTTCTTTTGACCAGCTGGAAGTTACGCACGCACGCAACGCAAGTGAAATTAAATGTTATATTTTATTTTATCGCCAAATTAAAAGATTACAGAATTAATTATGATTTATAAAAAAGACATAACGGCAAGATAAAGCCTTAATAGTGGCCGAAAAGCATACCGTTTAATTTAGCTAGCACGTGGCCGAAAATGGACTGACCTGACCTCGTTCCGTTATAAAATATAACCTAGAGCTAGACTTTTTTACACTGCACTAAAGAAGAATTATTGCACAACAATCTTGTCTTAAACAATGATGGATATTGTGCAACCCATTTAAAAAATACTGTTTTAGTTGTATTTCTACAAAAGTTTCGGAATGAATTGAAAGAAAACTTTTAACAATGTTAATATTGATTATTGTCTTTTCCTATAGAAGTAATCTAAAAAAAAAAGACTAGTGAAGCAAAGAATGGTACAACAGAAGTGAATTTAATGATGTACATCTCCTAAAAGAACTAAGAGCTAATAGTAATGTAGATGACTACAAAAATTGTCTAAGAACTAATTAAGAATTATTTTAAGAACTTCTTCATAATGATGGCCATTTACATTGAAAATGAATACCTTAAAGAGGGAATATAACAGTACTAGGGCCAGATAAACTGCTACTCTAAGTTTCAATCATTATATTTTGCACTGTTTTGTTTCAAAGTACTGGCTCATCTCGATATAAATGGATGAATTGTAAAATCAAATCTTTCTGTTCTTCAGATATGATTTGAGTAAAACACTAAATCTTAATATCAAAACATAACTGTTATATTAAAAAATAAAATATATAAAATACTGTTGTCAGGTGGAATTCGGTTGCACAACTATATAAAGTGAAGTGGCCACACATTCAAACTGTTTGTACAATTCATGCAATATATTGAGCGAGTTCCAGGAATTTTGGTACCATTTTCTGGTTGTACAACCTAATTTTACATTGCACAACCAACATTAAAAGGTCAATTTATTATACAACCATGCCGTCACACAAGTATATTGTAAAGATATTGAACGTCTAGTTCTGACTCATTATAATAAAGAAAAATATTTTAAAGAGCCAGTAGATCCAGTAAAATGATTGTACATACAAAAATTAAATTCGACATTGCAATTATAGTTTTTGCAGGAAATTATATGTACAATAAATATCTGTCTATAACAGGGTTGTCCAACTGACGGCCCGTGGGCGGCATGCGGCCCGCGAGAGCTTATTAGATAAAAAATAAAAAAATCAGAAAACTCCTTTTGAAGGAGATTTTATAATGTAATATAAACAAACTTACACCAAATATGCTGGTTTGTAATTTAATTAAGTTATTAATATCAATATTAATAATAAAAAAATGAAGAGAAATTAAAAATTAACTTAATTAGTCTGGGAACTCTATATATGGCACACAACCACTTTAAATGTTTAATTTTGGGCCTTGAGGCTTTGTAAGTAGGACACCCCTGGTCTATAATATATCAAACATATTAAAATCAATGAAATTTAAATTTAAGCCTAAATTTTAACTTTATTATTAGACAAAATTTAAATAAATCTATAAACGAATATAAATAATTAATTTAAGAAACATCTTTTTTAATCTACAATAAATAGAATATATTTCGGCCTACTCAACGTCATCATCTTCATCTTCAACATCATTACTCCATCCACTATTACCATATTTGCCAGTTGCCCCATCATCAGGTCTGTAACAACATAAGGAAAAAATACACATTATAGACTAGTTTTTAATTTCATACACAAGTAGGCTATATTGTAGTTGATACTGTATTTATAGTAGTGACACAATATATGGTGTTTCATAAAAAGCCGTATTTGGACAGTATTTTGTTATATGCATGGACTTAGCAATGACAAAAACTTTATTTTTATGATAAAATGCTTTTGAGCATCTTTTCTTCCGTTTGAAATACCTTTTTATTTATTCATAAAATTATAGATTTAAATGATATAGATAAAAACAACAAAATACAGTTTAATTAATTTTTTACTGTACTTAGTCAGCCCTTGCTATAAAGAACTACGATGTCCATTGTAATGAAAGTCTGTTATACTGAAATGAATGACATAAGTAGGCCACATGTAACACATAATTCTCCCCAATTCTTATTTGAGGGTAGACAAAAGGTGTAGTATTTCACTCGCTTCTCGTGGCACACAAGCCAAGGACAGAATAGGCGTGTACTGCACAGTAAACTAACGTAAACATTGCTAGCAATGTTACCATGACAATACGGTGTTTTTCTGTTGTACAGCACGATAGCTTAGCTACAAAGCTTACTGTATCCGCATCTAGTCCATTATATCGAAAGTCTGTTACATCGAAGTCTGTTATAGCAAGGATCGACTCTACTTGCCTTTTTCCCTTATCAAAGTTTTGAAGGTCATTTTTTAACACACATTTTTCTGATAGTGATTTTTCTCCAACTGATGTCAAGGCTTATTGAATTAAAATACATTCATCCATAAAAAAAATAGAAATAATTCATTTAAAAACTATCTTGTTTATCTAGTATAAATAGAATATAGTTTGCCTACTCAAGGTCATCATCTTCATAAGGTCATGAATTCAATAAGCCCACCATATTGTAGACTTTAACTTACTTCTTTCTTAATAAAGATTTCTATCATCAGGTAACACCAATGATCCGATGTTTCCTATAAATTTTAGCTCCAAGAGGTCAGAATGTATTACTGTATTTTGGTGACTTTTGTTTAATTATGTATAAAAAAAGAAAGGGAATGATTGTTATTAATTTGTAGCAGATTGAGGAAATAAATACATTTATTATTATTATTATTATTATGTTCTAATGATGTCAGTGTCATTAGTTTTAGAGAGTATAATATATTTCAAGGTGTTTCTTGTTTGCCTCGCTGATGGACACTTCAGAAGTACGGTATGTGCTTATACACTTCACATAGTGGTAAGTCCACAAGTTGGAAGCGATGCAAATATGTTTCCATGACTATATGTCTAGTCCCAACTCTAGCTGCTAATGTTGCAACATCATCCCACACTTGAAAATAGATCTTAGGATCAGCTGGATGTGCCTGGATATATTGTACAGATATTGTATTGAGCGAACCCATTTTGACACCTCACAGATCAATTTTGAGTAATTCCCCTCAAAATGTACATAGTCACATAGAGAATGTTAAACTAGTGGCAGTGGACCAAAATAAATGTCAATTCTGTTTCTCTTGCAACCAACTCTGTTGTTTTATTCTCTTGGATTGAACAGTGACTAAAAATCCAGTCAATAGATTAAGGACTAGATTCCTGATATTTTGAAATAATAGTCTGTGGGAGAATCAGAAGAGAGTACTTGAAATGCAAATTTTGAGTCAGACAAAATACATACTTTTATGTGAGGTAAAGATAAACAGTGAAAAAGTATCTATAGCTAATAGTCAAATGTCAAGTCTAGATGTAGCATTACATGGGGTAAAATATTAACTCCTGTGAACTAGTTGCAAAATTCAGCTCCTCCTCCGTTTCATTTTAAATAAACTGATCCATCTGCGTAAACATGAACATTGAACATAGTCCCTATACACTGTGTTTATTGTTGCAAGAGTTGCCTACTGACAATGGAGTTGTTCATCATTTTTAGAGACAGCTTCCAGTAGTACATTATGGATGCATGCCCTTCCCATTTACCCAAGGTGAGATCGGATAGACTGTTGGTACCTTCTCAACACAATGCTAAGATTTTCCTTCTAGATGATCCTTTGTCCTCATGTTGACTTTCAGACACAATAGAGGTATATTGGATTATCGGTAGCATATGGATCTTAAGGTTATTTTAACCACATTATTTTATTGATGTATAACTTCAGTAGTTCGACACAACTCTCAATCGCCATTTCAATCTCGACGCAGGTTTATGCACAACTTGAAGTTTTCTTCAATACTTGATAAAGACAGAATTAAGAAAATGTCCCTTTATTATTTCATATTTTCAACTAGGTATATATCAAGTTTGAAAGCCTACTTTTGATTTTCTAATTGTATAATAATATTTTCCCCCTTGCATTTATTTCCAAATTAAAAAAAAATACGGATAAAATTTACTCGGTTTTTAGACAGGTATCTATTTAATGCTGCATTAAATTTTGTCATGATTTTACCGCTAACAACTATAAAGTGTTATTGGTATTTGTTTTTCCTTCTGGTGAAATTTTTTTTTTTTTTATTATTTAAACAATACTGTCCAAATATCAAAAATTTGTTATTGGTAAGCAATAGACATTGTTTAATGATAGGTCTATAAGTTCTTATCTTTAAACAAATTATAGCAATACCGATTTTAGATATGTATCCTTGAAAGTTCGTTTGTTTACATTTAAGGCTAAATTTAGGACATATAGTTTAAAAAATCGCAAAAGTTTGGATCAGATTAAGTAAGTTTTGGGATTTAACTTTATGATTTAGTCACACTGTTCTTACAAGACCTAAGCTTTATTAATTGCAAGATATGTATAATAGATAGTCGGTTGCTGTAACAGTAACAATTTGAGTAAAAGTTTATGGTGTGGCTAAGCTTACACACAATGAATGCTGATTGAGTAGACCTATCTGATGGTGAACAATCCACACTTCGGGTAGTAATGAAACATAACTTATGTTATAGAATTTTGATGACATTTGTAATATTTAAAGGTAATATTTCCAAATATAAAACCTGAAGCGAACATTTCAAAATAAATGTTAAAAATGAACATTTCATATGGAGAGCTCATTCGTTATGTGGTGGCGCTTGGAGCGAGAGAAGTCTTGCTTGGAATGGGGGGGGGCAGCCTGTGGAGGGGAAGTGTGTAGACGGCAATGTCTGGCATCCTGCCCTTCCGCCGCTTTATCAACACTAACTATAAGGTATTTTGAAATGAATAACCATTTGACAAAAGCTATTCTACAGCTATGTTCCCTTACTGTGACCATTAATTAATTATATGTGGTTTTAAAATAATGAACACTTTTACAATAACTACGAAACGACCATTTTATAGGATGAATTCAAATTACTTGTAAATTATAAATACTCTACACCACTCATTGATCCATCACTGTCAGAATCGGAATCATCACTGGCATCTTGTTCATTTTGGTCACTGTTTTCACTGTCGGTGCTGTCTTCAGCTAAATTAACAATAATCCTTTCTGAATTTTCGTCAATAATCTGTTCAAGTTTTTAATATTCTTCCTCAATTTCCACTACATGTTTATAAAGCTTTGACCAATCATCAGCAGATATCGCATCAATCTTTTCTCTAACCAATTGAATACAATAAACAAAGACTAGAGCACTGTGGTGACAATATATACAGATACACTTTCAAAAGTCCCTTACCACACTTGGGAATAAACAAAATAACAAAAAACAAAAATTTTTTGTCAAAAGTAAAATGTTTATTCCTATTAGACCCTTATAGCTATTACAACAACAAAGTTGTCATCTTCAGAGGGAATCTTAACAAAGACTAAATTAAAACTATTTACAACTAAAGTGACCAGTTTCTCTACCCCACTCCTCTGGTGCATTGACCTATCAACAATAGGGTTGACAGTTCAAACACCTGTATTGTTACCTGGAATGGGGAAGGCCCAATCCTCTAACAAACAAAGATGTTTTAGAATTTACAAAATAATCATCCCTAAACTAATTATCTAAACATATTAACTAAATAATAATAATTTTTTTTTTTTTTTTTTTTTTTTTTTTTTTTTTTTTTTTTTTTTTTTTTTTTTTTTTAAATACATGAATATAACTATTATCATAACATATTAAACAAAAATACGAATAATACACGCTATGTTACAAATTCTATTAACATATTAAAATGAGATACAAATATTTACTTTTACAAGAATAAAAAAATTAAAATTAAAAAAAATTAATAATTTTTTTATAATTTAAAAAAAAAAAAAACCACTATGCTGAAAATACCATAACAACATAAAAAGGTTAATCTTTAATAATAGATACAAGAATAAATTTTTTTACATGAATCATAAGAATGGTGCTATCTTATGATTCATGTAAAAAAATTTATTCTTGTATCTATTATTAAAGATTAACCTTTTTATGTTGTTATGGTATTTTCAGCATAGTGGTTTTTTTTTTTTAAATTATAAAAAAATTATTAATTTTTTTTAATTTTAATTTTTTTATTCTTGTAAAAGTAAATATTTGTATCTCATTTTAATATGTTAATAGAATTTGTAACATAGCGTGTATTATTCGTATTTTTGTTTAATATGTTATGATAATAGTTATATTCATGTATTTAAAAAAAAAAAAAAAAAAAAAAAAAAAAAAAAAAAAAAAAATTATTATTATTTAGTTAATATGTTTAGATAATTAGTTTAGGGATGATTATTTTGTAAATTCTAAAACATCTTTGTTTGTTAGAGGATTGGGCCTTCCCCATTCCAGGTAACAATACAGGTGTTTGAACTGTCAACCCTATTGTTGATAGGTCAATGCACCAGAGGAGTGGGGTAGAGAAACTGGTCACTTTAGTTGTAAATAGTTTTAATTTAGTCTTTGTTAAGATTCCCTCTGAAGATGACAACTTTGTTGTTGTAATAGCTATAAGGGTCTAATAGGAATAAACATTTTACTTTTGACAAAAAATTTTTGTTTTTTGTTATTTTGTTTATTCCCAAGTGTGGTAAGGGACTTTTGAAAGTGTATCTGAACAATTGAATACAGTCATCAGTTTTATAAATGTTGTGTTGTGTTGAGCAACATGATTCTTGATTACTGCCCAGGTGATGGGGGCGGGAAGTCTAATGACACTATGGCTATGTTCTGCAAGTAACGAGTCAATTTTATACATTTTTGTTCTGTTTTTATTAAGTTTTATTATTTGGTAGAGTTCTGGTTTGAGCATTTTTTCATGGAACGGTATGTCTTTTTCTTGGAGCCAGATGATCATGTCACATTTTTTTAGTGGAAGAATTTGGTGATAGGTTTAATTGTTTGTTAAGGTATGATGCGTTGTCTATTATTATAACAAAGTTGGGGGGAAAGTTAGGTATTAATTTCTCTTTTAACCATTGATCGTAGTTTTTGCAGTTTATTACTTCATGGCAATCACCACTCTTTTGTCCAGATTTGAAAAATTAACAATGCATTTGAAAAAAACCCTTTCTCACTTCCTGCATGAACAATAATGCCATATTGACCTTTAGATATCGGAGTATGAAGGTCTGCTTTAGAGTTGTTGGACCATGAATGAGGTTTTATGTGTGACGAATGTACATAGGTTTCTTCCAGTATAAACAATTGTCCTTTTTTCCTGCTGCACTGCTTTTGTTGCTCTCAGAAAATTGATTCTTTTTTTCCATTATTTCAGGTTTTTAAATAAAGATTTTTCTATTGTCACAATTTTTGTTCCACTTAAAGCCCAATTTCTGGGTAACTTTCCAAAGGCACCATAAGCCCCAATTTTCTCTTTAAAACCTGCAGAAATTTTTTTAGCTGTGATTTTGGACGTTACTTGTAAGGTGAAATTCATTTATACACCTTCAAACAACACACTTATCAAAATCATATAATCCAGATTTAAATTTGTTCCTCAGATGTCGTTTACGAAGGGTCGAGAAAGATTGCCGAGTTTCTGTATTAGTTTTATTTTCTTTAATTATTCATTGAATACTCCTGGGGGACACCCCTGTAGCCTGACCAACTATTTCTTGCACCTCCCATTCCATCAAGTTATAAATATTACTTATGAGCTCTCGTGCCTGGCTGTGAATAATTTTCTTACCGACAATTTTTGTTCTATTTAGGTTCAGTTCTATATTAATAACAAAAGCAACAACACTATACAAGGCATTAACAAATCACTATACTACTAACTAAACAGTATCCGATGTTGTACGACACATAATTGATTACATCTTGTTCGTAATACACTGTCTAGAAAGGAGGCGGAACACTGACTCACTCGCTTCCCCCACCACTAAAAAGTGACGAGGAACCTGTTTGCCCGATGAAGATCAAGTGCCACTACACATCAAACTGCCTCTATTTTACATCTATTTACACTGCCAATGATTCATCATACATATCAACTCAATATATATTTTATAGGTAGGATCTATCTTGATTGCTAATGTTTCATCAAACATATCAACTTAATATGTCAACTTATTTCATATGTATCTTAACTGCCATTATTTCATCAATCTTATCAACACAATTTTCATCTTTTTCCAGTTGTTTAAAGGCGAAAAACCTCTCAGACATCATCCATTATCTTATATAAAAAGGAATAAAAGAACATAACATTAAGACACCTAGCCATCGAATACTCTAATTGAGTAGTGTTGAAAAAGTTAAACAATAGTTGGTCATGGGAGACCTGATAGGAAAATGAAATAGAAGGATCTAATCCAAGACTACACGAAAAAAGGTGTAAATCCAGCTAGGGATTCTCTCGGGATTGCGAACCCGAACTCACTAGAATCCATAAGGGTAACTATACTTTCTACACTAAAAGAAAAGGAAAATAAAGCCCCTTCATTATATAATCTATTATGACCATGTAACCATAATTATGAATTAATATAAAACATTCATGTGATTATTACTTTCATATTATTAAAGGTATTTGTTAGTGAAACAACATTGATTATACAAATTATACTATTGACCAAAGGTGCTTTGTACCATGTTAAATTGTTAAGTATTTAGTAAAATTCTATAATTACTAAGACTAGCTGGCCATGGTTTTTGGCAGTTACGTCATTTTACAAAATATTGTTTGGTTTCATTATATAATTTTGTTGAAATAGTTTTTTTTTTTAAATCTACTATATGTGTTAAGAATTAGGATAGTTTTAATTAGGAATATAATCTAAGTTCTTTTTAAGAAGCCAGTATGACAACAAATATTGTGGCAGACCTGGAAAACCATGCTTATGTAAACCATTAGCAAGGCAGATGTCATTGATACTACAATGATATATAAACCCTTCGGTGAGAGGAAACTTGGTCAGTGGGCCAAGATTGATCAAGGGAAAGTACTGGAGGAATTCTTGAAGATAGTCAAATGGACTTGGCGAGTAAGAGCTTCCTGGGAGAATAACTACTGAAGATAGGCCTAGCCAGACGGACTTGGCGAGTATGAGCTACATAAGAGTACCGAGACATCAGACGAACATCCATGAGTGGAAGAGCAAACTTCGTGTATAAACCTTGTAATATTTCAGAAACAAGTCATTATAAACTATAACGTAGAATCAGATCTGTGATTCACAACAATTAGAGTCATTCTGGATTAATAGTAGTAATAAGGAGATTAATTGTAGTATTGTAGTAAGATAGGAGATAGTCATTCCATTATGTTTGCGTATAGCCCAACTGGATTGTTAATAATTAATTAGGCTACCTTGTTTGAAGTGTTACCGTCGAACAATCTTAAATTAAGGATTGTTCGACGGTAACACCTCAAACAAGGTAATTAAATAGTAATTAGATAGTCATTCTTAATAATAATTGTTAATAAAGATTAATTTAGTACTGAAACACTGATTTGATTATATTAAAAGTTAAAGAACCCAGGCAGTTAAAGGAACCAATCCTAACATATGTCTAATAAAGGTAATATTTCAGAGAGATTTTACAATTGTGTATTGTACCTAACGGTGCGATTTAGTTAAAAAATTTCTGAAAATCGTTTACTACATACCTTATTTTGAAACAAAGAGATCTTATTTGATTTCGATAGAAACTTTTCAAGTACCAAAATACAATAGTTAAGTAAAAAATAAGAAATATAAAAGTAGGAACTTGACTTTCAGTAACAAATCAACCTTAGCATATGGTTTGTGTAGGTTATGCAACGGGGTGACAATCGTGTATCATATGACAGTTACGCATTACATGTCATCTGAAAGCTTAATATTATTACGTTGTATGATTGAAGAATCATGAGAAATAGGTTCAATGGGAAGGTCACTATGTAGCCTACCTAGTCACCTAGCCAGACCTAATAAAAGAATATACCATACCATATAAAATATATTTCTAATAATGTTTCTTACCTCAATATTTTGGTGGATCCACGCGTTTTAACATAAAAATCAGGTGATCAGACAGTCACTAACTCCACAGCTGGGAAAGTCTAACTAAAAAACGGCCACCAATCAACTTGCCACGCCTACAACAAGTTGCTAATTTCCGACTATTAACGGGTCATGATTATCTACAAAAACACCTCCACCGGATAGGGGTCACCAGCGACCCTTATGTAACAATAGGCAGGAAATGGACTGCGAGCACCTGAAATTATGTCCAGCTCTTGCGGAAAAGAGGGATTCTCCCGACTATGACCTGTACTGGGCTGCGAGGAAACTAATGGCGGAAGCCTAATGTTTGGCGTAATTAAAAAAAAAAAAAACTAACTTCACAGGTAATTGTGGAGTATACATGTAACAAAATTTTACTGTGAAAAATTATGAAATTGTCAATTATTTACCTTGTTTTCAAACAATCAGATCATATTTGCTTACGGAATACACTTTTCAAGTTATAAAATACAATAGTTTAGTAGAAAATAAGAAATATAAAAGTACAAAATCCAGCTTAAGTTAAGACTGCCTAAGTTAATATTGATAACTAGGCTATGTTTGTCAAGTCAGTGGATGTGTGATCGCTTGTTAAATTTCATGGCGCTCAATGAGACGTAATAAAGGAACTACAGGTCTGGGAAAGTCACTATATATATATATATATATATATATATATATATGAAAAATTATGAAATCGTTCACTATTTACCTTGTATTCAAACAATCAGATCATATTTGTTGTCGGAAGAAATTTTTCAAGTCCCAAAATGCATTTCTTCACTGACAACATATATAGAAAACAAGGGAATCCAGCTGCTCTTAGGTTAAATCCAGCTCCGATAACGAAAGCCTACGTTAATATTTTTGACTATGATCATCAAGTGTCATCGCTCAATGTTTATTATTAAAACATATATTTGTCACAGCAAATTCCTGGCTGTGTGTTGTTACTGATATGTCATGATGTTGGAAGTATGCGTATTACATGCCTTTTGACAGGTTAAATATCACTACGCTGTATGAGTTCATAATGATGCAAACTAGGTCTCGGCAGGTCACTAGGTACATATATATTGACCTAACCAGACCTAGTAAATGAACTGGAGGTCTGGTAGACCTAGTAAATGAACTGGAGGTCTGGTAAGGTATATATAGTTACCTTACCAGGCCTGTAGTTCCTTTACTAGGTCTGGCTAGGTCAATATACTTATTGACCTGATGAGACCTAGGTCACATGATTCTGAAATCATACAGCTTAGTAATATTTACCTGTTAGAAGACAGTTAATCCCCATAATCTATAGACACGCTATTTCACTAGCTATACATAACTTAAGAAACCTAGAGGAATAAGCTCATTGTTTATTCTGAATATCGAATCCAAACTTATAAATTGCTTATTTTTGAAAGAAATATTGGGTTCTGACACTTGAAAGGGTCTTCCCAGCTAAAAGATGATCCAATTGTTTAATAATGAGGTATGTAAAACTCGATTTTATTAAATTTCATATTAAATCGCACCAGGATCTACACTGGACATTTATCTTATTTTTTATCTAAGATTAACTTACTTACATGTTAAATGTATTTGGTCCTTCTGGAAAACCAAACACATTACGAAATATATCAAATAAACTCATTTTTGGCTTCAAATTGTCACAAAACTACACTGTTCATATTTTAGTACAATAATGCAACACTGACTTAAAATTTATTTACTAGGATTGAATTATTACGTAATTTGAGCTAATAAATGACAGAGGGTTTAACAACATGTTATTGCAATTCTCTGGTTATGATAATGTGGAAGGCCAGATGATTATTATTGTTGTTTAATTATCAGCTGTTCCATAATAACTTTATACAGCTGAAAATGCACGAATTGAATAGAACAAAATGGCAAAGGACAGAACCAAACAAAGAAAGCTATTTTATCTATGAAGCAAAACAAATAAACAAAAACCCATTGCCATTCCCAATTCCCAGTAATATTTAAATTTTAAAGTAGCCTAACAATAATGGACGGTTAAGCTGTGATGGTGTTCATTTGAATGAACTGTAACTGATATTTACCTTTAAAAGTGGTAAATAAGTGATTTATATAAAGATCTAATAAACAAAATTTACTTTTTGGTAATTATATAAGATTAGGGATTAATGCTAATTTTCATTATGCGACTGTGAAATTATATCATCCTAAATATTAAGCACTTTTTGACCTCACAAAAATGTGAAGAAAAATGCTTCTGCATGATTTATATAACCTGTTATTCGTACGTAACAATATTTTGACGAAATAAATTGGAACAATAAACAAACATTGTATTGCCATGCAGTTTTTTTTGTTTTTGTTTTTTTTTCGTTTTTCTATTACATAATACATTATTGTTAATTATTTTAATATATATATATAAAGTTTGTGGTAATGTGTTGAGTCTTGCAACCTCTAATCTAACCCACATTTTCAGTTACCAAAAACTTCAGGAATAGGTTAGGTTAAGTAAGGTTATGTTATTCATGAATATATTTAACCAAAATGGTTTTTAAAATCTGGTTTAAATTTATTTTGTACCCAGATTTTAAGTCAACTGGTGCACCAAACAAAAACACATTTTTATTTAGTTTGGTAAATATTAGCTATAATTTAATCCAATATCATAGTTTTATAATCAGTTGATTCATAAAAAGGTGTACATTATGTCAATTACTGTAGTTTGATAAATCTTGCTTTAATTTAATTGATGATGTAATTTTACCGTCAGGAAACGGGATAAAAGATAGATGCATTAATAATTAGTTTGGTACCTAAATCTTAATTATAAATTAATTTGCAACAAAATAGACTACTTTTCTCCTCTAAAGTAACAATTGATATTATAAAGTGTATTTTGTTTCTATACACATCATCCATAATGTTAACATCCTGGGTTATGACACAAATCAATCTTTTTGAACTTTACAAAATATCATCATTCTACATAGAATAACACATATTATGAAGTAGAAGTTGGTGGTTAGCTTATGACAAAACACATGGTTAATACATATAGCATGGTAATACATTAATAAATGGTTAATTTTTTCAGGTGTAATTGTATCCACTAGTTACTCCTGATAGATATAGGCCCTATTACCTTTAGACATCGACTATAGAAAATGTGTTTTATTAGAAATACCTAATTGTATTCTTAAAAAGTTTGGTAAAGCGTTATTTTAAATTAGACATAATATAGTATGTTGGTTATTTCATTTAAGATTAAAAATTAAGAAATTGCCATTGAAGAACAGTGGTTGATATAGGCATACATATTTACAGCAACATAGTTGATTAAAATAACTAGGTTAATAATGACAGGACTCAACATTATGGTTTTTCATTATCTATCCCAAATATAATATTTTGTTTGCTCAAATTTTGTTTGTAATGTAGCAATCCAGAATATAGAAGAAAGGTTCAGAGTGATGGTAGCTTTCATAATGGGTATTGGTAGGGAGGTGTTGTAGAATAAAATATGAAGAGCTCAAGATGAACATGTTAGTGTTAACGTATTGTGCAAGATACTATCCTAGTATCCTCTCTGGTCTGGCTAGGTATATCTAAAGAAGATGTAGCTTGTAGGTTAGAGTTTAATAGAGAACATAGCCTATTATTTTGTATGGATAGGAGACACAGGCTCACCTTGGAAAGTGGTCCTTGGCCCTTAGTAGTATACAAATTAAAAAATACAATTTCGTAAACACTGTTAATCATTAGAAAGAATCTCAATCACAGAACATCTCTACTGATTGAGAGAGTGAAGTGTTTATAAAATGTGTTATTTTAGAACTTTAGTGTGTTATGTTTTTCTATTTGTATATTGCTAGGTAATACCAAAAACCACTTTCCAAAGTGTGTCCTACCCTGTGTGTCCTATTCATACTAAATCTAAATAGAAGAGGTACCTACTATTATATAAGCTATAATATATTGTTAGGCCCATTAGATAGACATAATACAAAAATGTTAATGCCCTTTCTATTAAAGAATAGAAGGTCTTGTAAAAACTGTACATGTTATTTACTGTTTTAGGGGCTTGACAATCCTTTCATGTGATTTTAGATAATTATTGATCAGCTGTGAACTGTTTTTAAAATAAAAATTAAATGATTTTTTTTGCTTTTTTTTTTTTTACTGATCATTGTTGTAGTTAATCAACTAGTTTTTTATGGAATAAAGCTAACTTGGAACAAATATTAAGAAGTTAAAATAATTTATTTTATATTTGTTAAGTTAATTATTTATAAAAATAAATTCAACTTAATCACAGATTGATATTTCTAGCTAACTCATATAATATTATTGGTGACTCCCGATATGATCTTGTAAGTAAAATACAAAATATCTTATTATTAGGTGTACGAAAAGGTTTTCTAATCGTAGTTTTCTATTCACTACTACTAAAAAAGTATATATATATATATATATATATATATTGTTTTGTTTAATGACCAGAAATCTGTAGTAGTGGAGGAAATGGTTAGCATTAAACTGCCACCTTTTTAGACAGAAAAACTAGATATTTGGTTTATAGTCAAGTGGAAGCTCAATTTATAATATCAGTAGGCTAATTACAGTTGAAAATACTAAATTTAATTATTTAACACGTTGACTGCTAGCGTCCACGATCGTGGACTCACGGGGGCGCTGCCATGTGCGTGTGTCTATGATCGTGGATGCCATAGTTTTGTTACTTAGATTCGTCAGTGTGTCTAGCATTTGTGTGGTGTGGACGACTGGTTTTGCGCATGTGGGGAGATAGTTTTCTTCCATTTTTGCGATCGTAGTTTTCAGTTCCCGTGTTTCCATAGTAACATATATGTGTTATGTGGACGTCTCCAGGTGCTCACGTCCACGATAGTGGACGCAGACTAAAATGGCCTAAATCATTTTTTTTGCCCAAATTGTCTTCCTACATGTTTTTCCATCATAACACATCTGATATTAAGTAAAAATAATTTTTAAAATTTTTAGCATGTGCCAATCAATATTGCATGACTTTTAGCAGTCAATGTGTTAATGGTATAAATAGAACAAAAGTTAGTTTAAAATATTTGGGATCTGGCCAAGCCCAGCTGAAATAAATAAGTAAAAAGTAGCAAACAAATATTTTATCAATTTTTAAAAAGAGTGAAGGCTTACAAATAACAAACAGTAAGCTCAAACTTGGAGATTTAAAGCCTAGTCAGCTATTACATAAAAATAAAAGGGTTAGCTGGTACAGATTTTTCTGATAAACTACTGGGTACGTAATGAAATCCAAAATATTTTAACTATAGGTGATGGAAATGTAGAGAAATAGGTGATCGGTTGTGGGAAATTAGAACTCTAGATTGAGATCCAGTCCATTCAAATTCTACAAATGCTCAAGCTTTTGCTGTTAAACATTCATCTATTTTAACTGTGTACAAACTATATAACAGAATTTATTAATTAGAAAGACCACTTAATTGTCGTAGAAGTTTAAATAAAAACAACAACCCATTTCCCAAACACCATGTTAGTAGATCAAGGTATAACAACGATAAGGTGACTATACTTTTCAGAACCAATATCGGGATGCTCCTGAAAGACATCAGATGTGGGTGGGGACATATAAGACATATAAGATTGTTGATATTAACAAATTAAACATTTAATTTTTAATTACAGGCACTTTACTAATTTGAAATTAGTTGTTATTTAAATTTTTAAAATATAAAGGTCAACTATTTTACATTAGATTTTAGAAACACTGACTCAGAGGACGTACCCAAGGAGTGGATAGTATGGACACAACACAGGTATTTGCCGGTTCCTTCAGTAACACTAATTTACCTATATAAATTACAAGTACATAGTTTGTATTATTGCTAATAATATTTTATCGATATGTGTTAAGATGTGATCAGTATTATCCCAAGATTTAAGAATAATTTTCTGTTAAATCCAAAACTGGGACAAATCACCATCCTGATTGACCCTTGAAAAAATTCAGGACTGGACCCCAAAAATCTGAACATCTGATCATCTTAAGCAAAGATGGCAAATACTTTTAATTATTTCAGATTACCCAATAAATGTCTTCCAGAACACTGTACCCCTCCTTGCCAATGGTAGAAACAGGAAAACTCTATACACAGCAACAATAGTAAACAGCATTACAGACTGTGCTGCAGGAACTTTTCTAAGAGGTGTTAATTATAGGTTAATTTTTCTTGAGTATCAGTCAGGATTAAAATTTCTTGTTGATAGTGGAGTCTATGTTTTTATACTTCCAGTTAATGCAAATTTTAAAGGTGACCCTTCTGTTTTTAAACTATTTGCTCTCAATTGATCAAAAATTTTGACATTTGGTATCAAATTTTCATCTGGGACTTGAAAAGAAAATTAGAATGGGCAAAAGTCATTGCCAAAACAACAAATGAGAATTTTAGGAACGGATTTTCTTCATCAGGTTCATTTAATAATAGATTTGAAAAATAAGTGTTTCAGCTAATATTGGCACAAAAACCGAAGCCATTGGCTTCAACACTGTAGGCAATTTGTGAAGATTTTTAAATTAAGTTACTAACTAACTATCCTGAACTGACAAAGCCAGTTCTTGCCAAGGAAAGTTCAACATGATTTAAAACATTTTATAACTATAACTAGTAGACAATCTGTTTTTTCCAATGCTGAGAATCTAAAACATGCTAAGGAAGAATGTCATATTCATTTTTGTATAGCCATAGAACTACATTAATTTATTATAAATACCTTTTTCAGTCAATTGTAGTCCTCTTTGAACGTTATTTTATACTAAGTGACTACTGTCATACTCAGTATGGTGACTTTGTTGTTGAAATGCGTTTGATCAAGTAAACGTAATTTTTGTGAAATCATGTGTTCCAGTTATATTTTATATAGAACTTTGTCTATCTGGATGTCATATTTGAAAAACTTGATAAATATGGTTTAAAAATCAGTGTTAATAAATCCATTTTGACAGTAATATGATTATTTACTATTTAATCACTCCGAATAGTATTAAACCTGATCTGTGAAAGGTTAATGTAATCAAGCACTATAAACGTCCGGAAACCATATGTGAATTAAAAAAGTTTCTAGGTATGATAAATTTTTATAGGAAACACTTCCAGAATGCTGCCCAAAATCAGTACTTGTTAAATGATTATTTAAATGGAGTAAAAATGAAAGATAACTGAAAAATTCAGTAGTTGGAAGACACAATCAAACAGTTTAAGAAATGTAAAGAAGACATTGTTAGTTATGCTCCATTACTTCCATGTCCTAACAATGAGCAAGAATTGGCTTTATTTGTAGATGCTACAAATTATGCAGAAGGATCTGTTCTTCAAGAGACGTTAGGTATTGATTGGAAGCCCACTACTTTTTATTAAATAAATTTAACGAATCACAATGGAAAAAATATAGTGTGTATGATAAGAGAACTTTTAGGTATACATCTCTCTAATAAATAGTTCAAACGTTTATTAGAGGGTAGACAATGTAAAGTGTTTTCTGATCACAAACCTTTAATTTTTGCTTTTAAGCAGAATGATGAAAAAGCATCAACATGACAATACGTCATCTGCAATTATCTCAATTTACAACTAATATATGTCATGTTGCATGAAAAGATAATGTAGTAGCAGATAATTTATCTTGAATAACCTCATTGATTACGATCATATAGCCACGTGCTATGTGCAAGTTCACAAACTTCACTAAAATTCAAACTCTCTCCTGTTTCTTCTGGGAAGTCTGTGGTGTGATACTTCTACAAATATTGTTCATTCTTACATACCACAAAAGTTTAGATTTGCAATTTTTCAATATTATCACAATTTGTGTCATCCTGGTATCAAAGGATCAGTTAAATTAATTTCGAACATCAAAATTTATATGGGAGAATATTTAAAAAAATGTTTTGCTGTGGGCAAAATCCTGTTTAGCTAGTCAAAAGAGCAAAATTACTGGACATACAAATACATCAATATCATGTTTTCCAATACATGCCATTACAATACTAACCTGTATAGATAGATTTATTAGTTGGACAGAAGTTGTATATGTGCAAAATATTAATTATGGCAGAATTGGTTGTAACAACTGAATCCTTAGGTTTTTGGAACACCTTACACAATTATTATAGACTAAAGAAGACAATTTTAATCTGAACTTTTTCATTCATTAGCAAAAATTTGTGGTTGTAAAATTCAACACACAACAACATACCATCTCAAGTAAAACGGAAAAATATAAAGTTGTCACTGTACACTCTAGGCTGCAATCAGAGCCCACTGTACAGAGAAATGGACTGAAATTTTACCAACAATTTTATTGGGACTACATTTTATTCTGAAAGTAGAGACAAACTCCTCAATAGCTGATATGGTTTATGTAAAACTAATCAGATTACCTGGAGATTACATTAAAGAACCAACTTTAAATGAGAATTCAATAAATTTTTTAAACCAGTTAACAACCTTAAACGTAAAATATACCATGAAAAATCATGCAACAACATTTGACCACAAAAGACTTATTCCAGTCAAACCATGTTTTTTATCAGGATTGACAGGTTAAGTCATCTCTTGTCAAACCTTATGAGGGACCTTTTTCCTATCCGACAAAGATAATACGAATGAAGGGTAGTGATATTAATACATTGATTAATAGACTCAAACCAGCGTATGTTCTCGTGGATCAGGAAAAAAAGATCTGTGAAGCCCAAAACTGATTCAGGTTGTACGATAAATTTTCTTCTCGATTTTTTATAGTGATATCACAACTTCGTTACTGTAGGAACTATACATAATATTGTTCACTATTTTAGGGGGTGACAATTGTATCATGTAATTTTAGATAACTCTATTGATCAGCTATGAACGGTTAAAAAAAAAAGATTATTTTTATTATTACTGATTATTGTTGTATCGTATGAATCACTAGATCACTGTGGTGAATATACAATGAAAGAAAATTCCCCAAAGCCACAATTTTGGATTATTTGTGATTTTGGGGGATTTTCTTTCATTATTGTTGTAGTTAAATAGGTACCTAGTTTTTTTCTGAAATAAAAGAAAAAATGCAACAAATATTAAGAGATAAAATAATTTAGGGTATTTTAAGTTAATTATCTATGAAAATAAATTCAACTTAATCGTATATTAATATTTCTTAGTCAGAAATACAGTCCAGAACCCCTACAGTCTACATTTTAAAAGGTGACTTTAAAATATATTATGTAGTTTATGTAGCTGTATTATTATAGTTTTAAACATGTTTGTATTACAAATGATGTTTTAGTTTCAGATTTCATCATTGATATGGATACAGATCCAAGTTGTGGAGAGGGTGCTGAAATAGCTGAAATTGATATTGAGCTCTCTAATGCAACAGAAATGACACAATTTGATTTCATAATTGGCTGTATTGAAGACATCCTAATTGGTATGGTACCATTTCAGTATCATAATACATAATTTGAAAATACTAAATTCATTGTTTCAATTGTCAATACCTTTCACACTATAAAAACCCAGATTTTATAATTTATTATTTAAAAAAAAAGCAATAAGTTATATTAACAAATTATTAAACTAGTTGAATAAATTGAAAAATTCATAGGATTACTAGTTTCAACAAAACGTGTTAGTCATAATAATATCTACATAGCCTATTTGTTAATGTTTAAAATTAATTAAAAATCGTACACAGACAGTGATAATATACCATGCACAAAAATAAGCTCAGTAGGCCTAAGCATTACCAAATCCTTAAATGGTAAAGGTGTAAAAAGAAAATATTGTTGTTGACAGAAGTAATGTAGATTTATCACTTTCTTGAATAAAACACAATTCTGGTCGCTAAAAGTAGAAAATATGTTCGATTGATATTAGTGAAAATAAGGATATATAAATAATTGCCATCGCTAGTGATCTACACTTAAAACTACGGCTTGTTTAACCAACATAAGCAGCATTATAAATACTACATGTCAATTAATAAACTCCACTTTTTTGCATTTTTTCTATTTTATTTTTAGAATTTATTAAAATCTTTCCTAAATTTTTATTACAGTTAAAGGCTGGTTTACAATGTTTTTTCTCTTCAAAAATATTACAACAATATTACAAAAAGTAATAGAAATTTTGGAAAGATTTTAATAAATTCTAAAAATAAAATAGAAAAAATGCAAAAAAGTGGAGTTTATGTAATAAACGATCAAACAGAATTCTTGTCTTTTCCCCCACTACTTCAACCTTTGTCAAAACATGTTTTAAAATAGTTTATGACTCACTGGGTTTCCCAGCTACAGGTTCCATTATCATGTAATGGGACTTGTGGGCTTGATTTCAAAGGTGTGTATAATTCTTCTTAGGTTATTTAGTCTTTGAATAAGCCTCGTCAATGCTGTAACTGGCGAAACCATAGTTGGCTAGACCAATAAATTGTAGGATTTAACAAAATAATTTGTGTGTGTTTATTTGTGTAACTTTTTTTAAGCATACCAAAAAAGATTATAGTGGGGGCTGTCCTATTGAAGCATATGAAAAAGATACAAAAAAAAAATATATTAACATTTTTATTAAGTAATCACTCATATTTTAAATGCCTTATGTGGAGTCTACAGGAAAGGTAGATTTTACACATAGTGAAGCAGTGTATATGTGACGAAGATTAGGGGCTGAAAGGAAAGCGGGAAATGCAAGGGCTATAGTATTCGCTTCCATGAATCATGAAGTAATTTATAATAAGGGGGGTTTGAAATTTTTATTTTTTTTTAAAGAAAAGAAGTTGCTCGATTTTTGGGTGCCAGGCAGCATTATGCTTACCAAATTATACTAATTGAGATTTTAATTTTATTTAACCTTAAATATGCTCAGGGTCGTAGATCCTTTTATAAGTGTACTCCAAATGGTATCAATGTGACCGTCTCCACTTCTTTTGACCAGCTGGAAACTTATTATAGTTTTGGTTTGGTGAGCTCCTTGGCGGGGCCACATCAAGATAGATGAGAAATTCTTTGTATCTTTCTGAAACTGAACATGTTAATTAATTAATTAAACTGAACATTAATTAATTTATTATTATAAATTATACATGTACACAAATTTATCTTTAGAAATTATCTTAAATTGAAAATTTAAGATTTTAATCATGTTATCATTGTCTTTAGTAGACTTAAATTTTTTCATAAATGACTCTATTTTTTATAGTTGCAACTCATGCTAAATCAATTACTACATAAGTGTCTTTTGTCTTATGTGTTCAAAATTATCTTGGATTTATTTATTTAAGTTAAATTTGAATCTTTAAGATAAACATCCTTTGTCTAAAAAACATTTAGATTCATTTATATGAAAAGATTAAAACATCTTAATATTTAAAATTATACAATTTATACTTTTATAAAAAATAAATAAATAAAAGAAACAATATTGACCTAAATCTAATTCACAGTTGTACTAGTATTGTCTTTATACATATTACCACGTTGAGGAGCAAATTCCAGTTTTCCCTCATGAAATGATGTCCACAGGTTGATAAGCGAAGTCCGCCATTTTCTTGTATTCTGAGCTGAAATTAATTGTCGCTATTATGAATTTACGATTTGTAGACTACCACATGCATTCTTTCTTTTTCTATAAAAACAAGGTTCGTTTTAATGATAACTCACTGTCTTTTCACTAGAAACACCTTTAGAATAGTTCATATAAAAGGAAGACACGTAGGCCGTACCACGTTTAGATATGGGACTGTCCGTTTGGCCTTTGTGTTAATCACTGTTCTTATTTATAGTGTTAACCAATTATTTTACGACACGACACATTGTCATTGGTCGTTCATACTTTAAATAACTAGTTTATATTTCTCCACTTCATTATAAAAAACGTCCTTTTTTACAAATCACATTGTTCTACTAAAAATTCACATTACTGAGAACTCGTCTGACTTGCAAGAAAACTGCTGAGGAACTGGGAAAAGACCTGCTTGTCGTATGCTCGATTCTAACACGGGGTTCACATACCTTTTGTCACGGAAACATAGTCTCTAACCCATAGTTGCTTGGTAACAAATATCTTTCACTTTACATACACAGAACTTCATTCAAATACCAATTCTACATTAAATCTAAACATATTTCTGGATATCTATTATGCTTTACTTTCCCAATTTAAAACATTGCTATAAGTTTTCATTCGATTGACACTATCCCTCTCCCATTTTTTAGAACCAATCACGTTACCGCATTTATTTTCATTCACCAATTACGTTGCCCCTTTTATTATTTATTTCCATTACTAATATTCAAAAATTCAAAAAGATATGTATTACAATCATAGTCGTATTTGTCCAACGAGCGTCCATGTTAGTTTGTATTTATAACTTCATTTCAAATCATTTTTATTCAGTCTTAATAAGGAAACCAAATTTTTCTTCTTTAAAAAAAAAAAAAAAACTTATGATAGGATCAAATGTCCAAGGAGCACCATGGAGATACTAATAAATAAGGAAAACAAAGAATGTTTTTTGTGCCATAAATTTGGATTGTTATTTAATGAACCTCAAACACATCAGCCTAATTCATACAGTAAGATCAAATGTTCAAGGAGCACTGTGATGGTATTCATAATAAGGAAAATTAAGAATGGCTTTGTGTGGTTTGAGGGTTCATCTTTTTTGTTTTTATGATAAAATCAAATATCTAAGAGCATTGTGGCAATATTCATAATAAAGAGAACATACAATGGCTTTTTGTGTTGTGGGGATTCATCTTTTTCCTTATTATGGTGAGATAGTGAAACAAATTCCTCGGAACATAAAATGACCATATTTAACTAATTCAACAGTCTCCCCTACTCTAGCCACTGAAATGCTACGACTGCAGTCAGTTTGTCTATTTTTCAATGGATTTTCTAATAAAACTAATATTTTTTTGGAAACAAAAAAGTGTACACTATGGAAATAATTATAATTTTCTTACCGAAAATATATAAACAATTTTAGTTATTTTTAGTTTAGATTGTATGGATAGGAGACACGAGATTACCTTGGGAAATGGTCTTTGGTATTACGTTGTAGTACACAAATAGGAAAACATACACACAAAATAAAAATAAAAATTCTGAATACCTTTTAAACACTGATCAGTTTCTTATTCAGTAGAGATTTTAAAATAAGACTAAATAGTTGAATCTGTGTTATTTTTAGTAATTCTTCAACTAACTACCTATATATATATATATATATATATATATATATATATATATATATATCATCAATTGGTTCTGAGAAAGTTTTAGAAATGTATGCATAGAGTAATTTTTTTAATCAAAAGAAAATAAAACGATTAATTTTGAAATAAAATGCCAGTAACTTTTTATAACTTACCCTCTATATATTTAATCTGAATGACCTATTTTTTTTATAAATAATTATATTGGTGACAGTCAGTACAAACAAGCATGGATATACCCTTTGTATTTTATTATAGATTCTTTTTATTTGTAGAGTGTGTCTGTTATATGTGTCATAACTCATATTTTTACTGCAGGATTGCTGCTATTCGTATGCCAAATGAGCCTAAATATATTATTATTTTATCTTGCACTCTCGTTTTATCTCATCTTGATACCTAATACCTATCTAGATATTAGACTTCATTTTCATCTGCGATTTCAAGTGTCTGAAAATAAAGATTTATTTTTCTTTGCAGATGAAGAGTTTCAAAGTTTACAAAAACATTTTATGGAAAAACATTGGGAGCAATTTGAAGACCAAGATGAGAATAAATTGGTTTATATGAATATTTTCAATGAATATGTAAGTAGACTAGTATAAGCAATATACAGAAAGTATGTTTCATTGAGCTGTTAAGGAAAACAAGAATATACTTCGAAACCTTCTGATGTACACACCTTACACTACTTAGCATTTGTTGTAGCGGAATAACAGATGCTCTATTCCTTTGTCGTATTAAGATGTTGCTTGCGATACAAATCACATGTTAACGGCTTAACCTTGTTGTTTTCTATTGAACATTAAAGGAGCTTAGATGTTGGGGCATATGAGAGTTTCATGAAAATCGCTTGATTTTAGGTCTAGGCTATTATAGGGGCAATGATTGAATTGTTCCTAGTTGAAGGTTATGAGGAGGTGTGTGTGGCTGGCATCCTCTTAAACCATTACAAGGCTCCAGATAAACATGCTACTTTATTCTGGATTTCTTAAAGCATTGGCAATAGATACCTATGTTGATTGTAGAGCTAAGGCAAGAAGTTCACAAGCACAACTCCTTGACTGTCCCAAAACACTATGCACATGATCTTCCGTGCATAATTAGAAAATGTCTTTTTGCATTTTATCTTATCTTATTTGCATATCCAGTTTTGAATATGTTTTGTTCCCAGTGGTTATATGGTTCAAGAAGTCATCATATTGTCAGAAAGGCCAATGTAGGCCTAGTGCTTTGCCATTTCATTTTCTATTGTTCCAAAAACATCTTTGGTACTCAGTATATACATAATTTCTAATACTGTAGATTATATTTTAGGTTAGATTTTAATAGGGCACATAGCCTATTAGTTTAGATGGTTTGGTGTACCCTATAGATGGTATTATCCTCTTGTAACATTCTATATTTTTTGGTCTCTAAGTTGGGTTAGTACGTGATTCAATATATAGTGTGAGATATGACGTCAGGAAACTTGCGTCATCTCTCGTATTGCGATCATATATTCGAAGCCTCATATGAACGGATAGACAGTGTTTTAAAATTGGTTAACCCTAGTTCATGTTAAGTTTCTTTGTTTGTTTAAAAATTAATAAAATATATTATTTGTATACAAAACCTAACTTATAGGATATTATTTTTCTCAGAAAGATTCATAGAATTTATCTATTTTAAAAAATATATGTATATGAAACGGTTTTGGAGTAAGTATGTTAGGTATCAAAAAATGAAGTTAACATTTTTCAGAAAAACCTGTATCATCCAAAATCAATAGCTTACCACCTTTTTTCAAGATATACAAAAGTTTTGTATAATATTTGTGAATATATTTAGAAAAGAAAAAAAAAATTGTTACATTTCCAAAAAAAAAAGTTTTACGTAACAAGGGGAAATGTTTTGCCTAATTTGAAAAAATCACCAAAAAACTTTAGCAATTTTTTTAATATTATTTATAACGTTTTGTGTTTTTTTTGGAGTAGGACGATTTTAAATGGGTGAAATGTTGAATTGCAAAAAACATGATTTCTTGTCACATAATTGCTAAAGCCGAGCGACTTAACACTTTGTAGGGTTAATGTTATAGAATCACGAGTAAACAATTTGTATGCATGAAAAAGGTTAAACATTGTATTAATACTAATACAATACTATTTTAAATAAATAAATATTGTAAATTTGTATAAGTCAATAATTTTAAGAAAGAATAATTTCCCCCAAAATTAAAACATATTAAGAATCTGTGCAGTGGGTTAGTGCACCGATGTGTTTTGTCAGAATGTTTCTAATTGGTCCAAAGCCAGTATTTTGATGTTGGAAGAGATTAGTTCAATTTTTGGAGAGGACAACAAGAGTGGTCGGGTTGACTCTCTCGCCACTGCGAGACCTTCTCATCAGGCGGATAGCCTCATACCATCTTCCAGAGCGATGTTTCAACAAGAGCTATTCAGATAAAAAACAGTTTTAATCTGAGTTTAAATAAAGTCAGTGATATAGTCCTGGTATAAGACGCCTATGTTAAAACTTTAACAAAACTAAAACATTTCAAAGACAAAGTATTTAACATTCATTTTGAAGATAATAATTGTAAGAACACCATAGACAAATATTTCACGTTATTATCAATATACATATAAAAATAGTGACTTTTCATTTATTTTATGTTATTGAACTATTTTTGTGTACTCCCCTTTAATAGACAATCAGATAGAATGTGATAAATGTTATATTGAAAAATATTATTATAAATTGTTTAAAGATAGGAAAAGACTTGGACATTAAAATTTATCCATTTGTTTGTCATGTCATAGTATTTTAGGATTGCTATATATGTATGTTTTTCAGGGGCGTCTCCATTAGATTTCAATGCTTTATTTTGTATGTTAGATTATAAGGAAAATATTAATATTCAGATACATGTATTTCAGGGAGAAAAATACCATATGATTAAAATTGGTAATTCCAAAGAGATCTGTTGTGACTAGAAACGTACACTTTCCCAGATCCCACGATTCTGAAAATTTAAAGTACAAATGTCATGCTTATTTATAGAATGGCGCCCTTTAAACTATAAATTTAAATTAGTTTTACTGTGTTTTTTTTTCGTTGTGCCCTATAAACTCTAACCTAATACTGCGTAGTTTCTCAGACAAAAGCTCGTGAACATGAAATTTGTGAAAATGCAAGGAAATCATGATAAGGGATTGCATAATGGTGAATCGGCTGTTCTTTCTAATCTTCTCTTCACCTGTACATACCAAATTTTCATTCAGCAAAAATGGTTGCCCTTTCTATTATTATGCATTTTTTCACACCCTTCATTAAAAACACATACCCATCACACTATTTAATGACACATTTCATGTTCTTCATGTCACAAATTTTACAGTAAATTTTTCAGCCAGTTTAACGTTCATTGCATTTAAGAAACTGGTTACAAACTGTAATTTATTTGAGATAAACATCTAGATTTTCTTAAATTAAACAAATCTCAAATGTGTGAAAATGCCATCAATGCCTTGCCAACTTAGGATACATCCTGTAAATTTCCTTATTAACATATCCTTATCCAGGATAATACTGTAAGAAGTTAACTCTTATTTGCTCCACATTGTGGTAGCAAATTATAAAGAATTAGAAGTTTACTCTTATTTGTCTGCCCCATGTTGTGGGTATATAAAGGATATTTACGAACAAAATAAAAATGGTTTTCTGATTTATATTAATTAATTCAACATTTTGTAACAGTTACTCTGTGCAATTTTATATTTTCAATTGTAAATATAAAAGTTGTCTGAAATGCTAATTGGAATGATTGAAATGAGAAATAAAGGTTAAATTTTGTTAAATTTATACATTTTGAAAACAACATGAATTTATTAAGATTATAATCCCATAAAATATTATGTTAATACTTATAAAAGTCAAAACATGAAAATAATTACATTTATTTAATATTGAACTTTGAAAATTATTTACTGGATATAACTTGTATAATTTAGTTTACATTACTAATAGTTAAATATTTCCAATTAAATTGTTATTCATCTCTTTATAGAATAATGTGATTGAACAACATATTGAGGACAAATTGACTCAAAGAGTTCCTGGTTTCTGTATGAGATCTTTTATTGAAGGTTTAACGTAAGTCAATAGAAAGTGATACTCAAAAACACTGAATTTTACAGTTATTGCCTGCACTTTATATATTCATACACTAGATTCATATGTAGATGTGTAAATTCAAATTTTAAATCAAACCAAAATATTGTTTGATGAGATTTGTGCATTAAATACAGTAACATTATGATAATTCTATTGATTAAGTAAATATGACTCTAAACTAAATTTGATTGAACTTACTGAATAACTTACAGTAAAAACATTTTATTTTATCAAGACGACTGTTCTCCAAAAAGGTTTGTGTACATTAAACATCTGAAGATGATGATCTAGTCATTGAAACGACAAAGTATTTATTGGGTTTTTTTTGTTAGTCAATTGATCTTTCCAGTAATGTTGCTCATTTCAAGGGAACTTATTACAAGTTCACAAATTGCTTAAAACTAAGCAAGAAAGAAATATTAATTAAAAAAAGAAGATATTCTTAAATATTTTTTGTCGGTTAACACTTGTGTTTAAATTAAAAGAAAAATTTTTAATGAAGATTTAATTTTATGTAGAAAATAAAAACACTTTTTTAAATTGTTTTAACTAAACATCATTTTCTTGAGTCTGAAAACTCTTAGGTTCAAGACCAAATAAGCCTAATAATAATAAGTGGAATATATATGATCAGATTGAATTTTTCCAAGTTCTAACTAAACTCTTTACAAAGCATATGAGGATAACACTCTTCCCACCTATGCCTGAAAGGAGATGTTCAATAGGAACAGAATTACAGATATATTGTAGGTAGCCTGAACAGTATTGCCCGCTATATGTCCTCTCTGTTCATTGTGAGCTAAGCCCTTGTAGTCTCCTAGTAGAAGAATCTTGAACTATAAAGAAGTCATTTGATACCATATTGAACAATATGATTAGAAGCAATCAGAACCAGTATTGACGTAATGAATCTGGTTCAAGTTTCATTTAACAAATGACACAAGTAAGAGATCATTCATAAGTCTCTAGTACTAAGTTTCATACAGTTGAGTACTGATAATCTGAGGTATATGAGATTATTCAAGAATTAGCCCTAGTATCCAAAACACAATAAGTGTAAACATATCAAGGTAAATTTACTATATTTAAAGTCTCAAATAATAATTGTGGAATATTTTCTCAAGTTATTTACCCACAAATAATGTGACTAACATTTTAATAAGAACTATAGAATGCCTAAAAAAAGGAAAAGAATTACTCAACTGCCTTTTCAACATACATTATACCCTAATAACTGTGTCTTATTCATATTATTAATAAACAGTCTATGTTTTTTTGTTTTAAATCTCTCCTTAGAAATGATGCCTCACCATCTTATTGGCAAGACATCTGCTTTTAAAATGACATATTAATGTACAGTAGTGCAAAACAGATATTTTATTAGAGACACTACATTGTTTTTATTTTATGTTTATGTAAATTAAATATTTTTTCTACCTCGGATTACTAGTGTTAAAATTATTGTGTCTCCATTATACTTATTTGTGTTTAGTTTCATATATTTTTTTTATATTCAAATTAAATATGTTATATTTTGATGCCATATAATTTATTTTAATCTATTCATAAAATGCTTCAAATTGTGTTTTATATTTTTGCAGAGATCGTCGAAATGAATTAGAAGGTGAAGTATTTGAAATGCTGTTCACATTTTCAGACTTTATGACATTCAAAGAAATGTTTTTGGACTATAAAGCTGTAAGTATAATGACATTGAATATCTGACAAGTGCAATATCTGTATGATATATCTCTCTACCCGGCCTACAAGTTCTCCATAATGATCTTATGCTTTTTACCAATTTTTTTGTAAAAATTTCAATACGTAATAATTTTTTATATACCCTTTCAAGAAATTCTGATGTGGCTACATTTTCCATTAGAAATTGTATATAACTGGGAAAGCTGGTGTTTGTATAATATTTTGTATGGTCTCATTGTTACCAATAATAAGGGGGGGAGGGATAAAATACCTAATCGAGGTTCAAACCTGTGATCTTCACATTACCATAGATCAAATTATTGTTGTTGGTAGACTAGTAATTGACTAACAAATAGATGCTAATAAAAATGTTTTAAAATATCATTTTACAATAGAAATAACAAACATTGTTATAGTTTGTCCAAACAGCCATGCGCCCTGAAGGATTAAGGCTACCCTCGCTCCCCAACGCGCAGACAGACTCACACGCGCGGCTCGGCCTACCTGCCGCTAATGGTTCTTCTATGAATCACCAACTAGCTCTTGTGCTACAAAATCAATTTTTTCTAGATTTTAACTATACTTAATTTTTACTCTAATTACTGAACTCTAAATATTATTTCTCGCAAAATGAGTCCAAACTCGGTGCCATTGTGACAACTCTAAGCGGTTTTATGGTCAGTAGGTTACAAAATCATAAATTTGACTACTTAAAAAATGGTTATAGACATTTTATTTGAATTAGCACGAACACAATAACATACATAATTACAGTAATTCTAGTAGTGATTTCAAACAAATGCAAAAAACAAATAAACTAAATCAGAATCAATATAACAGTGAAAGTATACTAAGAGTAAAATAAAAATAATTACAAAATAAATGTTACTGTACCATAACTAATAAATGAATAGAATAATATTGTAAAACATAAAACTAACACAAGCATATTTACATAACCATCCTATGTTAAGTAGGCCTCTTAAGTGTCTTCTAAAATTTCCAACGTACGCAAAAAAATAAACTATAATCAGAGTCAATGTAACAAGAAACATATACTAAGAGTAAAATTATCACAAGCATATTTACACAGCCATCCAATGTTAAGTCAAAAACAATTTAAAGGACTTTGTGTTTTACAACTATTTTCGAGTAACAACAAGCTAGTTTGTAGTGTAATTAGTAAAATTTGTTTCTTGTTTGATGTTACATAACTTATTTTTTCATAGTTTCTTCCTTATCTAGTAAATTAATATTTCAAATTTTTTCCTTAATTAATTTATTAAAAGTTAGGACTAGGGCTAATTTTGCAAACAATGTAAGTCAACCCTAGAATAATTGTAAACAGTTTCCATGTTATTGATCTGATTACTATTAGATTAAAGACGTCTGATTAATACAATATAAAATACGTAATAAAGGACCCGTTTTATTTATTTTCTAGTTTTTAAACTCACTAAAATCGCTTAGAGTTATCACAATTGTACCGTGTTTGGACTCATTTTGCGAGAAATAATATTTAGAGTTCAGTAATTTGAGTAAAAATTAAGTATAGTTAAAATCTAGAAAATTTTGATTTTGTAGCACAAGGTGATTTTGTAGTTGGTGATTCATAGAAGAACCATTAGCGGCAGGTAAGTCGAGCCGCGCATGTGAGTGTGTCTGTGCTTTGGGGAGTAAAGGTCGCCCTAATCCTTCAAGGCGCACGGCTGTTTGGACAAACTATAGTTAAAAAATTTCAAGATATTATTCAACATGGATACAATATTGTATCAATCTGAGAAAAACAATTTTTAATTCTGATTTTCCCCTGTATTTTATGTCATAAAAAAACAGGTTGTAAGAGAGTCAGATCTTTTGCCAGTGAAATTTCTTAAGGGGTTTTTAATTTTTGGAGGATTTAAAAATAAATATTGAAAAATCAGGCTGTGGTAGACATCTAATCACTCAAGGTTAGTGCAAACAGCACAACAATTTGGACAGTAGAGACAAAACATCCAGACATTCTTTGATTTTGTAAATAGATTTAAATCTTAGAATAAAGATTTAAAACTTAATATGCTAGCATTTTACTATGCAAATGAATTAAATACTTCTTTTTTTTTTGCAGATGAAGGAAGGGAGAACTGTAGACTTCAGTCAAGACATTCTAGTCACACCATTGATATTGCCTGATTAGCACTTTACACTTGATATTTTGTAAATATTAATAAGTAATATTAATCTTTTTATATTGACAATATAATCATTTTCCATATTTATTGTTGAGCACATACATTTACCCTTCTTTATTGGTGGAAATATACCTATTGCCATTACCCTCATGGAACCAAGTGACCTTGAAATGAGCACAGGTTACAATACATAAATGTATATGTATCACATCTCTTGTAGTCAGTTTTGTTCAATTGTTTTAAATTTAACAGAAATATAATTTTGTACAATAGCTTGTATAAATTCATTGGACAAAAGAATTGGTGGGTAAATTTTAAATCGGTTTTTGAAAATAATGTGACGTTCATAGGTCCATAATAGCATTAAGTACAACTTGAAAATCTGCACCAAATAAGGTGTTTTTTTTTAAAGAAAGGTTTTTTAAATTTTAAATGTGAAAAATCTTAAATTATCTAGTAGGTAGTCTGAATTTTATTTGAGTTTCAGTTAAATTTGGTACCTAAGCAAGGTTTTTACTATATTTATTTAATGCAGCTATGAATAAAAAAAGGTCTTAAAATTTCAAAATAGCAAACGCTTGAAATGTGTGCGAGTATGAGACTTGCTCAAAAGAGACTTAATTGATGCCAAAGTCCTCATGGATTTTGTGAAATCAAACCACCCTGTATAGCGAGCAAACGAATCAGTTTAGACGCTTTTAAACCCCACTATATTGGATCAGAAGAATCTCAGGAAAGCTTTTATTTTCAAATACCCTTTCAAAAGCAATTTAAAACATTTAGAATTTCTGATAATTGAAAAACCCAGATTTGTATTTTGAATGTTTTATGGCACTTTTTTTGCAAATAAATGAGAAGCGTAATGGAAAAAATAATAAATTGACAAAGGCATATCATGTCAGATATAAAAACAAAAGAACTCTTAATTTTCCAAAAGAAATGCCTGGTAATTATAAATATCTGTAATACTGGTAAGTACCCAGAAACCAAATCAACATCCATCAGGATTATAACTACATAAGCAATAACCAACCTGTTATCATTAACTTTAAACCCCAACTAAGTAATTAGATATTGTAATTCATGTAATTTAATTCCTTTATGTTACTCATCATCTCATACCCTTCACCCATCTTAGCCTGTAATTTCTCACCAAATGATGTTATTAATGTTAAGGATTTATTATTTATTTGAGACAATTGATAATTATTACTGTTATTATTTGAGAATCCATGTACATAAAAAAGATAGCTGAGGCAATTCGAAGACAATGTACAAGATTAAGAACAGAATTTTTATGAATAAAAATTGTAAATAATCAGATTGTAAAAAACAATAATTGTTTTCAATAAATAACAGCTCATTACTTGTATCATTATTACGTTCATTTATAAGCCTTGAACTGTAACAAGCTAAAGTTTTTGTTAAGCTTCTGGTAAATTTTAGATTGAAATATAGTTGGTATTAATGTCGATCTTTTGTTTTGGAATGGTGATTACAGAGAAACCAGTGTAGAGAGAAAGGCTAAGTAGCTGTAATTGCAAGGGCATAGTGAGCCCTTTCTCAGATTGTATGATCCTTAGCAGGTCATCAATGTACATTGAAGATTGTTATACTGAAGATGGCATCTTGCGCAATTCCTACTTTTGTCTGTTTATAACAAGAGTCATTATTCTCGTACCTTGATGTCCTGGCAGAGCTACGTAGGCAGTTGAACGATTCTATCTAAAGCCAACTTGTTGTTCATCGAGTAGGTTAGGTTTTTCAAAGGGGTGCTTAATTTACCTTACTATTTTTTAATGTGTTTATATTGAACAAGATTTTTACAAACTTCATACTAAGTGTTATTTTTATTTCTTATTGTTGTTGTTTTGTATTTCTGATATTTTTGTTCTTGTGCTGTTAGTAATTTTGTAATATTTTAGTGGGATAAATAAAGAAAGAAACCACTTAAGCCCCTAGAACCTAGAATGTAAGTACTTCTGACTAGAACCAATGCAAGTACTATTGGATGATTGGAGCCCATCAGGTTCTTTGGTTTAGCTATAGGGATGATAACGGCTTAGACAAAATTTATTATAAGTAGTAAAGAGAATTTTTAGTGCTTTATTAGGATTAAGGTTTTTCACAAATTCAAGAAAAAATTGTATCTTACTTGTCTTGCTTATTTGTTGTCGTGTTCAAACAAGTTAGTCAAACTCAATTCTGTTTATTCTTGTTTTGATTTTATATTAGTAAGTCAAAGTCTAGGTTATTATTTGCTATAAACTTTCATGGGGATATAACAGTGATTATTTACTGAATATAAATTTTTATTTATAAGAATAATAATGACTAAAGTAAATTTATTTACGTTTTCCCATTTATTACAAAAAGAGACCATATATAAAATGTAAATTTCATTACTAATTATACATGTTAAAGAATAATAATGTAAATTTATTTGTTTTGCTTCCCATTATTAACAAAAAAGGGGACATAAACATGTATAATTCCGTTTCAAGGTGATTACACTATGTCAGTACTGCTGACAACAGATACTTTGGTGTTCAGCCGTTTACAAAATGTCCAGGCAAGGTAATGAAAATTAATTTAATTAAAATAGTTATAACTCAAATTTTTTAATATTTTAGTTGAATTTTAATACATTAATTTTACTATATGTATACTGTAACGGTTTTAGTAGCATTATATCCTATTAAGATTATCACACATATCAGTACCACCGACAATACTCCACTGTTCTACTATTTACAAAAAGTATGGTGACGTATATCATTTGTATAGGACATTTAGTATATTGTCTATGGTAGAAATAATTTTGTAGAAATTAAAAACCAAAAGGTTTTTACAATCATTTTCTAACAATTGTTTCACTGTTAAACATCATCAGACAACTAAATTAAAAATAAACATCTGACATTTTATAGGTTACATTATAAAAAAAAAAAGTGGTAGTGGAGGATAGAGGGAGTTGGTGGAGGGAAAATGACAAAGGCCAAGTCATGGTAAAAAGAAGAAAACACTTAGGAATGTTTGGTCAAACATAGCTAGAGCGATGGGGAAAATTGAGAAGAATTTTATCATTTAAAATACAATTTTAATATTTTTAAACAGACCTGTTAATTTTTAAATTCCTTTCCTGACACATTTAAGGCTATGATAGAGGAAGGTGGCTATATCAGTCAAACCTTATTTAACATGAATGAAACCGGCCTATTCAGAAGATGCCCAAACCAACTTTTATTTCACTTAAAGAAAAAACTGTTCCAAGCTTTAAGATTGCTAAAGACCGATTAACAGTAATGATTGGTGGGAATGCAGCTTGTGACTGCAAGTTAAATTCCCTCTTATTGCTCCAAAAATCCAAGAGCTTTAAAAAATATATCTAAAGCTGGCTTACCAGTGATTTAGAAGTCAAATCTTAAAGCTTGGGTGACAGTGTCTGTGTTTGAGGACTGGTTTGGTCACCACTTCATAGCCAAAGTTGAATATTATTGTCAGTGTAAACAAATTCCATTTAAAGTGATGCTTCTTATCGACAATGTACTCAAGTCACTCTCCTGCCACTCTTAATTGATTTCGACCCACATGTGAAACTTGTATTTTTACTTCCAAACACAACTAGCTAACGGACCAAGGTGTTGTTGTCAAAAAATTCAAAGCTTTAGTCACTAGACCGAAAAAATTTGATGTTTTAGATGCTGTAAGAATCATTGAAGAATCTTGGGATGAAATTTCCCAAAAAACCTTGAATAGTGTTTGGAAGAAAATTTGTCCATTCTTTTTCAAAACTGACATACTAACGCCTGAAACTGATGAAGTCGCTCGTACTTGTAGAAGTTGTTAATCTTGCCAGGCAAAATTATACTTGAAGTTGATAGTGATGATATCAACGAGATGTTGAACTCACAATTGATAAACTCATTAAAATGCGTGAGCAAAACAGTGCTGAAGAAGCCAACATCTCAGACCCAGTTCTACCAGACAAATCTTAGAAGATATAGACTCTAATAATAAATGTGTTGCAGCTACTAGTCAAGGAATAAAAAATTATTGGTTTGCTATGAAGAAATTGTGTGTGAAAGCCTAGGCTCTACAAACGATTTAGGCCTACATATAATGTTCTGAGATTCATCATTATCATTGTCAGATGCAGGAATGTGAGAGATAACTGTATAGTGTAATTCCACAAGTTTTTTAGATAGTAATAAATGGTAGATTGTTACAAAATAAGAGCTGTGTATTTACTCAAATCGGATGGATATGGTTGAAGTCGGTACAAAAATACACGAAGATTGAAAGTTTAAAAACACAACAAAATACAAACATAGAATTATAAAGAACACAGCTGCAAAGCACATAGGTTTCTAAAGCTAGTAAACACCCTAACCTGATTAAAAAAAATAAAAAATCACTACCTAATTAAACATCACATGTTCACTGTTGCCATATGGCAACTCTAGGTTATTAAAGGTTAAAATTATGTATCACTTGACCTATGTTTACATTTTAAATTTCTTCAAAAAATATGCCTTTTGGAGCACTGTGTTTTGAAAACAACTACTGTATTTTCCCTGATTTATTCTATATTTCGTTCATCGAGAGTCTAGAGTGAAGCGTCGCCCCATCCGAGAATTATGGCCCAGGCAGGCTGTCACAGGCGGCCTGCCGTAGTGACCATCTCGCCTATATAAACGGGTACAAGGGAGGGTTAGGGAAGAGAAAGTTGTTCACAGAACTACTACTGTGAATCATCCCCAGGAATACCCGCCGTACACGTGTTGTCCCTTTTCCTTATTGGCCTCAACCCCAAACGCGAGCCATTTTATAAGGCGGTGCTTCACTCTAGACTCTTGATGAAAGAATTATAGTATGATATATTGGGGTTCAGTTGGAACCAAGTGTTTAAACTGATTAGTTTGCTCACTATATATGCCACAAGGGTGTCCATATATATTTCACAGAGTGTCGATAAATCTCAAGGAGAAAAAACAATATTTGTTTGCATTTGAGATCTATAAATATTCGCATACCATCAATAATTAACAAAATCATTCTATCTAACAAAATCAATCTAAACAAAATCATTTTAATCTCAACATATCAATTCTATTTAGAGTATTTTTTACTTTCTCATAGATGATCCAAAAATTCAATGACAGAACGTATAAAGTTTTTAATTTTGTATTTGTAACAAAATAAAAAACTTAAATGCATATAAATTCTCAAGAAAATAAATATGGAATACGCAGAATAATCTATTGTTTCGCAGAGAATAGGTAAAATTACTTGAATTTGAGGGTAATGATAGGTTATTGATATTGTTTATTGGGGCATTTATCTGGTAAGAATTCCTTTCTTAGGTGTCTAGTTTTATTTCCAACAAAATCCTTCACTATGTTTAGTCCTTTTCATGTTCAAGGTTTCACTTGATAACGAGTTATCATAAGTAAATCATTAATAAACCTTATCAATAATATGAACAATTTAAAAATTTTAAAGCCAGAATAATGAAATGTATTTTAAGGTACCGGTAAACAAATAATACTCGCAAGTAAATTTTACAAAATACAAATATATTTGTAACAGCTGTTCGCGGTTAAGCATCATCAGACAACTAAGAACTAAAATTTACAAAACAACAAACCAACATCAATGTTAAGAGGGTGGGGAAAGAGAGAAAGGGAAGGGCCCTAACTTGGAGTACCTGAGGATGTAAATGACCAGACAGGTGGGTTGAATAGAATGGGTTTCAACATAGGGGATGGGTTATGTACCTGTTCATTTAGGTTAGAAGCATGGTCATTGTATACAGATCTGTTTATCTCTAAAATTTCCAAACTATCTAGTTTTTTACTTTTCTGTTCAATATGCAAGACTTTATCATTATCATTGGGATTAAAAGAATGCCCTGATTCTATCTAGTAAGTGATTAGCAAAATTTGACTCTGTTTTACCATGCGCTTCCAGCAATATATTGGTTCTTTTAATCTGATTTTAATTGATCTACCTGTTTGTCCTATATATTCACAAACAGCTGTTACAAATATATTTGTATTTTGTGAAACTTACTTGTGAGTATTATTTGTTTACCTTATCATGCAATTTCACCAAGAACCGACTGTGGTCACACTTAATATAAAATGTATTATTTGGAAATTACTATTAAATGTAGAATACCCACGGTATAAAGAAAAGAGGAAACAAACAATAATTTAAGAGTTAAATGGTACAAGGTATTTTGACTTGTAAGAGATGCAACTGCATATAGTTATGGATTAACTAAAATTGAGTAATGTAGTGTTAATAAGGACAGGATAAATGTTCAAGGGACAGTGTCGAGTCCTTTGTAAGAAGGATGACTTACTTATAGGATGGGGAGATTATAAAGACATATAATAAATACATTTAGGCTTGGATAAAATTTAATGTATAAAAAAAACAAAACAATTTATTATGAAAGTTCCAATATTTATAAAACCTGTACAGTTTACAATTTTAATGCATAAGAATTTCCATTTGTACTAGCCTGCTGTTGGTATCTCCAGGCATTCTGTATGGGACTGTACCAGCAAAGCTTGTGATGGCTTTCGCTCGGTCTCTCAAGAATGAAAGTTGCTGAAATAATAAAAAGAAGTTCATAGAGTGAATGTTAAACTGTCACATCAGGAATATACTAAGCTGAATAAAGTCTGTTAGTGAAATTCAAATAAAAATATAAACTCATTTGTTTACAAATTTATTGAATATTGAGATATTTTAAAATAAAATAAATTGCAAGCTCATAAATCACTAAAGTTGGCAACATTGTCATTGAAACATGTTTGAGTTAATAAATGTAATATTTGTAAGAAATTCCGTTCAAGTTCAATTTTAATTTATAAATTAAAATGCAAACTGAAATATATGTGATAGTAAAAGTTAGGAAAGCGAAATAAATGATTTAAAAACATTGCACACACTTTCTCACTCATCCATCTTGAAACATTTCACATTTTTGGGTCTCTGGGAAGTTGGGTTGGTACGGGATTCAATTTATTGCGTAAGTGTAACTTGTGTCCTCTCTCGTATATTCGTAGCCTCGTATGGACGGACAGACAGAGTTCCGAAATTGGTAGATGTTATAGAATCGAGTAAACGATTGGTATAAATGAGAAAGTATAAACATTGAATTTAAAATAATACAATATGATTGTCAATAAAACACATTATATACTTTGTAGTTTTATTATAAACTATGTAACTAATTAAGAAAGAATAGCTTTCCCCAAAATTAAAACATATTAAGAGTCTGTGTAGTAGGTTAGTGTGCCGATGTGTTTCATCAGAATATATCTAATTGGTCCACTAATTCAACCAATGCCAGTATTTTGAGGTTGGAAGGGATTAGTTTAATTTTTGGAGAGGACACTAGCTCTTCATCAAGTTCAACAAGAGTGGTCATGTTGACTCTCTTGTCACTGTGGGACCTTCTCATCAGGCGGATCGTCTCATACCATCTTCCAGAGTGACGTTTCAACAAGAGCTATTCAGATAAAAAATATATATTTTTAATCTTAGTTTAAATGAAGTCAGTGATTGCGTCCTGGTATAGACACCTATGTTACAACTTTAACGAAACTAAAACATTTCAAAGACAAAGTATTTAACATTAATTGTGAAGGTAATAATTGTAAGAACATTATAGATACAGATTTCACGTTATCAATATACCGATAAAAATAGTGACTTTCATTAATTTATGTTACTGGACAATTTTTTTGTACTCCCCTTTAAAGGACAATCAGATAGAATGTAACAAATGTTACATTGAAAAAAAAAATTATAATAAATTGTTTAAAGATAGGAAAAGACTTGGACATTAAAATTTATCCATTTGTATGTCATGTCATAGTATTTTAGGATTGCTATATATGTATGTTTTTCAGGGGCGTCTCCATTAGATTTCAATGTTTTATTTTGTATATTAGATTATAAGGAAAATATTAATTTTAGATACATGTGTATTTCAGGGAGAATAATACCATATTATTAAAATTGGTATTTCCAAATAGATCTGTAGTTTGTTTGTGACTAGAAAGTACACTTTCCTAGATCCCACAATCCCGAAATTTTAAATTACAAGTGCCTATGCTTAATCATAGAATGGCGCCCATTAAACTATAAATTACTGTTACCGTTTTTTTTATCCACGGAGAGTGAATGGTTACAATATCCAAAATCAAATGTCACCAAAAATGTCAGGTCAGAAGTTGTCAGTCAAAAATTGAACCAAGGACACATATTTTGAAAATATATATATATATATATATATTTACAAGGATTAAGCATCACTTGTGCCATAAACACATCCTTAGCATAGTAAATCATATTTGATTAAAATATAGCCTTTAACAATGGCAATCAAAATTCATTCCCCCCCCCCCCCAATTATTCCTGAACTATAATATTTTATTTGTTTGCTATTTTTCACATGAGTTTCGATTATTAATCTTCACGTTTCATTAAAATTTGAATGAAATCGGTAGGGCAATTTTGTGAAATTACATCTTTTATAACACCCCATGGGCGATTGTTTGGTTTTTTACCAATACTTATGATTTGGAATTTTTGGAGAGACCAATACGTTTTATTTTGTTCTTTAGAGGTTATACTGATACACAATTCGGAGTTTTTTCTTAATGCAGATACCCCAAAGTTTTTGAATTACCAAAAAAAAATTTGAAAAAAAAGTCCCAAGATGCAACCAAAATATATCCACATATCAAATTTGATTAAAATCTGTCCCTACAGATTTGGCGTGTAGATAGCAGATTGACATCATTACATAAACTATATATTTTACTCAGGGGACTTCATAATGACCTATTTCATAACTTTCTCTATATTAAGTATACACGAGAAAATAAAAAATATGACTACTAACAACTCCTTTTAGGCTGAGTTTTCTATACAATTTACTCGTCTAATATATTTACTTAATTAATTTAATATATAATTTACTTGCCTAGATATATATTTTCTTCACACCAGAATTAAATAAATGTGAACAAAATTATAGTATTTAATTGTTTAAAGTGTTTATTTTAAATGTAGGGATGATTACCTCTTTCAAGCTGTCGGCAAAGTAGGTTCTTGAAGTACTCTGCGACTCTCCTCTACAAAAATATTATATTTTTTAAGTAAAATACCACCACACATTTAATTTATACCATCATTAATTTATTATTATACACATTTTTATTCGTTATTCTAAATGAAAAACTTTAATTTTAATAAAATATGTATAAACATCCATATATAAATATAAAAACTGTTATATATTTTAATATAATGTAACATTAATCATAACATTTAGATATCAAAATTTTCATTAAGAAGTCGTATGTTTTTTCTTTTCTAAAAACTATTCCTTAATTTTATTTTATTTTTAACTTAAGATATTAATTTCAAATTTTGTCAAAATCTGTTGAGAAAATAATCTTTTAATAAGAAAACAATGGTCTCTTTTATGGAGGGTTACTCCTGAAACAACACTTTCGGGATGATAGCGAATGACTAAATACATTTTATATCTAAATCTTATGCTAAATTTTAAATTATGACAATTAGATTTTGACAATGCACTATTAAGAGTCATAACACTGTATTTATTAATTTGTTAATTAAAATTGGTTAAGTGGTTTCTGAGAAATAAGTACAGGGACTGGAAAAACCCCCAAACATATATTTTTTTATAGATGATAAACCATTACAGTCATCAACACCTGAGAAAAATAAGATAAACAAGTATAATTACTAACAAAACTAAGACAAAAAATAAACAAATAAGCCAAAAACCAAGACTATATTATTATAAATTTTGCAAAACCAAATAATCAAAACTCAGAAAACAACACAAAGTACAATGAATATTACAGGGGTGTAATGGGTACTGCGACTACTAAATCATTTAAACCTTATCAAAAATTACGACACCTGATCAAAATTACAAGATTATCCACCAATATGACATGTATCGAATTTGGTAGAACAAAAGTCCTACAAACACGTCTTCCGAAATGCAGAGTCGATTAGGATGTTTATAGTCAGAACTGTACGACAGAACAGACAATGCAGAGTAGTCCTTTAATCCATGGGTGATCATGAAATGACCGATGTGAAGATGGGTAACTATAACTTCCTCATGAAGCCTGGTTGGACAGTATCTTCAATTTATCTTAGTTTATTATTTATTACAGCTATCCATTCTTCCTCCTAGTAGCCATGTAATAGGATTTTAATTCCTGATAAAAAACAGATGCCATGACAATTTTCATGTTGAATGCTTTGCTGTTTTGTCTGTTTTTTTGTGTTTCCAGTTAATCCACAATGTTCAAGTACCCAACAAAATGATACTCCAACACCCTGCAACTGAAGCCTGTGTATAGAACACAGGATGTCTAGATTCCTACAATACATATCCTGGATAACCTAAAGAGCACTTCTGGAATCGTAACAGACAAAGCAACTAGTTGAAACAGTAGTGAGGGCTTTAAAATTAGCAAGAAGTTCAGCAGTAAAAACACTGGAAGCTAGGTTATCCCATACATAAAGGACTGTCGTGATGAATAATATATACAACTAATCTGATTGTCGATCGTCCAATTTAGAACCATTGGTGAAAATAATTTCATAGGAGGGTAGTTATTAATTATGCATCTAAATTCCTGATGATATATTACGTCAAGGGTGATGTACTTTAGGAATTTGGACAGGGAGAAATAAAAATTCGACAATTCAATAGCCCATGGAGGAATAAAACATGGAGAGTACTCAAACATTAGAGGAAGTACAAGTTCCAAATTACCGAGATCAGTAGTGTTCTAATGCAAAATGGGGAAGTATAATTAAGACAACTTTCATACCAATCGACCAATATAATATTAAAAACTATTTTGTACACAGGGTGAATCGGTTTCGAACCCACACTACAATTATTAAATATTTGTAGCTGCTACCTTTGTCGAGAAAGATATGGTTCATCAGTCTGAGCAAGTAAGCTCGAGACTGGGCTTGATCGAAATGAACCAGATATAAGTCGGAGGGCAGACTTATGTATCAAATCAAGTTTCTTAATTGACGATGGTCTTGCGAATGAGTACCATATACCTATAATCAATTTGTGATCAAATAAGAATATAGTAAAAAAGTAACATACAAATCTGATCCCCACTGAACAGCTGAGATATGTAGCTTGTCGAGAAACTTATTACAACGTGTTTTCAGATCAGATGAGGATTCCAAAAGAGTCTGAGATCAGATATTAGGCCTAAGAATGTAACAGTTGCAACAGTTTGTAGTTGTGACCCATTAAGATATAACAAGAGCTGGTGATTCTCTCTTCAGGAACTAAAAGCAATACATTGAGTTTTAAAAACAGAGAACTTAAATCCATAACGACGAGTTGAAAGATGCCCTACTTTGAGTAGCCACATGTTGACAATCGAGGCATATCGAGAACGGTCACCGACAACGTATGTCGCCAGTTTATTTTGATCTTAAATGTTAATGATTTGTGTTGTTTAAGTGTTTGTGTAGTGTATTTTATGAGTACATTTGATAATGACTGATAAATAGTCGAAACGCGTCATGTGAAAAAAATACAAAAAGGACATCAAAACAAGGATTGTTCGTCAGCTTCACCATAAGGTAACTGACATTAGTTAACTAATTATTAACAATCCAATAAGGCTACAAGAGTAAATGGAATAAAAATTTTGTTTTTAATCTAAATGTCAAAATAATGGACAGAAAGTAGAACATCGTTGCGAAAGAATCCAAAAAGTGATGCAATCGCTAACTCGCAAGCAATCTGCTCAATACAGAGGAAAGGAAACTATAAACCCCTAAACTGACCTACAATTGGGTCAATCGATATTCGGACAAGGAGTTCAGCTACCATTTGACCAGAGATAGCCGTTCTTCGAGAAATTCCAGGGATTGGATTTTGCGGGTATACACCAAAGGATGAGCAAACCAAATGTCTATTCCATTCTGGGTATTTTGAATATAAATAGTAGAGCCATATTTTTTCCTTTTGGAACGATACTTAGCTCACTCTGAATTATATATTTTTGTAAAAAAACAATTAAGTTATATTATTGTTACATTTAATTAAATAGTATTTGTTGAAATATGAATGTACATTGGATTGAGGATTATGAAACTTTTATATTAGGACATCAGATTGTATCAGAGAATTTGTGTAAATCAATAGTACAATAAATATTTTTATAATATGTGGAAACTGAACGATCGGCCATTTTAACTCATTTCAACCCAAATGCATTTGTATTTCGTATGTCAGACAGTAATTCAATAATGCGACAATGGTTAACATCTTCGATTCCAAGCAGGAAGATAGAGGAAACTAACTGCTCTTCAGTATGAGGCACATAGTATCCAGCACCAGAACTACCCTTGTTCAAAGACACTGATCCATCAGTATAAATAAGGATAATCCCATCATATTTATCGCCAATAAGCTCCAAGGGTGCACTTATTAATAAGTGATCTCCATCAATCTTCTTCAAATCAAAGTCAAAGCAAACTAAGGCTGTATCTACAACCATGGTTGAATGATGTTGAGAGGTGGGATCTCGTCAATCAACTCAAGACCTTTAATATTTGTAATTTGACTTAATTTATAAACAAAGGATTGGCTAGCATAGTTGTCACTGGAGATACTAACTGTGGGTCTATCACTTTGTGAATTGGCACACAGAATATACAAGAGATCAGGAAATCAGCAATTAAGTGCTGGAAACCAGCTTGAATGAGCTCTCAATTTATTAGTCAAATCATTTAAATTACAATTAAAAAGAGTTTTACTTTCAAATGAGTTTTCTTAATTCTATATACTGATGCAAATTTAGAGTATGACTTAAAAAATTAAACTCTAAATTAAAAAACATATACCATACATACATATAATGAACTTGTCTCTAGTTCTTTGCTAGCAATATAGAAAAATTAGTGTGGTTAAACTATTATATAACTACTATAAACTTACTTTAGCTTGGAGTATTGAGCATACAACATATTCATAGTGGCTAAAAGTACGTCAGGAATGTTACGACATATTGCTTCGTTCAGTGTCTGGAAGTTTCTTAACTTTTCATCAACTTCATCCAAACTCAAAGGAATTAAACGAGATCTTTGGATTATCTGCAATATTTAATAATGTTAACCAAACAAATAATATTGGATGTTAAATATCTGGAAGTTTCTTAACTTATCATCAACTTCATCCAAACTCAATAGAATTAAACAAGACCTTTGGATTATTTGCAATATTTAATAATGTACCAAACAAATAAACATTATTGCATGTTCAATGTCTGGAAGTTTCTTAACATTTCATCAACTTCATCCAAATGTTGCACTCATCGCATTGAACTAGGCCCAACAAAACACTTATCTTTATTTTAATTAATCATTTACGTTATACAATTTTAAATTAGTGCTTATAAATTCCTTTTGTTATAATTTTAATATAATTGGAATTATATAATATAGTCCTGGCTCTGGGTCACCTTCCCAGTTATGCGCTCCTCGCGCTACCAGGCGCGTCCACCGGTTGCGGATAGTGGAATGGCCACTGGATACAGTGGTTAGCTGCGAAATAAGTGGGTGAACTGAGTAGCCTAACGAATAAGCAGTCGCGGACAGCGAGGCCTTGTAGACAGAGTGTTTAGTAGTGCCTCTGGTAGTAACAACTACTTTATTAGTCGCCAAGCAAGGTGAACTCTGGAAGAGAGAATAACTCTTTGAGAATCGGTCAACGGCTGTGACGGCGGAAGAGGATTTATCCCAATGGTGGAGGAGGCGGAAGAACTTCGGTCAACGGCTCTGAAGACAGAGGAGGATGGATCCCAACGGCAGAATAGGCAAAAGAACCTAGAGGATTAAACCTCGGAAAAAAAGCTCGATTATTCGGATTAAATGAAGCAATGGATAAAACTGACAGATGTTTTACCCCAGGTGACAGCTCAGTTGAACTGGGAAATCCACCCTCTACGGAGGCAGGCTCCAAGGATTCAGGGGGGAGCCAACTATTGTGTTCATGAGATCCTAGTGACCCTTTTGGGAAAAGCTCTTTGTTAGAGAAATCACCACCTAAAGCCTTGTCTCTCCAAGAGAACAATTCATTATCAAAGCAAACGGAAAAGTGACACAAACTTTCATGAGGAATGGCAAAAGGAATTGAAGGCAAGGAAAGCTTTAGAAATAACTATTGATGATTTAAAGCGACTCATTAATGAGCTAGAAGCAAAAGTCACTATGCTAGATAAAGGACAAGCAATCACAGCATGTTCCAATGCAAACAGCATAAGTTACTATACTGATGAAGAAGAATTATCTAGGGAGACAGATTGGATCCTGAAGAAAAATAAAAGGCAGACAAAGAAAAGAAAGGCTACGCACAGCCCAGATGCAGTCGTAGAAAGGGAGAATGATGAATATATAAAAACAAAAGACACATTAGACATATTCGGTGATGAAAATTCTAAACTATTCACCAAAATACATCTGAGGTATAAAATAAGATTGTTGGATTATCTGAAGTATTAAAAGAAATGTTAACCATGACAACAAAGATACAATGCACGTTCAGTATCTGGAAGTTACTTAACTTTTTTCTCAACTTCATCCAAATTTAAAAGAATTAAACAAGAACTTTGGATTATCTGTAATATTTAGTAATGTTAAACAAACAATAGTTATATTACGCTTTCAGTGTTTAGATGTTTTAAACTTTTTATCAACTTCATTCTTTTTCAGAGGTATTAAACAAGATCTTTGAATTATCTACAATATTGTGTAATGATAACCAAACAACAAAAATACATTGCACGGTCGTCAGTGTCTGGAAGTTTCATAACTTTCATCAATTTCATCCAAACTCAATGAACTAAAATAAGATCTTTGGATTATTAACAATATTTAGTAATGTTAACCAAATAAAGATACATTACACATTCAGTGTCTTGTCTTTAAGAAGTTTCTTAAATATTTATCAACTTCATACCAATTCTAAGGAATTAAGCGAGTTCTATGGAATATCTGAAATATTTATTAATAACAAGAAATGAAATAGAGAACGCACGTTCATGTTTGGAAGTTTCTAACTTTTTATCAACTTCATTCCAACTTGGAGGAATTAAACAACGCCTTAGGATTATCTACAATATTTAGTAATGTTAATTTAACAAAAGATACACTGCACATTAATTGTTTGGAAATTTCATTTTAGTAATGTTACATCCAGATGTTCTTCAATTTTGTAATGGACAACTAGGTAAGAAATGTATGAAAACCATTTCATCTGCTTCATACCTAGATGTCCAAAGAATTTGTAATGGACAACTAGATAACACAAGTATGAAAAATATTTGGAATATAAAGACAATACATACCGATGTTCTTCGACTTTATAATAGGCAACTATGTTTAACACAAGTATATAAACCAATTGGACCATAAAGACGATACATCCAGATGTTCTTTGAATATTTAATGGAATAAGTTTAAGAGTATAAATGAAATGACATTTACGAACTTTGTTAAACAGGAACATAAAATGTTACACAAACGTCATTTATAAAAACACAAAAGTACCCAATAAGGATTTATTTTTATAACTGGGGTTTTCATATCTAGCTGAAAATACACACAGAAATCTGACGTTAGTTTAGGAAGATAACTTTACACTGAATGAATTGGTCTTCATAAACTAAAAATAATGTAAAATTAATTTGTATCTATTCATTATTTGATAATTTCATTTTACCTCCCTATACAATAGAATTAGTTCTAATCTAATATAACTTACACCAAGTGCTTCTGGATATAATTTCTGTGCATAGTAGTCAAAGAACTTCAATAAATCCCTCAAGGTGTAGAATGTGGCTTGAGTTCCCCGTTCACATTTCAACTGGACACCTGAATAACGGTTTGTTATATTATCAGCGTATGCAGCCAGTCTTGAGCGTAATGAATTGGGATCATTATCAATACGAGAAACAACTTGACAAAGCATTGTTGACATTAAGCGTAACACCTCATCATGTTTCTAAAACATCACACCTAACATTATTATGACAATATACATTTCTGCTAGGATATATTTAATTAATCTAAGTACATTCTTCTGCCATTCCTAGCATGTTTGTCCAACAGCAGGGTGTAAACCATCCGCATCACTTCCAGAGGAGAGGTGTCTACCCTAATATTTAAAAAAAATAATGTTTTGAGTCCTAGATGACAAAAAATGACACAGTTGAACGAATTTAATCAAAACTTAACTAATTACACAAGCTGTTTTTGTGATAATGTTATAGGAGGATCAGGGTAGGTAGCATGAGCTAGATGTATTTGAATCCACTACAGGGTTAAATTTACATTTAATAATTTATTTAATTGAGGTTTAATATGACATGTTTTAAAAGTTTTGAGTACTTATCCCCCCCACCCAATAACTTGGTGCTGGTGTGCCCATGGTGTTAATCAATCAAAGAATTGAGCACACCTTATGGGCAACTGAGAGGGGAGTTATATATGACAACACCTTTACGAGATAAAGCAGTACCAGGTTTTGAAATGGAGTTAATCCGAAACACACCAGTAAAAGTTAAGACAATGCAAAATAATGCAGTAGCTACTACAGTAGTAGTAGCAAAATAATGTTGTAATTAATTACAAACTTAACCATCAAAAGTTTTGATGAGAGCTATGATAATATTTTTGAATAAAAAAAAAGACACTTGGAAAATTAAACAAATGCAACAATTTTGTTTTTAAATTTAAAAAATAAATAACACATACCTATAAAATATATAATGTAATGTTAAATCTCTTACAATTTGTTTTGCAAATCTTACATTTAAGTTATCTGAACTCAATGAGTGTCAAAATTATCTCTATGATAATAATTTATGATAATATCGCTAAAGAGCAAATTTCAATAATAAATCATGATGTTATCGCTAAAAAGGTAAATTTCAAAAACTTCAACAACAAACATAAAATAAATTGTCTTTATGATATTAGCTTGGAGAATCTTTTAATTAAAATTTTTATAATATAAAAAAAATATTGTAAAGAGGTAAATGTTAAAAATTAATTAACATGGCCTGTTAAAATCTATGGAACAAATATTATTAGTAAGTTTTAATCTACAAAATAATGATTTTAAAACTAAAATATTTTATGGCTGAATTTGAAAGTGAATGTAATACACCTCAAAGACTAGAGCAATAAAACGAGAAATGGAGTACATCTACTGTACTGGTTACATACCTTCAATTCCCCCCAGTTTTTCAAGTATAGGATTAACTATATATTATGAATCACAAAATTTTGTATAAAAACATAATTGAAGACAATTTTTATTCTTGGTATTTGAAAAATCCATATCTCTTTAAAAAGTAGTGACTGTGAAAATTGGTAGACAATATAGAACTTTACAACTATAGAACTAAAATTAGGCTTATGTTCAAATTTACAGAATAAAATCGCTCTAAACCCATGAGATAAATTGAAATAGCACAGTTAATTTTTTTTTCTTTTTGATGATCTATAATCTCAAAATAAAATTCTCATTTTACAAATTTCTAAATGAATTGATTCAATCCATTATATGGATTTATTCTTTAAATTTTTTAAAAACATACTCAAAATGTAAAAAGTTTCAGATTCCATTGATTCTTTTTATTGGATAAACTTGTAAAAAATTGCTTTAGAAATATATCTCATATAATGGTGTAATATTTCATATTCTCTGGCAGATTAACATTCATTTCGATTGAATTAAAAACATAATCAGAACATAATGTTGATTAATTCTGATTATGTATTAATTTGGTTGGACAGACGGACGGATGATGTGGAGTATTATATAACTAAAATAAAAAAGTAATGACTAATTGTGTCATTATAAAAACAAATTTGTGTTTAGGTTAAAGCAACAACCAGGAATATTATAATTTTTTTTTTTTTTTTTTTTTTTTTTTTGTGTATTATCATTGGTAATAAGAAAAATTAATTATTCAAAAATAATTATCGAATAACGCAATAATAAATATTTGATATTCAACAAATTGAGTGCTAATAAAAAGAGTTTAAGTGAAAATAATAAAAGATAATTCATCTTGGGCTAAAGAAAAAGAATAGTAATTGTTGACCTGGGAAATTTGGATAAGTAGAGTCTTTGTAAATAATTTATAAAGAATTTGTGAATGAACTATTTTGTTAAAAAAACAACAGACTACAACTAAAAGTAAAATCTGAAAGCAAAAAACTAAAAGTCTTAGCAGAAAATATATATTATTTGATTGTTTTAAGAAATTTTTCATAAATGAAGTTTAATATAGGAAACTTAAGGAAAGACATTACAGAATATATAATAAATATATCATGTTTATATGTCATTATTGTATCTCTATTCATGATGTTTAAAATGTATGTATTTCAGAGTTTATATGTGAAATAAAATTTATGTATTTCAGGAAAACCAAAAATCTGTTTAAAAAATATATAAATAGTACATTTTATCAAGAACCCAGAATCCGAGATACCTTCAAATATATAAACCTCGAAACACCCAGGAGAACGAAATTAAATTCTAAATTAATACTAAGAAAGTGTAAACAAAATAATACTTTTGTCTTCAGCCGGTTACAAAATAATTAAATGTTCCAAGGACTTATGCCATATCCTTTTAAAGCTTTTACACAAACCTCAAATTGTACCATAAAACCAATATACTAAAAAATATTTTAGAGACTTGTAAGAAATGATACATACCCCTGCTAAATCATAAAGTTTGATTGCATCTTCATATTGACCTGTCAATTCAGCTGTTTGTGCCACTCGATCAACTACAAGGTCAACATCAATCTGTAAAATAAAATAACTCTTTAATACATTGTAACATAAGAATGCTAATTAACACCCACAGTAAAAGATTTACAGTGTACAAACGTATACTGTACAAACATTATCCATTGTTTATCTCCCCAAAAATGAAATGAGAGTATAGAAGTTATTGATCAAAGAATGAAAATGAAAGACATCTTTAATCTTCTCTACCAAATCTCATGCATTCTTAAGACCAAATTTAGCTTTGAATTTAGAAATATCTTTAAATAGTTTTTCTAACTATCTGAAAACTCATCAAATTTCAGATTTTCATTCTAATACAGAATTTAATTATTCCATGATAATGGTAAGGGTAAAAAGTTAAACACACTAGAAATGTTAGAAATTAAGAGAATAATCAATAAGGACTCTAGCTTAGTTATAAAAATGAAAAATTAGATCTTAGTAATTCACTACTCTTGCAACCCCTATTTGGGCCTAGGTATCTTCCCTCTCTCCCTCCTCCTTAACCTAACAGTAATTTTGGCCAACTTTCTCTTGGACTATTGTATTGTAAAATTCTTGTACCTTAGTCTGTAAGCTGCTTTTGACATTGCCGTATTTGGCAAAACCTTGGTCGGCACAGCTCATTAAAATATATTGTGGAAGTACAAATTCCTTTTTATTTAATTATTAATCATGTTTAATATTAGATTAATGTCAACTCACCCTATTCCCCCCTCTGAACTGGTCAATAAGTCCTGGAGAACGACAACCATCCAATTCTAAACGACCCAAAACCATTTCAAACTCTCGGGTTTTCATTACAAGCTCACTAACACATACTGCAAACACATTAACTCCATCCACAGTTTTTAAAGTCCTGGAATCAAAATTACAATAAACTGTTATTAGTTTTAGTCATACACTTCCTCAATATTCGCAAAAATCCCTTCCTATTTCCCATAACCAATTAAAACACACACTTTAAATAATAATAAGTGTTATCTTAAAACTCTTGCAGGTATTTAGGTACATTTAGAAAAAAGTTTTGTGTTTGTAATACATAACAAGAGTTAGTAACCGAAAAAGTTTTGTACAACTTTCTTTTGTTACAACTCAATCTAAACTGATTGAGAATTTCACATACAAAACGGGTGATTTAAATTTATAAAAAATTGAACTTAGAGTTGCCTCATTTTCAAATGTTGAATTCATTAAAATAGTTAGTCTGATCAATTACCTTTTTGATTTTCTTAGTGTAACTTTCATGACACACATAATGCCAGTATGGAATTATAAGAACTCCTACCAGCAGAGACTGACTGCAGTATCCAAAAAACACCTGACATATGTCCAAAAGATTTAAAATTTATTCACACTGCTAAGAACAATCTGAATTGGTCCTTTCAATAAATACCGATTACCAATTAGTTACATGTGAAAATGACTTTACAATAACAAATCCTCCACTTGCAATGAGAGTGTCAGTGACTCAGTATTGCTAAGATTCGTAACTAAGCTAATATACAATTTTCTTGCAAGATCGGGGTTGTGGCCCAGCCAAGGAGCCCACCAAACCAAAATCCTAATAATAATAAATTAGAATATAATGAAAAGGAATTTTTAATTAAAATATGAATTGCACTTGCGATTTTGATGAGCAGTGCAATATGACGTAGAAGAAGGGGAGGGGAGAGACGAGGAGTGGAGGTCTTGAGCTAGCGAAACTAAGGTAGTCTGTTGCGAGTCTTGTCCGAGAGCCGCTAGACGGAAGACCACCACGGGACGAGGTCAGTCCATTTTTCGGCCACGGGCTATTAAATTCATCGGTATGCTTTTCGGCCACTTTTAAGGCCTAGTCTTGCCGTTATGTCTTTTTCTTAAATTATAATCAATTTCTGTAAACTTAATTCGGCCACATAAATAAATAGAATATTTAATTTCACTGGCGTTGCGTGCGTTCATTAGCGTCCTAACCCGACTCCTTGGCCCATCCTGACAAGATTCGGCTAAGTGTACGCGGTCTCCAGCCAGCCGGAGCTTCCAGCTGGTCAAAAGAAGTGGAGACGGTCACAGGGTTTAGAATTAAAATTTTGAAATAAAAATCGGAAAATGTTAATATAATTTAATGTGTTGTAAGTAGAATTAAGATTGACTAACATCTTAATAATTTTAATATTATAGTCCAGAAAGCTTGTCAAACCCAAGTATTTAACAGCAATTTTAAGCTCTTTAATTCAATATTATACTCTAACTTTCTAAAAAGTAATATATTAGCCCATCGAGCATCAAGGATTAGGTATGCTCGAACCGGCATTGACAGGATAACAAGAAAAATTACATAATGCCTCATTTTATAAAAAATAGTGCATGAAATAAATGTTACTTATAGAAAAAATACGAGTTTTGTTGTCTTCGAATCCCTCCAGTACGTTTTGAGACTAATGGCAGTTATAGCTACTTGCAATGTTGGAAACATTGCTTTGTGGGCTCACTGCACACAGCATTGATGGGGTATTCTGTATTCAGGGTTTCCCATGCTTCAGTCTACTCTATTGCATTTCACTGATATTTATACTTGACTCTATTCAACCCATTAGTTTGGTTTTCAGTGTACAAGTATCTAACTATAGATTTAGGTTAGAGTTTAATAGAGTCTTCTTTTTATACTCTCTACTGATTGAGAAAGTGAACAATGTTTATATCACAACTTGAGTGATTTAAAAAAAAAATCTTTTAGAATTTATGTATTTGAAATTGAAGTTTGTTTCTAATCTTAAAAACAAACACTCCGACAAATCTTCGTTAGTTTTAAATTCAAACATGACCAACTGTATATATTTGGAATTGTATTTTATTTTTATCTATCTATATATAACTTCTAACTTGTAAATAATATTTTTCATTCTACTTCCAAACTTCTTTTCTGAAATATATTATTATTTCATTATGGCTCATCGGACTGAAGAAAGGATTTTGATGAATTTGTAGATGAAATACTAAACACAACATTTTCAAATGCGTTCATCAATGGGTAGTTAAAATATGGATAGTAAAGTAACAAAGAAAGCATACTTATACATAACATAAGTGAAAGTGAAACTGAATGTAAAGAAAACAGAACAATACAATAAAGATACTGACGATGTGACACACCCAAGTATGCAGAATACTGCAGAAATACCTGGGCTTAGTACTTTGCTACAAGTTAACGATATCTGGAGAAATGTGACTAACAGTGACCGTCAACCCAGTAGTAAAATGCCTATTTACAATGGGAACCGTGGCATAAATTTAGCTTCTAGTTTTGATGTAGAAATAAAACCAGTAGAACACCTTTTGTTCTTCTACAATGATGATCTACGGGAACTTATTTGCCAAGAGACTAATATGTTTGAGACACTGGAATGACACAGACTTGAAAGCTAAATTCCTTTATTCTAATCTCTTTTCTCAACATAGTTTGGAACCTACACTTTAACTATAATGATAATCAATATGCCTAAGAATGTCCTCACCATATCAAAGCAATGTGTAACCTGTTTTACACTCCTGGTGACTACATTTCTGTCGATAAGAGTACAATTTCCTTCAAGGAAATAGTCAGTTTTCATTTTTATAATCCATTAAAGCCTACAAAAGTCAGAATGAAAATATTTGTAGTTTCCAATTTTGAGAATTTTTTTTAAAAATATTTTTGAGAATATTTTTGATTTAAAAAGTATATTCATCATTTACATTTACCAAGTATAGACAAAGGCGATCATTTTATCTCTTCGCATCAATTTATAAGAGGAACAAAGAAGTGGTTCTTGGTTATTTGAAGTCTCAATAATAGTAAACTCCTATTTACTGTAAAAATCAGTAAAGTTACAATATTTAAAGAAACCCGTGTTACAATTACAGTTCAAAAAGAACATTGTTCGTGACCTTGTGGAAGGAACGGAGAAAAATTTCAAACAAAGAAAAACAGGATGTCGAGCTCAGGGACCTCCAAAGGTAAGGTTGCATGGTAGACATTTCAGCAAGTAAAGGTATAAAAAGTGGGCATGCTGCATTGTTTGTACAAAAAAGGACTCCGCCAATATACATGCTAGGTGTGCAAGGCAAACGAACCTCCACTGCACACTGAAGATTGTTTTGAGGATTACCACACTAAAACCAATTGTAACATTTGTTACAATATCAATATCTCCTATTAGTTATGCAGTTTTATTTCAATGTAACAATGTTCTAGTAAAATTATTATTATCTTTTAATTCTAATTTGTAAAAGACCATGTCTGTAATGTTTAAAAAAACATGTTTAGGCATATTCTATAAATATTCAATTCTTTGTCGAAATTAAACTATTATTTCAAAAAATGTTTTCACTAATTTGTTAGTTTCCTTAACGCCCAGACACCCTTGGAAAAACTCATCTTTAAGAAAAAATATTTTCAAATTTTTTATATAGTAACATAATTTCAAAATCTAAAAACTTCAGCATGACATTCTAAGGGTTTGTTTCAAGCCCAAACTCAAAATGAAAGTAATAAATTGAAAACAACTGTTCAGAAAAATCACTAAATAATTAACATTACGCAACATTTTGTTATGTCGATTGCCATAGCATTTTCTTACACAATCAGGACAATATGAATATAATAAATTGTTTAAAAAACCTTGAGCTTGACAAGTGAGAAGTAATTATTAATTATACCAATAATAAACTGACAGAAATTCATACTAATTGTAAAACACATTCTATGTTCACTTACATTCGTAAATTTACTTGTACAATTTCTGTTAATCCTATTGGACGCTTTAAAGTTAGGCTACACTCTAAAAGACAACTATAAATATGTAAGACAGCCATATAACCATTTACTTATAATCTGCTTATTATAGCTCAAAGACCACTAAAGATGACGACTGTCGTTGAAACTCACTTGTTGTGTATGTGTATTAGTTTATTATTCTTAGGATTAGTAATAAAACTTTGTTTTTTCTCTTAAACATATCTTAAATCTAGGTTTACCTCAAACAGAAATAATAGTGTAGAGCTTCCAATAAATCTTGATTTTCAAATTTATGTGCATAAATCATGATCAGGCGAGCAAAGTTAAGCCGATGCATTGGTTTGGGATCTTTTGGATCTACGACCACTAAAACAGTAAAAAGTTATTACAAAAATTATAGCACTCCTGTATTTCTGGCATATTAAAAGACAAGTTAAAGAGTTTTACATTGCTGTATTATAAATGATAAATTTTAATAGTATTGTTCATGTTCATAAGCATAACCATTGATTTTACATTCTAAATAGACTGTCTATCTTCATAGTATAGGTTTGAAGCACAGAAATTATAGCACTACTGCATTTTGGGTATATTAAGAAATAAAATAAATATTTTTAAACGAATTACAAGAATTTGTAAGATCCACAAATTTTAATGAAACATGCCGACCTAGGTTTCGCCAGCTACGGCATTGTCAGTTTAAACCTAGATCGACACGGCTCATTAAAATTTGTGGATTGTACAAATTGTTTTAATTAATTTAAAATAGATTCCACAAGTACCTACGGTAGGTAGTATAAGTGTTTTATAAAGAGTTTTGTATTACTGTATAATAAATGATTCAATTATAATAGCATTGTTCATGTTTATCACAACAATCATTAATTTTACATTCTAAATAGATTTCTAATCATTAGAGTAAGGGTTGAAGCACAAAAATTATAGCACTAATGTATTTTGAGCATATTAAAAGACAAACTAAAGTGTTTTGTATTATAATATTATAAATGATACAATTCTAAAAGTATTGTTCATGTTTATCATCATAGCCTTTGATTTTACGTTCTAAATAGATTTCTCCTCTTCATAGTATAGGTTGAAGCACAGAAATTATAACACTACTGGTAATTGGGCATATTATGGAACATAAAGAATTTTGCATTACAGTATTATAAATGATACAATTCTAAAATAGTCATGAGCATAAATACAAGTTTATGAGCATAGTCATTGATTTTACAGTAGCCTCAGACTAGGAGGAGTGTGTCTGGTATAAGGGGCGTGTCCTCCTTTCTAACTTGCTTCCCTAGCCTGACTTGACGGTAGAACCCATTCCAAGAAAACTAGGTACACAAATTACTGATTAGCTACATTTAATTCCTAAAGTTACAACTTTATAAATAAAACTAATTGTTACACGTTCTGTTCATTAACAAAAATGTGTCCATCTCTTTAATATGCACCCTGTGCACTTTTGTAAATGTTTTATTCTTATTCATAATGATAAAAGAAACGAAAGTAGGATACACGTTTACACCGAAGCATTTGAGATCTATATTTTTTTATTGGGGTTGTACCGCTGAAAACAAACGTAACAATCAAAGTGTGGAGGCTCCTATTTTTCTTCTCCACCCCCAGACACATTCCTACTTTGAGGATATTTTTTATTCTAAATAGATTGCCCATCTTCATAGTATGAGTTGAAGCTCAGAAATTATAGCACTACTGCATTTTGGGCATATTAAGAGACAAACTAAAATATTTTGAAATACTGTATTATAAATGATACAATTCTACCCATTTATCAAGCCTCGCACAATCCCATGACATATATAATGGATAATACAATCTATCACTTGACTAATTTTAGAAGTTTTCCGTGAAGTATATTTAATTCCAACGTCAGATGGATGTGAGACATGGAAAGTGAGTGAAGAAACAATTCACAAACTACAGCTCTCTAAAATACAACCTTAAAATTTGGTGGCTGAAGGTTATTTTCATTAAAATCTTGGAAGAACAAACCTATGTTCATTCATTTAAGGTGCAGATAAGCGAAAGAGATGGATAGGGCACATTCTGTGGAAACCACAGAAAGATATTGTCAGACAGGTTCTCCTCTGGAATCTACAAGGAAGTCGGAAGCCCAAGAATTACCTAGAGGTGGAATATCGAAAATGAAATGTCAGTTGTAAATAAAACAGGACAGAAGACAATGCCATGATTTCGTGAAGCACTATTTATGTTCTGCACTAAAGGAATGATAGGAATTAAGTTAAGTAAAGCCTTCCACATGGTAACACTCAGTTAAACTTTAAGCAGTATATTAAACCGATTCAAAACCAACCCCGTACCAAATAGTAAATTCAATACTATATGTAAAATTATCTTAATGAAAACCAACTGGCAACCCACCATACATTCCATAGAACAAGGAAAGCAGTTTTATAGTTTATAGTTTAGTTTTTATAGTTATTATAGCTCATGTATCACTGAGGATGGCGACTTTGTTATTGAAACCCGTTTGATTAAGTAAACATAATTTTTGTGAGATCTTGTGATCAAGTTTATTTGTAAATGTTGTTTAACAATTAAATTTTATAACAAACTAAGGTCAAAATAGTAGGTTTAAATTATGTACATAATTACTGATCCCATCTCTTCATAAAAAAAAAAAAAAAAAAAAAAAAAAAAAAAAAAAAAAAACATATAATTTCAAATGTGTCAATTTGGACCCTGATAAAAGTTTTAAAAGCTCAGGAATAGAATCATCCAGGATGGAAAAACATATAAAAGTTTACAATCTCATACATCAGCTTAAATCACCTATTTGTTCAGTTTGGGAATTTAAATAAATACCATAAATTTTTATTTCACCATAAATACAAGCTTAGTTGCGTATGTTTAACAAAACTTTGTCAAATATAAATATATGAATAAAACATTACACTTACATAACTGTGATGTAACATCCACCGGTAAAGCTAGCAAGTCCAGATCATGAAGTACTACAGCGATATGTACACCATGCACTCGTAACTTGTCATTACGCATTAAGAAATCAATAGCAGCTTCCCATTGGCCAGTTAAAAACAACAGTTGGAAGTAAACATGAGGCTGTTCACTGGCATTGTAGTGTCCTTCTCCTAAACACCCATTAAGATCATGATAATTTTATAAATAAAACAATATTTTTAATTAAATGTGGCTTCTTAAAAAAAAAAAAAAAAAACATATTGTTAAGTATGTTTTTTTAATTTAAAGATAAAAAAAAAGTTTGGTTAGATCAAGTTTCTGAAAATGTAACAAAATTAAATTGAAAATGGTCAAATGTGGAATCTTGATACGAAAATATGTGAAAACCATTTGTCATGCATTTTTATCATAGTGTTTTGCCTCCTTCTCTAGGGTATAAATTACCCCTATTAATGTTTTGTTTTGCAGAAATATTTTTCAATTTAAACTCTAGACAAGTATCCATTTGATACTAAAATTAAAATAGTCAGTCTTTACAAATTTTTGATCCCATATTAACCTGAACCCAATATTCATTGTATTTCTAAATACCAATTTTATCTTTAATTTGATTTCATAGTTAGTTGATAATAAATAGTTTTGTTAAAGTTTTTAAATAAAAATAAATATAATAAATTCTGGAAAAACATTGCACAACTTGTTCACCCATCTCCAAAATAAAATAAAAACCTACCAAAACCATTCGTCACCAAAAATTGTATTTCATTAAAATCTAGCAAAATTTGATAAAAATCGTTAGAATCTATTTTGTGGTGTTTCTTTAATACTGTTACTCCTCAATTTTCAGTTATATGTCCAAAATATACCTACATATCAAATCCATACATTTGGGTAGTAATGTGACATAGACGACAGAGAAACATCATCCCAGAAACTATTTTTTGGGACTCAGGGGAGTCAAAACAAACATATCTGAAAAAACATAAATTTGTTGACCCATTTTACATAACTTTCTACTTACTTTCTCTACCTTTGGGAATTTGATAAAATTTAGGATTAAAAACTGAAAGATCAATGTTATGATATGTCACTTAAAAATAAAACAAACTATACCAGCTCAAACTACCCTTCATTTACCTTTAAAAAAGGTGGAAAACTGTATTACCCTCAAATAGCCTTTCGACACATATTTGTGTCGATGAGCGGTGTGCTGTGTCAGTAATCGACACGAAAACAAGTTTTCTCCAATTCACCATTTTGCCTACTAAGAATCATCTTACCACAATAAGTAATATACCGTTGTAAAGCTAATTTTCCAAACAATCATATTCATGTAAAAAAAAAAAAATACCATAAAACATAAATAATATTTAGTTAACTGGTGAAGTATGTGTATTTTGTGACAAACGAGTAACGCAACAAATCATAAATACAAATTTATATCATTCTTTGCCTAATTTTCACAAGTCCATATTTCTGACTAACAAATCTACAGTAACACTGTTCTATACAACGATTCTTCATCTTCGATTTGTAATTTCCAAAAATAGGAGCGCAAAAATTTTGAATTTTTCAAATTTTTAGCACTTGCATAACTTTAGATGTGAATCTCTGTATTAATTGAATGGGAAATTCATCCCCACAACTTCTGTAACAACTTGAATATATCACATCGTCCAATTTATTATGTTTTAAATCGCTTCACAATTCATAAAAACACTAAGCTGGTGTCGGGACCAGCTTAAAACTAGTTCAGGGTGTGAAATAAAACCAGCCAGTCAGCCCTTAGCAGGATTTTTTGCCGTTCGTACATCTAACTCCAAACGATTCTCAAAAATCAAAATCTTATCAAATAATATTCATTAATATAAGTCTGATATTTTATTTGTGTTTTTACCTCCATATAGATTTAACTGCCGAGATCGTTTTGGAGGAGATTTAGACTCAGACTGAGAGTGCCTTTTTGATGTAGAAGGAATGGATGAATTAGTAGTTGGAATAATTGGTTGTTTCAGAAATAGATAGAGAAGGACAAGAAATAAATGTTGAACTAGAACTAGGTACGGATGTATTTGGAGTTGTTACATCGTCGTCCATTTCACAATGTATTTCTCCTTCACTGATTGTTTGTTGATAAATAATTTGGTGCTTTCTTTTAGATGTTGATTTTAAATTACATATATATATATATATATATATATATATATATATATATATATATAGTATGTTGTACTAAAATATTTTGGAGGTACCTCTAATTTAATTAGAGGTACCTCCAAAATATTTTAGTTTTTGTTTGCATAGAGTACATGTAGCAAATTTATTGTCAGCAGATTTGTTAAAAAAATCCAAACCACGGACTTTTTACCAGGCGTCATTATAAATTATAACAATAGACGAGTATTATAAAAATATATAAACATAGGAAAAACACAATCACTTATAATCACTCACAATAATTAAGACTCATATACACACACTGGAGAGAGAAAACGTGAAAAAACAGATTAATTATTAGGAATGGACACCATACACAAAGAACAAAACCGTGTTGGGTCTGCAGGTGCGTGCCTAAGTACAGACTAACACTAAAATGAATATAAAAAATATTTGTAATTCGTCTTCTAACTCCCCTGTGTTTGTCAAAGCGCTGTTGTAGTCTGTAAACAGAGACAGACAGATTATTGAAAGGTTGTATCATAATAAGTCTTTGACCTTGGTTATTCTACTATAGTTTCAAAAAACATTCGGTTATATTAAACGCAAAAGTGTAGGTTTACCTAAAACGATCCGATTGGTAAAGCTGAGTTCGAGTCTGATGCGCATAATCATTCTGCGCAGATACTCGATTTCGAAATAATAATAAGAGTATTGAAATCATTCGAAACTGAGTATTGCGAGCATCCATTTCACCCGAGTATCAACATTGCTATCTGGTATCTCTGCAATGCTATTTACAGCCCAAACACGTAGATAAATTTTAGTCAAATTTGGTACTTTTGTCATTATCTCAAGAATGTGTTTAATTTTTTTGATAAATCAAATTTTGGGGATAGCTACCATAAGAAATCTACACAAAATTATGATTTTCTCAAAATGGCTAAAAAGATATTGATCAAATTTTGTGCAATTATACCCTCTAAGAATCCAAACAAAACATACTGATCGACTATCCAAAAATACAGGATCGTGAGAGATTCTTTACTAATAGAAAACCAAAAAATTGGGTTTTATAAAAAGGTCGTAATTTCTCAAAATCGGTTCTACAAAATGGTAATGCGAATATTAATAAACGTGTCTGGAAAACTGTAAGTAAACAAATATAATGGTTTAGGAATAATTGGCAGAAACAAAAATTAATCCCAGCCATCATTAATTTTTTTTTCAAAGACAGCATGCTTTATTTTCAATTTTTGAATAGTATTCTACATTCTTTTCGTCTTGTTCAAGAGAAGAATTATTCATAGAATACAATAAGCCTACAGTCAGCTAATAAAGAAATTCATACATTTAGATATAAATTGTTTCTTTCTGTAAACAAGTATTTACTTGATAACAGAACTTCAAATTTACTACCAAACTCACATTATTGATAAGGAAGAGTTTTTATTTTATTTTTGGGGTGGGTGAGTAAGAAAGTTTGTGTTTTTGGACTGTTTATTATGAAAATATTTCTTACTAGTTCAACTACTATATTCTTCATATTTAAAAAATCAATCTTGTTCAGTCCTGAATATAGATTCATTTTCTTAAGAGTAATGAAAAAATAATGATTTATTTTCATAAAAAGTTCACTTCCTATGGTAAATGAACAACTTGTTTCCTGTGAAGAGTAATGTATGTACGTTAATATACAAACTCACCATATTCTTCAATGACAAGTGTTTGTAGAAGTGAATAACTCAGGGATTCAGAACCATCAGTTTTATCATTTTCTTCTTCTTCTTCTTCATGAACTTGGTTCAATTTTAACCACAGGTAGTCATCTGCTGTTTTGACAATTTCAGAATGTTCATCGTTTACATCACAACCTCCAAGGATACAGTATATCACTCTGTAAATATTAACATACATGTATTATTTATTACATTGATCAAATCCCAGATAATGTGGTAGTGGAAGGGAATCTATGCTACCCTTACACTCTTAGGAAGACTGTATGCTAATTGAGGATTTCATGGTGATAAGATAGGATGAGCTCTAATTTTAAGAAAGTCATGAATAGCTAATTACTGATTACCTTAATAATCTCCAATTACAATTAATGGGTAATCTAAATGTTTCATCAAACATACATATTTCTATAATAAAAAAAAATAAAGATAGTAGGGGTGTCCAAGAAAGGTTATTTGATTTAAAGATGTGAACATTAAATTTGTCAACACAAATTATCGAGTTCAAGAAGAACTGACAGCAAGAACGAGAGTGAAATCAAGAATTTTCATTTAACGATTTAATTCATTAAAAAAATTATTATTGACTAAGTCATTACTACTAAACTATCAAATTAATGACTAAATGATCAATTTCATATCATATTGTTTTTAATGCAAAACAATTTGAATTTGGGAAAATAATTTTAGGATTCATGAAATGAGAAATATTTGGTTTTGGAATTTTCTGAAATTACAGGAATACAAATTGTGATATTTACTAAGGAGTTTAAATTGATGATAAACTTATATACCTATTATACTAACTGCCATTCCCAAAGATCATTTTCAATATGGAAATTTTTTTTATCCCAAAACTTTCTTGAATTTTGGTATCTTGCACTCCTTTGTGTCAAGTCATTTAAGGAAAACTTTAAATTCATGCAACATGTTTAAAACTTTTGTTTGCAACATGTTTGTTACAATTTATTCATTTTGTTACACTATAGACATTTTCCACTATAGATGGATGTGATACTGCTAATATAACAAGACAGTTTCCGATATTATGATCACTCTAAATGGTGAAACACATTGGACAATGATTAATAAACTTTATCTTTCAGACATAAATAATTACAATGGTGCTATGTAAATAAAAAACCAATTTTTAAAAAATGAATCGGGAAATTTGTGATCAAATCAAGAAAAATACATCCGAGAAAAAAAATTGTTTACGCTAACAAGATGGAAATTATATTGAATTTTTTCTCGTTACAACTCTCGATTTTCAGGATCTCGCATACACTTAAAAGATATCAAATCAATACCAATTAAATATTAACTAAAGCATGTAAGCTCTACGTTATTCCTCTCCTGCACCTATTAAAATCCACGCGTCAGGTTCAATCACACCCTATTTATCATTCCATAGTTACTTGTACAGCATTTACACCTACACACTACAGTCACTTGTTTTATAAACTTCTGTATTCAGCTGTTCTATATAACTACCAACATATTATACTTGTATGTAAAGAAGATGTCTTGGGCTATAAACTGGGGTATAATTTATTTAATTGTGATAAAACAAATTTAATAACAATACATCAACAAAACACTTTTTCTTTTGTACTTTATTTATTAATTACACTAGTTTGGAAGGCTGATTCATTTTACAAAAATAATTTTAAAACTTTTGTTTCTATATCTATTTTATGTCATTAGAATAAATCTGAATATTTAATTTTAAAAGTTAAAAATTATTTTTGAAAAAATATATTTAGTCACAATTAGATTAGTCCCAAATTTCCAATAGCGGACTGTTGTCTGTCAATATCATGCTTATTAGTTTGGTCCATTAAAAAATTCTTCCCCTTTTAATAGTAAATACAAATATTTTATTTCTTGAGAAACTTCATGCTTTACACTGAAGTCTAATTTAAATAAATGAGTTTCAGTATAATTATGTACAGTCCACTATCTACCAAACTGTTATCACATTTACATTTATCCTGAAGTTTCATTTTCACTTAACATCTTTCACATCAATATCAACTCACGGTGAATTTCACTTAAAAATAAATAATTACCACTACTACTTGCCTTATTAAAAACTGCCACGTGGTTAATATAATTAATAAACTATTTCTTTAAAAAAAAAATAACACACGATTCTGCATATAACAAAGGAAGAAAATATTATATTTTTACCAAACATTTGTAATAGTACCAAAAACTACCACCATGTTGAAGCATTTGAAGCATTCAACTGATCGTCCTATGCTTTACTATGTTAAGGGTGGGAGAGGGTTAAAGTTATACTAACCTCATGTAAGGGTTAGAATCGTTGCGAAATCTGCGTTTGTAATGAGTGCGAATAAACTTCTCCAGTTTGGGAGACACTTTCCGTTGAGATGAACCTTCTAGCTCTTCTAAAGCATTGCATATTTCTTCAACAATTCTGAAACAATTCTGTTAATTAACATAATAACCATGGCATGTCAACTATAACAAAAAACTTAAGCACACTGAAATAATTATAAAATATCAACATATCAAAGAAACAATGTCTAACTAAAATAGGCATTAAAATTTGTTCCAAACAAAAAAAAAAATTTGAGTCATCAAAAAATGAAGAAAAAATCTTGATGCAGTCAAAATATGCCCGCATACAAAAATGATTGAAATCGGTCGATGATTTTAGCTGTAGAGATATAACTCAGCTGATGGAAAAATTTTAGTATACATCCTGTAAATCAACTGTTACTGTTTATTTGTTATTCCTAATATTGTATATGATTTTCTATGACAATGCATTTATTTAAAAAATTTTATTATTAAGTAGTTTTCAACAACAAAATTAAATAATAAAATGTAGCTCAACATTTAGACAGCTTGAGTAATTTATTGTAACTTGACTAAACAAATTCAATTACTCGACAAACTCAAACTGTTCAAATTCAAATTCATACTGTTATGAGAAACCTTGATGTCATCATTAATTATTACGAACATCGTGACTTTTAAAAACTCCATATTTATTTTTATACTTTGCAAGAGTTTGTATGAAACTGTTTTTACAATAGTTTGGTCTTTGGAAACATATCATATCAAGCCTACAACAGAAATAATATGATATGTTTCCTATCATATTAAGTTGTAAGAGTAGTTGTTATGATACCAAATTATGATCGATTTCTAGTTATGTATATTGTCATGATAATCGTTGAAATAGGTCTCAACATACAGGCTTTAAGTTACATTGTAACAATTCATAGATTCCAATGTGAATGGAGAACTACTTACCCATCTTTTTGTGCACATCTCAAAGCTGCTGAAATATCTCCACACCGTAGACAATAGTATATGAGAGGCCAAATAGGGCAAACTTGAGAGAACTCTTGAGGCAGTCGTATACCAATAAAGCTCTTTACTAATGAGATAGTACCAGGCTCTCCACCACGTTGAGCTTTCCTCACATTGGTTTGTACAACACTCTTCATATATAAACGATATCTGCAGACAAAACAAAACAGAAGAATATTAATGTCAACAGTCATAGGAATTTTATTAACAACATAAAAACAAATTTGTTTTCTTCATGTTCAATTTTGAGGTATATCCGGAAAGCATGTTCTGTTTCTAAATATTATTGCTGCAACAATGCAGTCGCAGCAAATGTTAAACATGCTGAAGTAACTGATTTGTTGGCAAGGAAATGACACAATGATGATTTGTTTGTGTAAATGACAGTTCTCAGTAAGGAAACATAACTCTATTTCCAAGAATTGAAGACAACAGTTTCCTATGATCAAAACTACTTTGTACACAACTGAAATGACCTTCACAACTGCAGAATTTTCCCCATTTAATAGCGCCTTCTACTACTGTATGCAGTTTTATTTCAGGTACCTATAAATAAAACAATGAAGTTTTATGTAGGAAAATGAAAGTTAAAATGAGATTTTTCAGTAATTCGTAATACTTGGAGTCACATGGGTTAAAACGGAAACTTGTTTAACATTCCTTTGTACCCCTTTTCTATTTACAAACCAAACTTCCGAACTTTTTTTTTACTACCTCGGTTAACCCAGAACTCAGTTAGTCGGGGCTCTGATAACCATGACTCTACTGTACTTTTACTTTTGTTACAGTATTAATTAAATTTATGCAATTTTCTTATAAAAGTTGTGTTTTTAATGCTCCCTGTGTCCAATACACTCCCTATAGTTCGACATTTTGATACTTCGACTCCTCCCAAGTCCACAAAGTGTCGAACTATCGAAGTTTTACTGTACTAGGTAAAATATCAAGGACCACTTTCCAAAGTAAACTTGTGTCTCATATAATTGAACTACAAATTCTTATTCTTTTGAATTACAAGCAATTTAAATATTTAACAATTATTTATACTTATCATAATTAATTTTAATGATATTCCCTTTATTTCAAAGTGCCTAGATTTACTTTTGTTTACATTGGTCAAATAGTTGCTGTTACACGTTTGGACAATTAACTTCGAGATATCATAGCGATTGTAAAAAATCATTTTTCATAAATAAATATGATATTTTATAAATAAAATTATAGAAAAGTGGTATAATTTTGTTTGATGTGAGTTTAGGGACTATTATAATGGTTAATTTTAGGTTTTTTACAATTACATTGGTTTTTAGTAAGCTATTGTCTTGTTATTTACTCAGCTTTGTTTACAAATTGTACAGTATGTTTTTGTTTAGGTTGTACTATTGTCTCTACTGTGTCCTAAATGGTAGATTGCTTCTTATTGACTAAATACTTGATAAACTTAAAGTTTTTCATGGCTATAAGTTGTAGGCCATTACATTACAACCTGCTCTTTATTTATTGTACCATTACAACCCTCTCTAAACCCATATTGATTTTTACTGAAAAAACTATTTGTTATAGCAGAAAAGTGGGTATTATAGAAGGTAAGGTAAACCTTTCTCTTAACAACTTTTTACAAAATTTTGCAAGTTTTAAAAACATTTAAACATTTAAGAAATTAAAGACAAAAATGTTCCACTATAGTAAGATGTAGATATACCCAGATATCCTCCTATTTCATTGTAGATTTGATCTTCTACAGACCTGAATCTAAAAGTTATTAAATTTTGTAAATAATATGGTAAATAACACTTTGCTGTATCTAAAAAAACACTCTCACTAACTTGGAAATATTACAAATTAAAACTGAACTAAAACAAAAAATGATCTAACTTTCTCACATATCAGATCAAATGAAGCATTATTTACCTGTTTTCTAGATAACTACGAGCCTGTGAAATCATCCTAATTTTCACAGCTGGCATCTGGCGAGCATCCATAGGATCTCCTTTACCCTGGGGAGGTATTTGTGTCATGTATTTTACTATTCTCCACATTTCGTTCACCATCTATACACAAAATTAGCATTATAAACCATCAAAGCTAAAATATATTCAATTGTGATTACTGAACTCCATATACAATTAACTATTTAAATAATTACATTTTTCTTGTTTATTATTATTTTTTTATGTCCAATGTCTAATTTATGCCATATGATTAATGAGGACAAGAAATCACCGAGACAACTTCATAAAAAAATGGAAAACAACATAGGCTAGCTGGGATTGAACCTTCATTGCAGCAATAGCTAGATTATTTTGGCATAATATTTCTTTGTTTTAGACTTTAGCCTAATATTATTTATTTTATTTCTATTCAATCAGAAAACACTATGAATACACCTTTTTATTTCATACACACCCAAACCCAAACAACTATAATAAGAAGAAAATTATTTTCCAATTCCAAGATTAAGAAATCCAATGATCAAATGACATTTAATAAAATTAAAATATTGATTTGATTCAACATTTAAAAACATATTTTTTGTTTCACATTTAATTAATTGTATGTGATGAAAATGTGTGAAGCTTATCATATAACTAAAAAATCAGGTAAAATAAACACAACAGGTATTCAAAACATATAAAACTACACATATTTAAAAAGGAAAAGCGATCCGACTGTTTCAATATGGCTAGTATAGTAGTAAAACTCTCATATAATTTATTCAGTCAATGCATTTCGTATACTGCCAACTAAGTTTGGAAATGAGTTTATTTATCTAAAAAAAAGAAATGCTTAGTCATTGATACCTTGTCATTGAAATGTTCTGCAACTTGGGAAAACTTTTCAATTAAGTTGGGTTTCATTCCATCTTCCATGACTGATTGGTGATATTCTATGACAGTCCTTGCGTACCTCATCTCATCTGAACTTAAGAAACTCTTAGTTCCGAAAACACTCTCATTCAAAACTGTTCTCTAAAATAAAATACAAAATACTAGTTAATTACAACACAATAATAAGGTAAATAATAATATTAATAACAGTGATTAAAACACTGGACTTTTGTGGAGCCATCATGGTACTTACCCAATTCCATCATACAATGTAATAAGAGGAAATCCTTTAAACATAATGGTCAAAAGTCAGTTTCTTGGGCCTTGTAGGAAATATCAAATTGTATTGGTAGATCAAGGGGTCTTATTCAGTAGGGTAGGTTTGTTTAAAACAGTTGTTACACAGATTCTCTCGCTTCGCTTGTGTCACTGTCTCGGCCCTAAAGGACCTAGAAGCTGTACATATGAGAAGGAGGCTCCATTTGCAATGCTTGTTGTCAGTGAAGATAATATTTGATATAATCTAATGCGGCTAACAGGGTTTGCAGTTAGACATGTGCTTCTACTAAGTACATTATACAGAAATTAATGGTATACGACATTACACAGGATAAACCAATGTGAGTAACCGGGTTCGCAGTTAGACACCTGCTCCTACTCAGTCACATTATACAGATATTAATCTTCTTCTTCTTCATCTTCATGGTGCGTGCATCCAGCCTCAGGTAATGCCGACCTCACGGTATCTCACGAGGATCTATTGTTGTAGATCCTCGTATAATAAATTCTTCATAAGTTTGTCTTATAATTGATTGAAATAAAGTTTTTTTATTGTTGGAGACTAAGATTATTTTAATTTGTTTGTCAATTACTACTAAACTGTAATATTCTTTAAGTCTCAAGTTGCTACATTTGTTTATGTTGCTAATCTTGTTTGGAAAAACAACAATTATACTCTTATTTTTTTAGTAATAATCATATTTATCAAATATTAAATTACTTGTTAGATTTACAGGCTATTAGAGTAGTTATTACTGGAGTTGTTATCTAATTTAGATATGGAGTTGAAATGTTTTGTTTTTCAGCAAATAAACAAAAATGGGAATCTTTAGAAACAGCACCTTCTTTTTGTAGACATTCAATCGCATTGATGACCGTGAAAAATATCTAGATCAGTGTAAGTATAATTGTACATACTTAATGGTGTGCATAACATCGTTCTAAACCGTGAATGCTTTGGTAATTATAAAGTCTCAACAAGGAAAGCAAAATTAAGCATTACTATTTTATGTGGCATTTTAGAAGATTTTTATAAAATTATATTACCTCTTGAACCAATGGAATATCCAAGTACTCTTTTCCATCTTTCCCAAGCATCGAACTCATCAATTTCATTTTTTCCATTTCCCATTCATATGCTATATCTGCTTTGTGTTCTGCCCTCAATCTTTCAATTGTCTACGACAACAATCAGAAAAAAATATTAATACTAATTTTAAAAATAACCATATTAAGGTTAAATAACTGAATTGCGTTTAATAATAGAGGCTTAAATAAACAGTATTAAGCCTCTACTGTTTGTTGGTGACTTTTTTTTTTTAAAGTCACCAACAAACTTGCAAAATATATTTGTGAAGATACAAAAAAATCATAATATATATATATATATATATATATATATATATATCACTATAAATTACAAAATAATAAACTCACAATACAATAACCTCAAATGTACTGAACTAAACACACATAGCGTAAGCATGCAAAATGGCTATAAAGTTCTTGATAAAGAGAAACATATTCTGTTTGGAATGACAACTTTGCTTGTACAGTTCAAGCAAAATATTTGCAACACAGGGAAGTGCAATATACCAAACAATAGCTCTGAACTTCATCTTTCCAATTATATAAAGATTGTAAAAAATACCGAAATATTACTAATCGATATTTGACATCATATGATGTTGTCACAAATGGTCTCTATGAGGTTCATCCCAGTCATGATCTACAGGAAAATCTGTATCTCAGTACCACTATGAGAACTAAGATAATTTTGAAGGCAATAATTAAAAGAAGAAGAAAAATACTATAAAATAGTGGCATTGTGGGGTAGTTAGACAGAAATGTAGACATGTGAAAAATAGGCAAAAATTACAAATTTTTTGTTTTCTGCTAAAAAAAAAATTAAAAATTACAATTTTTTTGTTTTCTTATTCATCACTAGCAAAATGCACTAATTTTAGTTATTTATTACATATTATTTGTTACCTTTTACGGTCTTTTGGTTATATGAATATGAAAGTTTACATCATTAGCTTTATAATGGTACCGAAATTATTGTGATAGGACAATGTTTAGTGGGCAAAATGCTGAATTGAAAAAATAACCTTTGTGACAGCTCATTGTCAAATGGAACTATAAAAACACATTTTTGTGACTACCTGTTGTTAAATGCCAGTTGAAGAGTTAAAATTGCTTCAGAGGTTTAAAAATTATAGTTTTAGATTATTGCTTCTGTCGGATGCTACAATTGTGAGATTGATATAGGGCTTCCAATTTTCTATGAAAGTTGTCCATCTTTTATATAAAAAAAAGAGAGATAATCTTTCTGTTGTTAACTGCTGCCACTGACAAACATGTTTACCATTATACAGTATAACAAACACACAGAACACAATTCTCACAAAAAATACGCCTAAGTATCAGGCGCGTTTCAATGACAAGGTCGTCCTCTTCAGTGATACACGAGCTACACCAATCAAACTATAACTGAAGTATTTTTTGTGAGAATTGTGTTCTGTGTGTTTGTTATACAGTATAATTTTTCTCATAAGTCAAGCTCAACATTTAATATACGTTTACCATTCTTATACATCCAATTATTTAGGAATTATTTTTAATTTTTGATCTTTTATAATTTTTGTTTATATGAGCCTATCTATTGTATACATTGGTTTAAAATGGTAAAGATAGATATTCCTTTATGTGTTTGGAATGTAACTAACCTAACTTCCAAGCAGATAAAGCCGTGAACACAGCTAGTATAAAATATAACTTCTATAAATTACATAATATGATATTTCCTTGTATATTATTTAGTCAGAATAAAAGTAAGAAACAAATTAAAAAGTAAGAAACTTTAATAAAACAGTAAGTAGTATAAATTATACAATATAAACATTACTTACATCCGTGTGTGTAGAATCAATAAGTGAAAGGATTGCATTTTCTGTTTCATTTTTTAAAAAGCTTTCAATATCAGTGTCCGGAATTGGCTCCAAAGGTTCAAAAGTTTTCTTTGTACTCAGAGATTCAAGTTTTTGTGACAATTGAGGTAAGTCAACTCCTTTACTTCCCAACAGCAAATTTCTAAAGAGATGAATACAAATTTTGTAAACATCGTAAATTAATATTAAAAAAAAATTTTAACCTATTGATTGCTACATGACAAAAACTACTTGTCACATAAACAATATAGCATCATGATAGGATGTGAATTGATTTATTTTTTTATTTTTATAAATTAAATGTTTGCCGACCTCGACCTTCAAGTTACTCAAAATGAGCCAATAATACAAAATCTACAAATAAGAAAGAATTTCCAAAACCCGGTTCAAATATCTACCAATTATGAAATTTGCTGATCTTTTTTGACATTTTTGAATAATTCAATGAATAGTAAAATCTAGTTGAAAGGTCAAATTTAAATGAAATCTAACTGCGATTACAATTCCTATTTTTCAAATGATTCATATAGATTGTTTCTTATTTCAGATTGGTAAATTGTATAATTGTAATTTATAAATCAGCTAAAAAACTAACTTTCCAGTTTCCAATTTTTGAGACTTTTTTATTAATTAACTGGACCATATCATTTAAAAATCTATAGGTGAAAAATAGAAAAAAAATTCTGACCAATATAAACGAAGCTTCACACATTATACAAATAACCCCACTATATTCTAATTCAACTGTCCTTATAATTACCAAAAATAACATTGTTCAAATTAATATACAGGGTGTTTAAAAAAAAACTCCTTGATTTAAAAAAATCATAATTAAAAACGAAACCAACAATAAACTTTCGGTTTTCGAACTTGAGTTCAGTATATTGTGAAGATTTTTTGGCTAATATTCGATCGCAGTTGGCACCCGTGCATGACCTTGGAACGAGCGTGGTGGGGGAAGATCGCCGGCCAGTCACTATTCAACAGTCATGGCTACGCCACAGGAAAAAGCTCAATGTGTGATTTGGTTTATTCAATCAAGTTCAGTGATCACAGTTCAGCGTAATTATAGACGTGAATATGGCGGTGTTGCACCTACTAACAAAACTATTCTCAATTGGTATAATGAGTTTCGGGAAACAGGTAGTGTCTTAAAAGGGAAATCACCGGGTAGGCCTTCAGCCTCTGAACAGAATGTAGAACGAATCCGTACGTCTTGTACTCGTAGCCCTAAAAAGTCATTGGCAAGACGAAGTTTGGAGTTGGGAATAACTAAGCCCACTGTGTATAAAGTGGTGCGAAAGAGGCTTGTGACATTTCACGTAAGTGGGTCTGTCAATCGACACAATTGTAGGATTTGGGGGTCAGAGCCACCGCATGAATTCATAGAACATCAGCGAGACTCGCCTAAAGTCAATGTTTGGTGTGGATTGACTTTGGCATGATCATATCGTCGGACCTTTCATCTTCGCAGAGAAGACAATTAATGGGAATATTTATTGTGATATGTTAGAACTATACGTTTTCCCACAAATAGATGATATTGAACAAGAAAAGGGACCAATTTTCTTCCAGCAAGATGGCGCGCCACCTCACTACAGCAACCGTGTCCATGATGCGTTGAACTTGCGTTTTCCTAATAGGTGGATTGGTAGATGTGGGCCACTTGCATGGCCACCAAGGAGCTCAGATCTGACTCCACTAGATTTTTTCCTTTGAAGACATGTAAAAAACATTGTGTATTCCGAGAAGATCCGTGACATTGCTCATCTGAGGGAGAGGATTGTTGAAGCTGTAGCATCCGTCACGCATGATATGCTGCTGAATACCTGGAAAGAAACTGAATATCGTTTAGACGTGGCCAGGGCAACAAATGGTGCTCATATAGAACTTTATTAGGTATGAAAAAAAAACTTGAGAACATTCTCTTTAATAATATATAGGTTTAATAACTATTAATTTAACTTTACTGTGTACTAATAAAACTTTAAATCAAGGAGTTCTTTTATAAACACCCTGTATTCTAAACCTCTTTAAAATTTGCAAATTTTAATCAATGCTGTGCTATGGTACTAAACCCAAATCCCAATTGTAACAACAATATAACCAAAATTTTAACTTCATTCTCTGGATTTAAAATTTAAAATTGAATTAGGCTGTATTTATAATTCCTATAAGACTGCAGAAAATTCAAAATGACTAATCTAATTAGAACAACTAGTTGGTTTCATATACAATTACAACAAAACCCTACAAAATTTGGTAAACATTTAATCAGCACTAGATTTGTTATAATAATCTACTCCCACCTCAATTTTTGGATTTGTATCGCCATTTTATTATTCCCTATGCATCTGTACACCCCAATTATTATATGACCATCTTAAGTAACAAAATTAAAAATCTACATATCCTTAATAATAGGCCTATTCTTTAACTAAAATAAACTGTCAATTCACGCTTGTATTTCTTGAGCGCCTGTAGTTGTAACTCGAGTCCAAAGATCTTGAGATGCTTCTAAAACTTGTCTCAGAGTTCTTTCTACACGTGGTAGGTTGCCAGTTCCTTCTACTTCTGAAGCAAGTTGCTCAGCAGCATTTAACAGATCATTGAAATCACTCTCTGCCATGATCTAAACAACAGAAAATAGTTACAATGAGTTGGTCATTTTTATAAATATAAGGATGTATCATACATTAAAAGAAGTGACGAAATTCATAGTACATAGTCTACTCTGTTCGGAAAGCTTCAATTCCCATCTCTCCCCCCCTCTCTCTCTGTACTTGAGTGTCCATTCAAATAATTGTTAAAGCTGAATAGGTATAATTAAAATCACTGTTAATTAAAACAAATTTAAGTAGTTACTATTTTGAAACAGTTGTGTCATGAATTTACAAATTAATGTTTAATTATATAATCTCTTCCATCTGTTCATAAACATACATTCTATAAAAATTGAATTTTGAACTAATTCTGTTCTAAAGGGGAAAAAAAATTTTTTTTGAAAATGTTTTCATCAGGAAAAGAGAGAAAAAAAGGTTAAGAATTTTAAGCATAAAAATTAAGAACAGTACTTTTATTTAAATTAAAATTATTTCGAGATTCGTTAACTTCAAAAACCTTATCTTAAGCAGAAAATAGGCCTAATATATACTAAATATACATCGACTATGTAAAGTTTAACCAGTTACAATCATTGAAGTAATTACAGGTGATGAGCTTCTAGATATTGCAGAATAAAATCAATCCAGTCAATTATTGTTATTCCACACATACGTAATACAATTTCTTTTAAGAATTTTACTTGTCTGAGAAATAGGAATATTATGATGACTCTAATTGTTATGAGATGTTCAACTTGAAATAAATACAAACAAACCTTACTTAACCTTTTGTTTTGTACTGTTAATATATTGTATATTAATATTTTGTACCGTTAATATATTGTATTGTTAATTATACATTGTATGAATTAAAGTTATATTGGTTTTAAACTGAATAATTTGATGTCTATTTGAATAACATAACATAAATTAACCTATTATAACCAATCCTTGTTTTTGTTACACTAAAATGTAATAGATTTTTGAAAGCAAGAATCAGCACAAATAGATCAGGTTAGGCTAGTTTACTATTGCTTATTTGCAATGTGATGTTTATTTATTATTTCAATTTATTTTGTTGAAATAATTGTTATGTATGAATATATCGCTCATAGGCATGAAATGATATTAATCTTCTCATTTTAGAAAGTTCACCATGAAATAAAATTGTCTTAAACAGTATGTAGTTTATAAACATGATAAATTACTGTTGATAAGAGATGTCCTTAATGCATATCTTATTTGTTTGAACTTGACTAAACGTATGTTAAACAGATCATGCAGAATGAGGTGCATTAATATCCCTTAAAATTTAGTGCAGTATAGAAAGTCGATACGTAAGATGGAAAATAATAGCTGAGGTAGGCTATATCTATAATACATGACATGATAAAAAGTTAATTATTTTAACATGGTTAGAAATGTTTTCCCCAAATTATGTTTTTTCAATATATTACTTTTTAATTTACAAAAGTTTATGCAAATTTAAATTAAATTTCCCTAGGCCTAATAACACTACTTAATGCCAAAATTAGAATTATTTACAAATATTAATTGAACTACACCTAATTTATTTTTAATTATCATGATAAATACAGAGTATCATTTATATATAAGAATAACACAAAGGCTAATCTAAACACACATGGGATACTTCAAATCGCTATTTACATAATAGTAGAAGACTTCAGGGACTCATTTTAGTGATTACAGGTTTGGCAATCCAGAGGAGACCTAGTTGAATCTAAACCTTTTTTTCATGTAGTGTTGGGTTAGATCCCTCTCTTTTATTTCCGGTTTCTCTTGATCAACTCTTTTTCTTTTCCGACCCAGATACTATCAGAGTATTCGAAGACTAAAAGTCCTATATTTTATGTTCTTGTCTTCTCTTATTTTTATAAGGTAATTTATGACCAAGATTTTTCGCCTTTAAACAAGGAAAAAATATATAGGTAATTATGCAATCTACATTCCCCTGAAATTAAGTTAAGAAAATCGTCGAAATCATTTACTACATAACATTATTTTGAAAAATGAGATCATAATAGGTGTCACAATACACTTTTGAAATACCAAAATACATTAGGGCCTACTTAGGTACAAAATTAAAAATATAAAAGTGCAAAATCCAGGTCTGGTTAGTTTACTATGAATGTAAATTCAGCTTTGGTTACAAATGCTTTCATTAATATTTATGACTAATTCGTCAAGTTAGTGAATGTGCCATCGCTCGATGTTTATTATTAAAACGTATATTTGTCATGGTAAAACGTATTTGTTTTATTAGGTCTGGCTAGGTGACTATATATATACACACACACACATAATATATTTGTTTGGTATATTTGTTTGTTAGTATATAGATACTAATAACTATGTTCAAGTCACTGAATCTATGATCAACTTGTTTTCAAATCAGATGGCTATATATATATATAGCCACCTAACTTGACCTTGCCTATGTAATTTACATCCATTTTGTAACTTACGCAACTTAGACGCTACAATTGTGAAATCGATTTCAAAACTTTAAATATTCCTATTTTCTAATAAACTAATGCATTTTCTGACTTCAAAAGTGTCCTCTACAAAATTTAAAATGATCTGAATGTTTTAAAATAAGGTAGTCATAACACATATATACTAACGTAGTCATACATAGGGCCTATTAACATTGGCTTTTGTTATTACACTTTAACCTAACAGCTATTCCCTTATTTTCTATTTTCCCTTATTTTCTGTTATTTAACAGTGAAGACATGGCTTTTGGGACTTGAAATGTTTATTGCGACACATAAGATCTGATCCTTTCCATACAAGGTAAATACTTTGATTTCATAATTTTTTTAAAGAAAAATCGAAGGACAAGTTACAACCGATATTTACCTTTCAGGGCAAGGTCAATTGCATAATTGCCTATATATATATATATATAATGGTAAAGTACACTTTTCATATTGTGGTAAAATTTTATTGGTTTAATATTATATATAAATGACTTGTTTCATTAACATGTGTGTTTTTCATGATCTTGGGTTAGATCCCTCTCCTTTATTTCCGGTATCTCTTTACCAACTCTTGTTCTTTCTGACCCAGACAGTATTAGAGTATTCAAGGACCTAGGGTCTTTATTATTTAGTATACATTCCACAATTACCAAATATTCTTGTGTTCCCTTATTTTTATACGTCAATGAAGACCAAGGTTTTTCGCCTTTAAACAAGGAAAAAATACATATGTAATGGTAATGTACACTTTTCATATTGTGGTAAAATTTTAGTGGTTTGATATTATTTATGACTGATTTCATTTATCATATGTTTTCCACTATTTAAAGTTTAATGTAGGCCTAATATAACAGTTTGAACAAATCTGGGTAACTTTGTAACTCATTAACCTGGCTTATTAGAATATACGGTGAATACGGAGAGAAGTTGTCCAATTGATTTAGGTGCAAAATCTCAGCAATTCCTCTTCAGAATAGTGTTCCATCATTTCGATACTTTTTAAAGACACTTCCTACTTTTTATCTTTCACAATTCATTATTTCTGTCCGAAATCAGTGATTTAAAATAGGCTAACTGTTTTATAGCATTTTGCGCTTATTTTGACAAATAAATATTTCATCAATATTAAGTAAAATCTATAATTTTTTTTCTTTTTATTCCACACAAATAGTTCTGTTTTAAGAACTGTCAAACTATTAAGAACTGTCAGTTTAACCAAGTCAGGGAAGGGGTTACCTAACCACACCTAGTTAAGGAACTACAGGTCAAGGAAGGGTAACAACTTCTTTCCATATTTACCGAATATACTGTGGGCTTAGACCAATTCTTAATTCTTTCAGCTTTTACTACACAATGGAAAAATTTACCATCATCTAATTCATAAATACTAGCCATTAAGATGAAGTTAGGTTTTCTAGGTTTATAATGCATTCTTAAAACAATATAATTGTGAGATTACTGAAAACAAAATTAAAACCAGACACTTGTACACACAACATCCACTAAAACATAAGGCTAAGGATACTTTTAAAATACTTTATTGGTTGTATTTACTGTATCTTTACTTATGACAAATCTACTTATATTTTGACAAATCACAATTAACTTATCATAACAACTCTAGATCATAATATGTTAATGATTATAAGTAGATCTTACAATTAATTGTGATTAAAAGATTCTATGGAAAGAGGCTTCTGCCACAATAACATGAAAAATGTGAAATTTTACATAACCTAACCTATAAATTAAAAGAATAAACGAATGATATTTAAATTCGATGACATACTTTAAAACGTGTTGTTTTCTTTTAGAATAGTTGTGCCAAGATAATATTTTGTAAAAGTTGTACCTAGATAATATTTTGTAACAGTTCACTGCTTCTTTTAATTCAAATCAAACCAATAATAATTTTAGCCGGTCGGCAGTTATAAACATTTTGGAACTTCGAATTATTCACACTTCTAAATTCACACAATTTACACTATTCGACTATTCAATATTCAGTATTGATAAAGTAGAGAGTAATGGGATGGGAACAATCGATCGTTGTTTGGGTATCGGTTAAAGCATGATACTTTAATTTTCTTATTCTCGGGACATGAATTAAACATAAAATTTCAACTGCCAGGATGATTAATCAAAGGAATAATATCATTTCGAGTAATTTAACAATTATACCACAAAATGTATTTATTTTTCTATTTTTTATGTATTAAAACAATATGTTTTGTATGTACATTATAATTATAATAAAATTATGATTTATTAATTAATTGTTTTAAATAACTACGTAATATTCTTTCAGCACAAGTTAATTTTACATGGTTTTAGAAATAGATTAAGAATTATATAATAGAATAATTTACTTTTTTATTATTTGCATACTATCGTTGAAATGTACTTTTAATGTTTTTTATATCAAAAACAGAACATTACGATCGTATTTCATTTTTATATTTGTAAACACATGATAATAAAATGATTCAACTTCAACACTTTTATTATTAATATTATTTAATATTCTAAATAATAAAATAAAAAATTGAAGAAATAGAATTAAATTTACTAAGAAGTTAATACTAGTGTAAATACTTCATGTACTAGTAAGTATAATTTCTTTGGAACTCCACCGATATCTCTTTGGTTACATAGACTACTAGTACATTCAATTGTTCATAAAAATTCAATCTAAAGCCGCGTTTACACTGGAGTTGCAAACACGTGTTGATGACAAAATATTTGCCGATTTTTGTTGCGTAAATGAAAACAGCTCTAATTTTGTCTGCAACAAAACAAGTTGCAGACAGATTTGGGGTGTCTGCAACTAAATTTTTGTTTTCCACCGAGAGTCGGTAAAGATCAAAGAATTGCAACAAATGTTGGCAATATGATGTGTCCTTGACAAAAGTTGCAGTGACTAATTACGGTGCAACAAAAGTTGCAGACATCCCCTCAGTCCCCCGCTCCACCAGCCAGTACCACGTGACTGTCCTGGCGCTGGCAATGCCGCATTCAGTATCGCTCACTAGGCGGATACAGTTTAACGCTACGCTAGTGTAGCTTGTTTGTAAGCCGTGTGCCAGAGTAACTTATTGAGTGTGAGTATTTTAAGTAATTGACCCGTGTTTGTAGTTAATATTCTCCTCCACCTATTGCCAGACCCCACCTATTGCCAGACCTATCCCACCATCTTGAAAGCGGCAAAGAAAAAGGGCTTCCAACCCCATGGCAGATGAAGCATATTATGTTATGAAGAAGTTGGAAGGAAAGTTGGAATAAAGACGAGTTCGATACCTACGGTGTCAATGTAGCTTTTCAATTGCGAAAATCTACCAATTTGCAAGACCTGGCAATAGCAAAAAAAAAAATTATTGACGCTTTGTTTGAACCGGAAATGGCTACCTACAACCAAAAACTTCAGCACCACCGTCTTCCTCTGTGTATGATGGTAGCAGACCTAATTCCACATTCACTAATGTTACTGAAACCTCAATGCCCTATGAAAATGCATTGATTTCCTGGACCGAAACTCCTGCATTCACTGCCTTCATTGAGGAACAAGATAATTCCGTCTCTCTTCTGCCCAGATTTTTAAAGGAAAGACCACAAAACTATACACAGCTGTAACATCTATTGTAATTTAACAATATTTTGTTTTTAAATTTTTCATACTTAATGAAATATTAAAATGTTCTGAATCAAGATTAAGATTATTGTTAGTAGTTGAAAAAAAGCATATATGGTACAAATTGTTTTAATAATTATTATTATAAAAAAAGCGGTTAAAAGTGTGGTGTTTACTTTGACGTTTCCCTTGAGTATTTCTATTAACGCATCACACACCTCTGGCACGAACAATGATATTGTACTTTTTGATATTTTAAAAAGGTAACTCAAACGAGTATAGGAATCTCCACTAGCAAAAAAACGCAATGTCGTTACGAGTTTTTCTTGAACTGGAATAGCAGCTTTACAATTGGTGTCTTTTTTTACAATCTTAGGTCCTATCATCATTACCAAGTATTCAAAATCACTGCTGGCCATCCTTAAAAAATTCCTCACACTTCCGTCCGTTCTCAGTTCACTTGTCAACGGGTCACAATCATCTTCCTTCAAATCTTTCAACAAGGCACTTCCACTGTACACGCATCTTGCTCTTAATGAAGGCCTTACCCAGTACCTATGGGGTGCACGTTGTTTTGCCAATATCACACAGCATGCTGCTGCAATAACAGCATCCTCCACGTCAACACTCACCATCTTGACTGAATGGACAAGTGTTGCCTTTCTGTTGCAGATAAAAGTTGCAGTGGAACAGAAGGGACAATGTATTTTGTCTGCAATAAAAAGTCGGCAACAAAATGTTGCAGACAAAAAATTGCAGACTAAATGTCTGCAACTCCAGTGTAAACGCGGCTTAACATCTAACAGTCATTCGCTATTCAGACGCATAGGAATAGGAATTATATTATAAGACTAAAAGATGTCGACTGAAAACAACGGAATTATGAATACAAAAATACCAATTGGTTAGTTGGTTGTCTCATCACTTACACTACAGTTTAAAATCATTGTATTAAATTTAAATAGTTTACGATTTTTGCCATATATCAGCACTTCCAAGTTAACAAATACTATGAAAAGTACAGAAACATTCTAGTTCAAATAAAAATCCAATCTTTCAGGAAAAGATAAATAGACTATTATAATTTCAGTAAAGTGATTTTTACAAATAATTGAGACATTTAATGAATGTAAATGAAATTAATTTGTAAATGCTTTAATGTTAAAAATAGACAGTCATCAACTGTGATTCCCCCTTTTTTAGTAATTAGTAGAAACTTTGAAATCAATAGTGTGAAATAACCTATAGAAAACCAGAATAGTCATAAACTGTGATTCCCTATTTTATGTACATTGTATCTTTGTTAGTTATATGTTTCTTTTCCCAATAGTTTCAGAAAGTACTTACTTCCGTAATTTTGTAAGCTAAAAAAAAAACGTTTATGATGTATGTATTAATAGGAGTTGCAGAAATACTGAAATCAGTATTTGAATTAGAGTATTTCTAAAAAACTGGTTTGTCTTGTGATTTATAAAAAAATTTTCTTAGAAACCACGATCCCGAAAAAAATGTGTCGGTGAATGGCACCCAACGAACATTAAATTCAGTAAATTGAAATAAGTAAAACAAGTAAATTTAAAGCTTTTTCAATTCAGATTTTTAATTTAAAATATTGTAAAATTAATACAAACCATCTCTATTGATGAGTTTGATTTTTTTGAGCTATTAGTCAAAGATTTAGCTCATCTGCTAGTGTTAATTTCCAATTCTTTTTCCCTTTTCCTTTTATTGAAATCGTGGTTAATTTAGATTTTGAGACTGATGGACACTGAGTTTGTCTTTTTTTATAATTCTATTATTTGAACTATTTTTTTTTTTTTTTTTTTTAACTTTGTTTAAACCCTCACTATTAGAAGGACTATTTTGGGTATCTTCAAAGTCACAGAATGAATCATATCTGTTATAGCTATTATAATGTCTATATAAACATATTATTAGACAACGTAAATGTTTTGCAGTTACATTGATCATTATTTTATATTTTAGGAAACTCTTTCTAACTATTTAATTCTAATGATGTATCTGCCATTTTTGCAAATGTTTGTAATCTATACTTAATTTTAGTTTTTATGATTGTTTTATATTTAATCGAGAATAATTGGGCTGCTGTGAATTAGTCCTCTTTAAAACAGACTTATTCACATTTTAATTAATGTTTGACTTTCGAATTCTAGACATACGGTACTTAGGTGATTACCCTCAAAATGAATACATATCAGATATTTTATACATTGCCCATCAGACCCTACATTTTTTATGCTTCTAGCATGGACAATGGGCCACTAGTTCAGTGCCCATATGCAAAACAAGAGAAGCATTGCATGACTGGTTCAATATAATGTCTTACAGGAAGTATGACATAATTCACTAGAAATAGTTTATTTTCTAAAATAATTTGTATGGCATTTTTCTCATATAGCTGATTGAATCTTTTGTTTTTACTAACTGACACAATTTCATTAGATTACTATTTGTGAAACGTCTCTTTATTTTTCGAGGCAAAGTTAGGACCATAAAGTCTTCTCTTCTAATAACATATTACATCAAAATTAATAATACAAATTAAATTAATAAACAAATAATAAACTATAAAATAGTAATTACTTCTAAAACATATTACAAAATACATCAAAATTAATAGTTAAATAATTAATAAACAAGTAAGAAATGATAAAATAATAATGACTTCTAAAAACATAATATACTAAACTTGAAAAACTAAACATAAACACATTTATCTTCAAAGTAAAATAGGCATATAACTAAAAGTATATTGTGCTACACAAAAAATCAAATACAAACAAACTCACACACACTCAAGAACACTCTCCAAAACCTGCTCACGCACCTGAAACTAAAGTTTTCTTGAACTGAACATGATCCTTGATGCCTTTCAAGGTTTCCGACAATGAATTCCAAAACCTACATGTTGTCACAGTAAATGATCTGTTAAATATTTCAGTTCTGTATCTGGGTATAACCGATAATGTAGCTCCTCGCTGTGTGTCAGTAGTAATTTGAACTAAAAACAAACCTTTCAGCCAGAGAGCAAGGCATCCCAGTGTAGATAATAGCATGCAATAGCAACAAAATATGATAGTTTCTATAAGAACTAAGTTTTAGAATTGAAATATGTTTATAATATTTTGTAACACGATCATGACGTTTTAAGTCAAAAAGAACTGTAAACAATATTTTTGAGCACACTGAAGTTTATTAGCTAATTCCACAGTCATGTCATTGAATACAGTATCACAATAGTTAAAATATGGAAAAATTAATATTTTCACCAGCTGACTCTAATATTAAATGGCAAGCAATCTTTTATCTTCTTCAAAGTGTGCATGCCAGCAAATGCTCTACTGGACATGGCATTAACATGGTCTGTCCAACTTAGAGTATTGTTTATAGCGAGATCAAGATTTTTAACTTTAAAACAATAAGGCAAATCATTGCCTTTTAGTGAAAGCTTTGGCCCACTACTTAAATCAATTTTATTTGTGAGTCTATTACAACAGATACATATAGATTTAGTTTTACTAGGATTTAACATCAGTCCATTTCTAACAGCCCAATCTTCAATAACATTAATATTAATATTTATTTTGACTATAGTCTCAATCATTTCTGAGACATGCAAATGATTATATAATTCAAGTTATCAGCATACAAATGAAACTTCAAGTATAATTTTATTCAGTATATTGTATACATACATCATTTATATAAATGCTAAATAATAAAGGACCAAAGACAGAACCCTGAGGAACTCCCATACAAATAAGTTCCCAGGAAGATGACTTCTCACCAGACTTTACACACTGGTATCTTGCAGACTAATAAGACTCAAACGCTTTTGAAAAATCAAACAAAACTAAAAACATTCACATAGAACATAGTTAAGATAAAAAGATGTAGTTTACAGACACAAAAAGACTTCCATGATCGTAAATGTAGTATTTAACTACTATACATATTCATTCTGATCACGATACTTGGCAACTGAAATTAAATGTACTGAACAGATATGACATACTAAGGTATCGAACCTAACCTTATCAAAAACTGAGCCTTAGGCTTTCTTAGTATCAGTTTTACAAAAATAAGCACATCCTGATATTTTCTTTTTCATATATTAACTCAGCGAACCAAATAACACACTGTGCTTTCTGCTGCATGGTAAACATCGTAATGGCCGACTCAGCGGAGATGATGCGTCACTGCGCATCTAGTTCAGCGCATGTCAAAGTCACGCAGTCACTCTATGACCTGTTATAATACTTTTCTTTAGTATTATATTTATTTAAATTAATTATAAATAAAAAAATTATTTATATCATTAAATTTTTTAACAGAACAATAAAAGAAATATTAAATAAAAAATAAATGTTTTTTTTTTATATTCTTATCTCGGGGTTAGATTTGGGTTTCACAATTACATAAAAATATATTTAAATAATAATCAGTTTATCTCACCATCATTTACAATGTTCTTTTTATATCTTCTTATTGGTAATTGTTCATTATAATAATTATTCAATATTTCAATAGTTCACTTTTATTAGAGTGTTTTATTTTTCAATTGCATCATGTACCTTTTTATATATTAACTTCACTTCAGATCCTCTTACACACACTAGAAAAATTTGAAAAATTTCTTCCTCTTTTAAATTGTTATTCTAAATCATATGATTTACTTGTTGTTTTTATCACATGGTTCCCTTGCACCTGCTTACTAAATTTTGTATTCTTCTATTATATAAAAATGTTACAACTGTCCTCCAAAATTTTAATTTTTTAAAAAAATTTATTTATTTATTTTTTTTTTTAAACAAATTACTAAATTTTTATCAGTAACATTTTTCTATAGTCATTGACTATTTTACAAACTTTACATACATCTCCTTTTAATTTGAATTTAAATTTATAAAACTTTTCTTTAGTTGGTGTCAGTGTTAAATTTCTCATAACTATCACCTTTTCAATAAAATATTCTGCTCTGCTTAGCTTTCCATCTTTTCTATATTTTTCCACTTCTAAACTGTTTCTAATTCCATTTTGTACTTCATCGTTCCAATATTTTTCTAAAAATCTTTCCTGGAAATTTTCCAAGTCTTCTATGTCCTCCCTTGTAATTTGCCACCATCTAGCAGCATTTCCTTCCATAGATATGTCCATTATATCCTTAATGTCCACCTTTTCTCTACCTTCTCTTTCCCTTCTCTCTTGCATCTTCTCTACATATCTCTTCAACTTTCTTATATATTCAATTGGGTTTATTCCCCTTCCATTAAACTTAGGCATTGTAATCTGAGCGTGGCTTTCATCATTAGTAAAGTATATTATCTGAGTAGTTCTATTTTCCATACTATCTTTCTTATTTAATCTCTCCTCCGTTTCCTTCATTTTCTCTTCCATATTACTAGCTACCTTTTCAAAATTCTGTTTATTAATTTTAACCCTATTATTTAACTCTTCAATATTCTCCTTCTGTTCTTTTAATTCCTCTCCCAACATCTGAAAATTTTCCTCTACTTTCCTTCCAAATTTCTTATGATCTTCTATTATCCTCTCTTGTTTCTCCTCTATCTCTCTCTTAAACTCATCAAATTTATTATCAATCTTTCCCTCTAACTTTTCAAAATTTGTCCTCATTTCATTTTTATTTTCTTCCATTTTTGTTTCCATTCTTGACATTGTTTCCCTCATTACATCAAATTTGTTATCCTTCTCATCCATCTTCTTCATAATTTCTCTCAATAATTTCTCCATACCTGATTCTTCTTTATTCACTGTAACAAATGTAACACCTCCTCTTTCTATTTCTATCTCCCTAACATTTTCTTCTACCTCAGAACATGGTACCCTATCTCTTTCATCCTGTCCTAACCTATTCTGTCCTGAATATGGGAAACATTCATCAATTTCCTGAACCTCCAATATTTTAACCATTTGTCCTTCCTCCTGTACCATTCCCTTCTTAGGCCTATCCTGTTTCTTTTGATTCTCCAATTCTCTTTTTTTTTGTGTCTCTTTTGGGTTATCCCTTAATTCATAACGTCCTTGCTCTGACATTTTAATTATTTATTTTGTTTAAATTGAAATTTTTTTTTTTTTTTTTAATTGAATAAGTTAATATTAAAAAATAATATATATTTAAAATTATTAAATATATATATTATAAAACCTGAAATTGCTTATTGTTTAATTGCACATTTAATCGTGCCCCACGTTGTGGATGCCAATTTATAATACTTTTCTTTAGTATTATATTTATTTAAATTAATTATAAATAAAAAAATTATTTATATCATTAAATTTTTTAACAGAACAATAAAAGAAATATTAAATAAAAAATAAATGTTTTTTTTTATATTCTTATCTCGGGGTTAGATTTGGGTTTCACAATTACATAAAAATATATTTAAATAATAATCAGTTTATCTCACCATCATTTACAATGTTCTTTTTATATCTTCTTCTTGGTAATTGTTCATTATAATAATTATTCAATATTTCAATAGTTCACTTTTATTAGAGTGTTTTATTTTTCAATTGCATCATGTACCTTTTTATATATTAACTTCACTTCAGATCCTCTTACACACACTAGAAAAATTTGAAAAATTTCTTCCTCTTTTAAATTGTTATTCTAAATCATATGATTTACTTGTTGTTTTTATCACATGGTTCCCTTGCACCTGCTTACTAAATTTTGTATTCTTCTATTATATAAAAATGTTACACTGTATTGATCTATACCTGACAAAACTGTCTAAATTCAATTAAAAAACCGTGAAGAAATTATTCCTATAAGTTGAGAAGGTTTGTTTCAATGATTTTTTTTCCCCGATGACCCTGTATTTATGCCAAAATAGAAGACTAAAATTGTGACTTCTAGAATGGTAACACATAAACATGAACTAACATTTAAAATGTATTCTTGGGTATGTATCAGTGCTCATAAAATGTCCCGTTTCCACTTTCTCATCAGACCTACTGCAATAGCTATATTTCCAAAGGCAGATAATATTTGTAATGTTGGTTAATAAAAAAATTTAATGCAAACGAAAACATAAATTTTATTTGAAAAACATTTACATCATGATTAAATCATCTTAACAAAGGGAATATGTTTTATTACAAATGAACACAAGTTAAACCACACACAAAATACCAATACAGTTTAAACTAAAATTGTCGTCTAATCACAGTACAGCTGTACGTTTAGTTAAAATAGTATCATATCTTATTTTAAAAAAGGTAATAGTTAATGATGTAGTATTATTAGGTTTTCACTGGCTAACAGCTGTATTGTTTTTTGTAATGTCAGTATTTTCAGTATTATCCGATGTAGCGAGGTGATATAATTTGTATTCTTCTTTTGATATTTCACATGGAGCTCCACACAATGGGTCTTTTCCATCGACACCTTTTGGAAATGCAATGACATCTCTAATGCTCTCAGCATGTACGAGCAATGATACAAGTCGATCCATACCTGAAACAATTTTTAAAAGGTTAGACGAAACTTTTTATAAATGGTCCACAAACTTAATAAGGATGAAACATAAATAAAACTTGAGTATTTTGATATTTTAAAAGTGGGTTAGGTAAGACATAATTCTAACTTTCTCATCAACAACTTAGTCCTAGTCAGTCTTGTATTTATTTATATTTAAATTGGGCATCCAATTCCTTTGCAGATGATGAAAACTTGCTTAGGCTAAACAAGTAAATTTGATTTAAATGAATTTTTTAATAATAATCATAAATATTAAGTTCTTCCCCCTCCCCCATTGTACTTTCGAACCGTACTTTTGTTTAAATTTATGAATTGAAATACTAATTTGCATTATAAATTTTCACTTTTAACATAAATTGATAGAAATAGATAAGGCTAATATTGAGAACATAATGCTTTATAACAGTGGAATAAATGTTATTTTATGATAACTCACATACTGCCATTTCTGAGAAGGAACTAATATTTTTTGAATGAGAAGCTAAGTGGTATATTTTAAACACACGCATGCACACATAAACACGCACTCATAATTTTTCCCATTTTTTGTCGATAACTCAGTTATCCTTTAAGCTAGAGAAAGAATAAAAATCTTTTTGTTTTTTAGTAGTTATTTTATTATTATTATTATTATTTTTTTTTTTTGTAAAATTGACAGATTTTGAGATATTCATCATTAAAAAGTTTAAATAGTCACCATTTTGAAATGAGTAAAGGAAATCGGTTATTTTTCTCAAACTGGATTCTCAAAACAGTAAGTATGCAGAATATCAACTCCATATCATTTACCGGTACTGTTAAAGATAATTTTTTTAACACTAAATGGTGGCTAGATAGAAAATTAAGTGTTTTATGAAGTATATTTATATAAACTATTTCATTGGTTTTGATGTTACAAACTATATATAAATGTTAGACTTTACAGTTGACCATAAGTCTAACAATTGATATTGCAATAAAAACTTGGAAATATTCAAGGTTAGTCGTTTTATAAATAAATTGATAGGTCTATTTTTAGGTATATACTTAATAAATTTAAAAAATAAACTTGTTAGAAGATAAACTATATAGCTCACTGATTATAGGATACCAGGTTCCTATATGACATTGGCAGGTGACACTTAGCCGGTGTGTAGGCTACTCTGATACCATAATAATTGTTTTAATAAGAACCCATTTCTATCCCATTCTGAAATTTTGTATGCAAGTAGTTATTTATAGTATAAACCACATATATTGAATTGAAAAAAAAAAAAAATCGAAGGGGACGTATTTTGGGTTTTTCAAAAACAGTTTTTGCCAGTTTTCAAAAAACTCAAAATGAATCAAATACAGTTATGTGACATATCAAATTAAAGAGCATTTGAAATGTATAAGAATGGTACAAATTTGAACTCTCAATGTGCAATAGTTTTTGAGTTACACCATTTTAAGATTTCAGAACGTGATCGAAAAAGTCAATTTTTGGATTTTAATATTTTGAAACTCAAAAAACAAAAGTCAGAAAATTTTTAAATTTTACATTTTTTTTCTCTTAGTTGGTACAACTTCTATACAAAAAAAATCAAAGAAATCTGTGATGTCAAGGTCCAGACCATTGGTTGATTTGGCATGGAATGACCCACTGTCTTTTTCCCCTGAAAACAATGGTGCAATTAAAATTCAAAAGGGTTGTACCGTTTGCAAGAAATCAGTAGGTCAAAGATGTAGGAGTTGACTTTTTATAATTTTTATAGCCATCAATATGAAGTGTTTTTATTTTGTAAGTTTTAATTTCTCAATTAACCTCTTTAATTAAACTAAATTTAGGGTAATCATTTTAAAAATAAAACCTTACCATCAGCATCAATTTCTAAAAAAAAAAAATTACTGTCCTTTTGGACTTTCTTTGCACAACTGTTATCAGAAAAAAAGGTAGTGTTAAACGAAATGTGCCATGACTATCTTCTCATTACAACTTTTAAGTCGACTCCTACATCTTTGACCTACTGAATTTTAAGAAACAGTACAACCTTTTTGAATTTTCATTGCACCATTATTTTCAGGGGGAAAATGCAGTGTTAATCGACATGTCACATGTCCATTTTCTCATAAAGAATTCGGAAGTTGACTCCTATATTTTAGACCTCATATAATCCCAATATTTTAGAATACCTCAAAAGTCAAAGTTTCTACCTATATAATGAATGGTATCATTGAAAAATACTTTAAAAATAAATATAAATTGTAGAAAAAAAGTAGGGGGGGAAGGGACTTTATAACCACCCAGAATAATGGTTTAATGCTGAGTTTGAAAACATTTAATGAGGTCTAATTGTGAGTAACAACGAACTGCCAATTATTAAAAATAATTGCAGTAGTTTAATTGATTACTGTTGAGTTAATTTGAAACTGTATAATAAACTCCTATACAGTATTTATTATCCATACTTTATTCCTCATTCTACAAAACAAACACTGAAATGATTTAATGAGCACTAATCATCAATAATTTTAAATAGTAAGCCTGGAATTGTCTCATCTTTAGTATATAAAGATTACCACAGTAAAACAAATTCTATTTGAATAACAATAAACAATTTTTATTAGACACAATGAGGCCATTGTCTACTATTCACATCGTTCACGAACAAAACTTACCCACCGAAAATATACTCGTCAGCGACAGTAAATGTTTCAATTTAGTTTTAAATTGTCTACATATATAGAACTCCTGAAGTCTATTACAGCCTGAGCTGGGAGTCTGTGATGATAGCGGTTGAAACTTACCCAAAGCAATACCTCCATGAGGTGGTGCTCCTGAATCTAATGCTTCCAGGAGATGAGTCAATGTGTGTGTTGGTATCTTAAGAATATCTTCAAGGATCTCTTTCTGCAATACATGATCATGGATACGTATCGACCCTCCTCCTACCTCACATCCATTAAGAACAAGATCATAATGTTGCCCACGTACCTATAAACACAGACCAGCACAAGTTTCTTTTATTTATTATTCCTGTACAATTTCTATTCTATCAAGTAGTCTGGCTGTTTCCACTGGCAGTTTTACCCTTGCAGAGCTAATCTCAGAGATAACTTGTTCTGAGGGTTGTTGTTAATATTTATAATTGTTTACATATTCGTTAAGAATGTATTATCAAATATATATTTCAATGACAAAATGCTAGAACAGTTATGTTATTTTTTTTTCAAAGGTTTCGTATGATTAAAATTTACAAAAAAAACTCAATAACTATTTTCAGACCTATCAAGACTAACTTGATAAAAACATCAGATAATCTCCACAGATCTGGTTGTAACGTCCTAAACTGGTAAAACGATTTCTTCCTTCGATAGACTGTGAGCACTATTTCTATACCAAAGAAGAAACGTATGATATATTCCACTCCACTTATAGCTATATAGTTAACTTATATTTAACAGTTATAGTTTAGTTATTGTAGCTCATGTATCACTGAGGATAGCGAATTTGTCGTTGAAATGTGTTTGATTAAGTAAACATAATTTTTTGTGAGAAATTTGGTTCAAGTTATATTTTATCTAATATTATCTCACAAGTCAAGCTCAACATTTATTTATAGATTTTCGTTATTTACTAACTGAGTTGTTGCACTTAGAATGCCTTGAATAGTATTGGGAAAAGAAACTGGAATGGTAGAAGTAGCATGACTGAATACATTTTCCTATAACACTATTTATAAGTATAAATCTTATTCAAAAATGCAAACAAAAAATAACAAAGACATATTTGTAACAAAACAGTTAAAAATTGGTATAAAAAGTTGTTTTTAATAAAAAATGCATTTATAGTCTCTGGTTCAACGAATGACACAGTAATATCTTCCTTCTGAAATATGTGTCTGGTTACAGTGCTATAAATCGTCAAATACCCGCTAAAAGGCATTGTGTGATAACGTAATATTAATAAAAATTATAAGGCCTAAAAGAATTAATTATAATATAGAATTATATATTTTCTATAGAATTAAATAGCGCAGCCTGAGCTATGCTCGGGCTTTGGCCACTTGGGTCAAGTAAGCAGTTGGTCTATACGTGGCTTTTTAGGCTTGAAAGTTTTACAAATTGGAAGATTAACTGTTAGTAAAGAAAAAGTAGACGACTTGGATAGGATACTTTTTTAATAGTATTTCAACCATAATTTGTGAAAATATAGTTGTAAATTTTGTATAGGGTAAATATGTATTTTGTTATCACTTAATGATAAAAATTAACACACTCTGCAGCTCAGAGAAAATATTAATCTTCTTTGCAGTGACAATTCTTTCTTTTTGTTATTTTATTCTTCACTAACCATCCGATACTAGATAGCAAGTAATTTGTATATATTGTTTATATAGTATACAAATTACTATTATTAAACAAAATATAGTACTTACATTCAAAGTTAAAGACAAAAATGTTTTGAAATGGTAGTAAATAGAAATGTTGTTTTTTATGAAATGGAACTAGCATAACATATTTCTCAGGGTTTTATGAATAAATAATATATATATATATATATATATATATATATATATTTAATTATTATTTATCAAGACTAATCTACAGATCGACTAATGATTTTACTAGCATAGTACAAACATGAGTAGGATAATTATTAAAAAATAATTTCCTTAACAGTACTAAAACAATTCATATGGTTAATTCTTTTAAGGCGACGTACATTCTCGGTCGATTGAAGCACTGCTCTCATTTCAATGTTTTCATGTCTGAGGAGACGCTCATTGTGTTTAACTGCGTTCTTCTTTATTTCATCGAAGACATAATGAATGTCCAGGTCACGATGCAAATCTTTATTCCTCACATACCATGGGGCATTCACTATTCTGCGCAACACCTTATTATGGACTTTTTGTATTACGGTTATGTTAGATTTCTTCTTGCATCCCCACAACTGGATACCAGATGTCCAGATAGGCTGCAGTATCTGCTTGTATATCAATATCTTATTTTCCACTGAAAATTCAGAATTATGTCCAATTAACCAGTACAATTTTCTATATTTTATACTAAGCTCTTCTTTTTTTCCCACATGTAATTTCCATCTGAGCCTTGCGTCTAACATCATTCCCAGATATTTGACTTCTTTAGCATGTGGTTATTTACTACAACAGAATACGGAATTATTCTCTTAAATAAAAAAATTATATGGATTGACTTTGTTTTGTTAAGTTTGATTCGCCAACAACTAGTCCATCTACTCACGATATTCATTGTTCTCTGCAATTTGTTTGTAGCATCTTCAATACTATCATTGACAGTAGTGTCATCAGCAAATGTAGCTATTACTGTGTTTTCATCATCCGGGATATCTCTAGTATAGTATAGGTCCAAGGCCACTTCCCTGCGGGACACCAGCAGTTATTCTTTTTATTTCCGAATATTCTCTGCCATGCCTGACACGAAAATATCTCTTGGCAATATATGACTTTAAGATCTCAAAATACTGTCTTGGCAAGTCTTTATGCAGCTTATACTCTTAGACCCTCATGCCACACTTTATCAAATGCCTGAGATATGTCCAGGAAGACCGCTGAACACAACTTTCTTTCTTCAAAAGCATTATTAATTAAAGTAGTAATCCAATGAATTTGATCAATTGTTGAATGTTTACGTCGGAAACCAAATATATGCGAAGGGATCAGTTTCCTTTCTTGAATGACAGGTTCTAGCCTTTATAGAAGTAACTTCTCAAAAAATTTTCATATAACCAGTAGCAATGATATCGGTCTGTAAGGTGTAACTTCAGTTGGTGTCTTTCCAGATTTTAATAAGGTTTACCTCTGCAATCTTCCAATGACGAGGTACATATTGTAGTTTGAAACAGGCATTTATCAAGTGTTGTAGCTTAATAAGAGCAATGATAGGGAGTTCTTTCATAATCTGCCCAGATATTAAATTGTATCCTGGTGATTTTCTTGACCTTAAATTATGTTTTATAATATTCCTAAGTTCTTTTGTTGTAACAGATGAAATTTCCTGTTCATCCTTCTTACTAATTAATATACGGTATGTTTGTCTGAATCGAGTTTTGTGGAAATGGCTTAAAAACGTCTGCCAAATGCTTTCCAAAAAGATCAGCCTTCTGTTTTGAGTTGTTAGCTCATCCTTCACTTGATATTTTTAATGGTAGGTCTTGAATTTTATGTCTTTTAATTTTTTTTAACAGCTTTCCAAACAGAGTACTCTGTATATTTATCACCTGTCAAGTTAATGAAAAATCTACTCACTGCTTCATTTTTAAACTCTTTGAGTTGTTTCTTCAGCTTATTACTTAGTCTGTTGAATATAACCTTATCATCAGGATATCTTGATTGTTGCCACTTCCTTCGAGCACTCCTTTTTTCTAATACTAATTCTCTGATCACAGTTGGATAGTTAATGTCGTCTCGAATTTGTTCTCTCAGAGGGTGTGCTTTCTTCTGCGCTTGCTGTACATCAGCAATGAATTGCTCTAGTCGTTTATCAATTTATTCCTTATTTAAAAGTGGAGTTTGAAGATTTATAAATACCTGAAGTTTTTCTCTGAACTTGTCTCAGTTAGTTCATTTGGTACAAAGTTTTGGGAGATTTTCTAATTAAAAAGTAATTGTTAAAATTACTGGAGTATGGTCAGAAGATAGATTATCACTACTTTCAACATAAGAATGCTTGCAACTTAATCCCTTTGAAATGAAAAAAATCAATCAGATACGGTACTTTTCTCGGACCTGTTGGCCAGTAGGTTGGTGGTCCTGAAGAAAAGAAAACACACTTGTGGTCTTGTCCTGCCTGATAAGATACCCTGCTTTTTGCAGTTATTAGTCTTGAACCCCAGTGCATATGTTTCACATTAAATTCTCCCCCAATTAAAAAGTAACAACCCAAAGTCTTAAAAAGTATCTTAAATCATCTTTTGTTGGTGATTGTCTAGGTGGACAAACGAGATTGTTTATATAGTATACAAATTACTGTTATTAAACACAATAAAGTATTTACATTCACAGTTAAAAACAAAAAAAGTTTTGAAATGCTAGTAAATAGGAATATTTTTTCTTATGAAATGTTGGAACTAGCATAACATATTCCTCAAGGGTTTTATGAATAAATAATATATAGCTAAAATTATTTAAAAAATAAATGTTGCAAAAACATTCCACAAACTTTGTAGCATATCCATTACCAAAACCAATAAAAACTAATCAAATCTATTAGTCACCAAAATTGTCATTTCAGTAGTAGTCTTCAAAAAATGAAAATAAACAATGGAATGGGCTCAGTCTTTGAAAATTATATTTTTACATTTAAATATGGCCTAAACTTGATTTCACTTGTGCTATAAACAAGAAAGCTTTCTCAGTAAAGCTCATTTGAGAAATTACATCTATTATAAGAGCCCCATGTATGATTTTTTTTGCTTTTATTCATAACTTACAGACAGGAATTTTTGGAAAGATGATGACAAATACATTTTGTTTGACTCTTTAATAGATTATATTCTTGAGTAAAATATCATCGAAATCATTACACATGATTTTGAGGGAAAAAAATGTATTTTTTTATGCAGCTACCAAAAAATTGAAAAAAGTTTTGACATTTGATCAAAATATGCCAATATACCAAATTTGATTAAAATTGGTTCATGCTGTAGAACCAACAATAAACAGATATCACTGCAAAAGTCAAATTTGTTCTAAAAAAAATTGACTTTTTTTTAATCCTTCAAATAACTACTTACTACTAACATACTACTTAATTTCTTATATCTGGCATTAAGTTTTAAATACCAACCTTGAGAGGTTCAGTCTGTAACAACTCCAAATCATCTGGATGTGGTTGAGTGAAAGGATGATGAGCTGACTCTAAGATGCCGTCACTCTCTCCTGGCAAGAACAGTGGGAAGTCCACAACCCACAAGAATTTAAAGTTGTTTTTTTCCTCTTTTCTTGCACTCAAGTCTAATCTAATTTTTCCCAGTAATGGCAACTGTATATACATAAACACTTAGAATGTGATTGATTTCAGCGTTAAAAATAGATGCTGATAAACAAATTATAAATATGGTTTCTTACAAAAGGTTCAGACCCAAATTTATTCTGAAAAATGATAAGAAATTGTTTGTTAAAAGCACATGGAAGAAAAGTTGTATTTTATATTTACAATTTTAAAACAAACGTGATATTAACATGTTATTCATCTTATGAAATTAAATTACATAAACAAATGTAATTCGAACATTACAAAATTAATAGAATGGAGAATATTATTGCTGATCAGTCAAACACTGTCGACATTAACATTTTTGTGTCTACTTGCCACCTCTTAAACCACATCAAATCTATTATTTTAATCTGCATATAACAATAATTTCATATTAACCCCACAGCACCACAATATATTAATCACCACAGTGAACAACTTAATCTTACCACATGATCACTTTTGCCGGAACCCACAACAAGGAGATCAGTTGTTTCGAAAGAAAGAAATTCTTTCAACTGTGTTCCATCTAAGTTCGGAAATTCTGACTTGATTCTCTCTTCCCATTTATATTTAATCTTGAAAGCCTTTAGTTCACACTCTGGAAATTTGCTCTTAACTAAGTCTTTATATTCAGTTTCTTTCGCTACTGTAAACATATGCTGGAAATAAAACAAAACAAATCCTTAATATAGAAATTAATAAATAAGGCTGGGAAATTGTATAAGGCCTAGAACTATATTGTCTACTTTAATAAAACACAAAACAAATCCTCAATATAATAGAGATTAATAAGGCTGTACAACTTTTATAAGGCCTAGAACTATATTAGCCTTCTTTGTTAAAAATGCAAAAATTGTACATACATAACAAATAGAGAAATCTTCAAAAATTCAATAAAGACCAACTTTTGAATTTATTATTTTCTCCTTCATTTACTCTCAATCATTGTCATTCAAATAAATACTATTTAAAAAATATTATTCAGAAAAAACCAAACGATTGGAATTAAAAAATTCCTGTATATTACCTGATTATTGTCCGAACATCCTGGAAATCTCCTGTACATATAGTCTTTGAACAAGGGAGAGGGTGATGTATAAGAATTTGATTTTAACTTTGGAAAATATAATATTATAGAAATCATAATTTTAAAATATTTATAAATTATTGTTATTTAATTACATTGTTATACTAGTATGATTTATGCTGAAATATATCCAGAAATAATTTTTCAATGGCGAACACTTTTTTATTTATATTACACATACATTTACTCCTTATTTACTGTTTATTATTATTTATTACATAAATTTACCCTATTATACAGAGACAAAATTTAAATATTTGTTCAAATTTAAAGCTTTTTGTTTGAACTTTAAATGACAAATTGCTTAGAAACTGTCAGGGTATTTTTTGGGTTGGGGCGGAAGCCTCTAGAGCTAGGAAATTTGTTTTTTTTCCACATTACAAATCAGTCACATTTTACAGAGGTTTGAAAAAAAGTTTAAAATCTCTGTTTTATGTTAATAAATCATAAAAACTACATCAATAAAAAATTGCCAAGAAAATTCAGTGCTTGATCAGTTAGTGTAACCCACCTTGGTAGTTCCTAACAAATATTAATAAATTCATTGTAAATGTATACAAAAGTTTGAATATAACTGTTTATAGATAAAACTTTTGTTGCCTATGATTCTTTCTAATTTTTATTTAATTTAAAATATATCATAATTTACTCTTAATATTAAAACAAAATATACTTGAAGTTATTTTTTCAAAATACAATTTCCCCTTTAATATAGTTTAGTGGACGTCATTCCACCAACTTCCTTGGTTTTTTCTAAATATGTTAAACATTTTTTTAATAGAAAATGTAGGTTTTGCAAAATTATCAATTTATCACAAAATGTAAAAAATAAAAAATAAATGAAGTTATGAAAAGTAAACTTGTTTTACATTATTATATAAAATAACAGATAAGTAATGTGAAATCTTTAAAATGATCTTTATAGATCAAAGTCCATCCAACCATAATGCGTGTGTATTGACGGTTAAGTCTGAGTAAATAAGACCAAGTGATGTAAATAAAGCCCTTGTACATAACACTCAATCATACCTTAAATTAGAATTTAAAATACAGAATCTGGAAAGAAGAGACAACTAATAATAACGGTTAAAATCCACAACCAATGTAATTTCACCAACATCTCATTGTTAGTGATTGGCCCTCTATTTATACAAAAATTGTTAAATGAATAAATAGTTATAATGTTACTTACAGCTCCACCTGAAATAATTACAGCTCTCACAGTTTCTGGAATGTTTTGGCTTTGTTCAGTCTTTTCGTCTTCATTTTTAATAAACAAGTGAGTAATATTTTGTATCTAAAACAAATGTTATTAATTATAAAAAAAATTATAGGAACTGGATGTTGTTTTCTGATACTTTATTAAGATAATACTAAGTATTATAAGAATTATTTGAGAAAGAATTGTATAAATACTGTTATAATCCTCAAATCATAACAAATCTGTCACTTTTAAAACATCAGAGTACAGCTTAACATACTGAAAAATTACAGAATATAAAAGTACTTTAAACAAGAGTGAAAATATCATTAACGAACAAATTTTCTATACACTTATCAGATTTTAGAGGTTTATTATGACTCCATTTACCCATGTATATTCTTCCCATCTTCATCGAAATGATGCATTTGATTAACTTGACATTTGTCTTAATTATCGATCTACAATTTCATCCTAGGCCAATTTTTGTTAAAACCTTTTACTGTTTTCAAATAGTGATGACCAATCACTCAATTCTCATATCCCATTCCTCTATTGTTTGTGTGCTAATCATGGTTTGTATTTTTTAAATTTAGTTTGTCAATTGCAACGACCAGAAAAAGCTATAAATTTTATTAAATAAAATATTATTTTATTAGAAGTATTTTTTGGTGCAAATGATATGCAAGTGATTGCATTAAGGACAGGCATATTTCTTGGAAGGTATTAAATGTACTAAAGTAGAATTAATACATTTGATATCTGATGCCGGGAACATCAGGACAAAGCCTAAAGTATGCATCCGAAAATATTTAATAAAGGAAAATAATAGTATTAAGATGTCTGAAATGTCTTAACATATATTTGGTTACTTAGGACAACTTGTTATTGAATTAAATGACGAAGTAGCATACGTATAATAATATTGGGTATGAATTACATGAGATCAACGGTCAGACACCGGTTCTTATTTATACAGAAATATTGAAAGAATTTTGTTTGTCTTAGAAAATATGGTCGCAGATATTAGGTTCGCATTAAATCATCTATTAAATTAATAGATTTTGCCAAAAAATTTGGGAAATACCAATAAGTACATAATTAAATAATAAGTAATAAATAAAAGACAGTTATTGAAATAGCGCCGTCACAGTTATCTTTAGATACTTTGAGGGTCAAGATAGGCCAAATTTCAACAAAATTTTCTTGAGCTGATCCAAGGAAAGATATTTTGAGAAGTATCACTTATGTTTATGTTGATTTTAAATGTTAGAAAATAAGGGTTAATATTTGCATTGATGAAAAAAATGATTTAAGGCTAAGATTTAAATTGATGGGAGAAATACATAATGACTATTGCATAAAATGCTATAAATTTCTTTTTAAGATGAACGAGTATTTGACCTGTTCCAAGTGAAAGACTGCAATCGCTTCACGATTCATGGTTTAGTAGCGAACTATATATTTTAAGGAAATAAAAATACACATAATTATTTCTTGGGGTTACACATATTGAGGTAGAAATTTTTATGATGTAAATGACAAGAACACACGCGAAAATTGTAAATTTGAGAAAGCGGATTAAAGTATGGGAGCGCACACAAGAATATTAGAGGACACAACTTATAAAAACGTGATTTTGTACAAACACGTATGATAATGACACAATGGTTGAACAAAAATTGTTGGTATTTTTTTTTTTTTTTTTTTTGAATGCCAATTTTTATTGTTCAAGGGTTTTAAATTGTACGGGGAAAACTGCCTGATGACTTGAACGCACAATGAATATGGGCTATGGAGAAATTAAAATTTCATTACTTCATTCCACATATCAACATATCTACATCAGCTTCGTCGACAGATATTGGCATCCAAGTGGCTAAGTTCCAACATCACATATAAAAATAATAATTAAAGTGACATTTGAAGTGTAATAAAATATATTTAGGAAAATAATGTTTCTTAATTCAAATTTTTTTTTTTTTTGAAGAATTGTAAAATGGACTAATATTAAACTTCAAAAGATGAAACAGAAGAAAACTTTTTAAATGTATTATATATATATATATTTTTTTTGAATATGTAATACCACCATGAAAATTTTCTTGTTAAATTATTCTGTTCGCTCTACTAGCTCGTAGGCATAAGTTTGTTTCACTTGAGAAAATATCAAATATGCAATGTGTTGTGAAGTTTAAGATAATGTATAAGATAGTAGAAATTTTATAGATGGATAATAAGGGACTTCGAAGCTTTCGTAAGACTTTTCAATGACATTTAAAATAATAAATGAGGGATGGAATTTTATGATTGTGATATTTCATAGGTAGAGTAAAAGAGGTTGTAATATTATTTTAGGGTTGGGAGGGTAAAATCAAGAGATAACAAATTTCTAAATAAATGAGAAAATTATATTTATTTTTCAATAATAAAAAAAGTACAATTCATTAATTAAAATAATTATGACTGCATCTACATTTACACAACACAATAATTTATTAAGATTTAAGATTTTGACTAACTTAACATTTGAAACTTCAAGGGGCCATATTAAATTCAATTATATAAGATGTAAGGTAGAAAAAAAAATGTCACCACTCACAAACAGCAGAGAGGATTCCGACCAAATTATTAATACATTTTAAACAAATGTTTAAGGTTTAAATAATAAGGCAGGCCTGCACCGGATGATCTGGTTGCAATGTAAAGGCAGCAGTAACCATTAAAAAGAAATGTTTCACAATGGTTACATATCAAAGTGTATGAACTGGTGTATCATACAAGACAAATATGTTATTTGGGCATTTGAAAGCAGTAACAATAAAGAAACTCTTGTTGCCACTGCCTAACATAAGTTGAGGGATCGACTTTGTTGAGGTGGGGGGGGGGGTGATGTGACAGGTACTCTGCATCTTATATTATAACAAACCTTTACATAATGACAGGAAAGTACAACAAGGCTCTTTATAAGCTGAACAGGGTATATTGGGAAATGCAGCAGTCATGGTTTTAGAGGGGGGGGGGGGGGTTTGAGGCTGATGCTTTTGCAACAGACCTGAAGGAGCAGAGTTTGGCTAGAACCGTGAGTAGAGCCAGACATCCGTGTTCTTGCTTTTATCCCCCTAAGTATGTAGCCCGAGTTAGTAGAGCACATGTAAGGTAAAATGAGGTAATAAAAGATAGTCTAATTAATTATACATGGTTTACCTTTATTTTCTCAACCGAGCTAATTTTGAGGGCTTTACGTCGCCTGCCGTTTCGACCTCCTGATAAAAATTCGAACGCGCAGCAATGAGCGCATAAGGACCTCAACAGACAATCAGAGACACTCCATCACCCTGGAACTCCAATAAGTCGGACCCAACAGCGAGGAATCCGTCACACTTGGTGTCAGAAGTGCCCATCACAGAAGTTTGAATAGTAAGAGAGAAAATATGTAGAAAAATTTGTGAGCAACTGAGATGAACTGTTGGATGTGATATAGCAGAATAACATGGTTTGACAGTGTGAGGAATAAGGAAAATGGAAAAAGGATGAAAGTATAACACAACATTACCGATTTGGTTCAAGACAGGGACTTTATTGGTTGCAGAAGGTTTGTTAATTCTTGAAAATGCGAGAAGCAAGCTATAGTAGTTATTTGAAAAAAAGAACTATTGTAAAATATATACACTTGGAACTACGGCCGGGCCAGATAGACCAGATGTAGAGGGCATATTTTTCCTGTGCTATCAACATCCAAGTCTGTGATAACTAAACTTCAGTATCATTTAATAATATATTTAAACTTGTTTATAAACTTTGAATGAATTAATATTAATTTGACCTAATTTTGAAAGAAACGAAACAAAATAACAAAAATATTTATTAAATCTTAAAGAGTAAAAAAAATGTAATAAAGATTACATTTTCTTGCATTTGTCACTCTTTTTTAATTAACAGGTACCAAAATTATACAACTGATTATAAAAAAAAAAAAAAAAAAAAAAGAAAAAAAAGAACTGAACAACCGATCACAATAAATAATTTCTGCTAACAGAATACTGTAAAATAATAGAGCTGTCACATTGTTGTACAGATGTGAATAAAGTTGTGCTTGTCATTTCATAGCTTCAATATCTCTTAGCAAACAGATGCCAAAAGTTGAAGGATTGGCTGAGCTAAGTTGCACGTACATGGGGTCCAAATAATTAACCACACTTCAAACATTTGCAATGAAACCTGTCGGAGACTGACAGGTCAAGTCAAAGGACCAAACTGCCTCTTTCGATGGTGAAGTATACTATTATACCTAAAGAGAAAATTTGAGTCTGACTTGTTGATAAAGTGAAAAGCAAACTAGGTGATCAGTTTAGTAAAAGAGATTAGTTTTTCAACATATTTTTTCAATTTACATGTTTAAAATAAATTATTTTTTAAAATTATGAATATACTGTAGTTTTATAATAAAAGTAATAAGTTTAACATCACTCTAGACGAGTCATGTCAAAAATACGGCCCGCGATCGCAATGTGTCACAGAAAGAAGAATCATGTTTTTTAGAGCTTTAAGACTTCACTCGATTCCTCTACGGAAGTTTTAAAATGCGCACACTATATTTATAAGTAATTTCCAGAACAGTGTGTGCCTAGACAAGCAAGAGAGATAGACAGTAACGCCATTTCTTAGCAACAAACGGAAATACCCTATTATTTTTGTTGAGAACAATAGAATCTTCCACGCGCTTCAAGTCTAGACTAGAACCTTCCTTATTGATATAAAAGGAGTGCGTCGGCGCAACGTGAGTCTGTTGAATCGAGTAATCGAAGCTATATGGTCGGAGAAGGATTTTAGTTGTACTGCGAAGTAGTGATTGTGAAGTCTAGTGATTGTGAAGGTATTGTGCATTTGTTTGTGTTGTGCGCGTGTGATATCCATAATTGTTGTGTCGAGTTCCATAATTGTTACGATTTTGGCATAATGTCACAAAAACGTAAAGTTGATAGTGAGTGCAGAGTTTTTCAGTCTAAATGGGAAATTGCATATTTTTTCATAGAATGGAAAGGTAAACCACTGTGTTTGATTTGCAATCAAACAGTTGCTGTTTGTAAGGAGTTTAACTTGAAGAGACACTATGATACGAATCATAAATCAAAATTCGATTGTTACACTGAAAAAATAAGAATAGACACATTGTCATCTTTAAAATCTAAACTTCAAGGTCAACAATCGATGTTTACTAAAGCTAATACTGAGAGCGAAGATGGCCTGAAATCAAGTTTTATTATTGCATTAGAAATCGTGAAGAGATCAAAACCTTTCACTGATGGTGATTTTATTAAAGACTGTATGTTGAAAGTTGCCGATGTTTCATTTCCATTTCAAAAGTCAATAATTCAAAATATTTCGCTGTCAAGAAACACTGTTGCTTCAAGAATAAATGATTTATCTCAAAATTTGGTTCTTCAACTGAAGGATAAAATTAAGGAATTTACAAACTTTTCACTGGCTGTTTTTATACGAGGTACTAACAGTAACTTTGAAATAACTGAAGAACTATAAGAGTGTGTTCCATTGACAGGTACTACAACAGCAAATGATATTTATTTAGCAATTGAGCATTTGATAGCAGAATATGAACTCGACTGGAATTTACTTAGCAGCACAACTACGGATGGCACTCCTGCCATGGCTGGCAAACATTCGGGCGTTGTAACTAAATTAAAACAGAAAACATCAGGGAATTTTGTGGGATTTCACTGTATAATTCATCAGGAATCATTGGCATCCAAACATTTAAAAATGGACCATGTCATGCAACCTATAGTTAAAATAGTAAATTTTATAAGGCGAAGAGGACTAAATCACCGACAGTTCAGGGAGTTTTTACAAGATTTGGACGAAAACTTTTCTGATGTCCCTTGTTTCACCGAAGTTCGTTGGCTCAGTCAAGGAGTAATTATAGAAAGTTTTTTTTGCATTACGTGACCCTATTCAAGCTTTCATGTTAGAAAAAAGCAACCCAATTGATTATGACAATGACTGGTGGGTTGATTGTGCCTTTTTGGTAGATACGAATAAACACTTGACTGATCTGAATGTAAAGTTACAGGGTAAAAATTTGATTGTCACTCAAATGTATTCATGTATTCAAGCCTTTGAAACAAAGTTGAGGCTGTGGGAAAATCAGGTAAAAAATCAAACTTTGGATCATTTCCCTCATTTAAAATCATTTGGCACAGTGAAACAAAAAAAATTGGATCAATATTCTCAACTTCTGCAAAATTCTGATAACGGAATTCAATAATCGTTTTGAAGACTTCCACAAAATGAATGAAATGGAATTCCCAATTTTCAATAATCCATTCGATTTTGAAGCTTCACAGGCACCAGTTCATTTGCAAATGGAGTTGATAGATCTTCAATCGGACAGTATTTTGAAAGAAAAATTTAAAGAGGTTAACGCTCTTACATTTTATACACAATATTTCAAGAGTTTGGAAAACTACCCGAAATTAAAAAAGCATGTAGCACGCATTCTGTGCATGTTTGGTAGCACCTATTTATGTGAGCAGATGTTTTCCGTCATGAAAATAAATGAGAACAAACATCACACAAGACTTACGAATGAACATCTCCAATCAATTCTTAAAATAATTACAACGAATATGATACCTGACATCAATGAGTTTGTCAAAAACAAGAGAAGTCAGGTATCTGGATCCTCGAGCTCAAAATAATTACCCTCTTTTATAACTTTGATATGATTTTTAACAACCATATATTACAACCATTTTATATATATTATACTGTAAAATAAAATAAATAAAATGTTATAATAATTCAGTACATTTTTAAAATTTGAATCTGGCCTGTCTACACATTCTAAATTTAATATATGGCCCTCTGCATAATTGAGTTTGACACCTCTGCTCTAGACTGAGCTCCCATATCGAATATAATATAAACACATACATATATATGAATAACATGGTTTACCTTATTTTCAAAAGTAATATCAGGCTTATCACTTCCGTATGAATCCATAGCTTCCTGGTAAGTCATACGAGGGAATGGTAGAGACAGTTTACCTAAATATTCTGGCCAACTGTATACCAATAACTCCTCGACCAAGCTTAACACACCATCCTTATCTACGAATGACAACTCTATGTCCATCTACAACATTTTAAAATTCAAGGAAACTGTGAATGAAATGTGTGCTGGATATCAAATTTAATTATGACCTATAGGAAATATTTTTTTCAAACAAAGAAAATGGTTTCAATTTGATAAGACCGGTCATTTAGACACTGGTAAGTTGTTTTCTACCATCATACATTTTATTACATCCAACATTTTTATTTAATTTCTTTACATAATGCTTAAATATTATCATATGTAAATACACCACTAAGGTTCACAGGTAGTAGTATATATTTATACTCACATAATACCATTTTTACTTTTAGTTTATTGCTTTTATCTTTTTATCAAAAATTTATTTTACCAAAGGGAAGACCCATAAAACAGTACTAACTCTGAAAGGAATAATTTTGCTTATTCTCATAGCATGCCATTTGTTTTAGTTACTAGTAATTGGCAAATTATTTTTATTTAACCAATAGGAGGTAAGGTGGTTGGTCCTCGATTCTGCCCCAAGTACCTACAACATCAGTGGACTAACTAAAATTAATTGTGTTTTACTTGTGTTTAATATTAGACCATTTACCGAATACTATTTTTCTGCTATTATTAATGCTGATGTCACAGATTTCTTTAAATCTAGAATTATTATTTTTTCAATAATAGAGTGGTATCATTAGGAAACACTACAGCTTTTGTTTTCCCAATATTATAAGACAAACCCTCTATAAAGATAAAAAACAATAGAAAACCTAATATTGAGCTCTGGGGAGTTCAACAATACCTCACAAGTTAATTTTCTTAAGATGAATATAGGATACATGAGAGTCTGTACATACTAATCTTTGTTTTCTATCAGTTAAATAAGATTGTAAACTAATCATTCGGATTTCTGCATACATTATAGTTGTCACAAGCAAATACTTTTGAAAGGTCACTCACCACAGAGAAACCATATGGGCTCTTCCATTAATGGAGATATTATAGATTCGACTATAGCTCGTATATTAACAGATTCTGTGGATAGCCCTTTTCAAAATTCAAATTTGATAATTTATCAAACAAATTTAAAAAATTTGAGTAGCATTAAAGTTCAACAATTTTTGAAAATACCGATATAGGGGCTATATTAGATGATAAATAGTAACATTTGCTTTAACTAATTTTATTAAAACAGATTTTGTAAGAGTTTATTTTGTTCTTTAGGAAAAGCACCATTTAATAAAGTAATATTTAAAAAATAATGATTGTGAAATAATGCTATGAAGTTTTTAAGATTATTGTTGGAAATACCATTTCAACCTTCAGCTTTTGAATTTCTTAAGTCATTTATTAATTTATCAAATATTGTTGGATCAAGAAAATATTCAATTTAGAAAGGGATTTATAAACATTTTAATATAAATTAAAAATATTGCCATAAAACTATCAAAATTTAATCAATAAAAATTGTATGAAAAGCTAATAAAACAAAAATTCTTACTTTCTAGAAGTAAAGTAAAATATTTAATAATTTTATTATTAAATAATCTTTTAGGCTGTAAACCTGTTTTGTTAGTGTTTGTTTCCTATATTTATATTTGAATTGAAAAGACTTTGTGGTTTGAAAGACAAAGTGCTATTAGATGGTATTGATGGGTTCAAAATTTGTTAAGATAGGTAATACCAAACTTATTCTAGTAGGCATATTAAAATTAAGAAACATAAGATTTCAATAGATACGGAAATTCATCCTTTTCTTTACAATTGACTAAAAGGAAGAAGAAAGATTAAAATCACCTATTATAACCAAATTGGTTTTCTCTTTCCATGCTAGGATACTAAATATTTCATCTATTTTTTAAGAAAAATTTTAATTTAATTATTTGGAAACTGTTGAAATAGATAGTAGAAGTTGAGTAGTTATAGATTTTTAGTTCAGCAGCTGAAAATTCAAAAACAGATTAACTGTGTTCAGTATAATTCTATTCTGAACATTTTAGTGGTGGGTTTAATTTCATAAAAACCTCTCTTGAAAGGATCACAACTCGACCACTCATTTTATTTGCATTTATTGTATTAAGCACATTTTCATTAAATTCTTTTGTCCCATAAGAGACCCAGCCAATCCCTAACACATCATAAAAATCTACTCATCTTGTGGTTTAGAAACTGTTTCCTCGAACAATTTTTAAAGCTAACAATGGTTTTCTTCATTAAGGATGTTTTTATCTTGGATTCTAATTTCAACATTATCCAACTCAAGGTACAACAATATTAGGATCCTTAATATTATTCTGAGCATTTAGCAACTCTTTATGTATATCGGATACCAAGGAATTTACATCTTTGGTACTATGTTGAGCATTAAGCAGCTCTCACTTAATACTCAGTTCCAATATAATGGGTTCTACATTATTTTGAAAAATTATTACGAGTTGTTTGCGAAATACTGGGAACAGCTTCAAAGTCAGAGTGAAGTGTAGTCTTAAGAAATGAGCTGTACACTACAATTAAAAAAAAAATCTTTTTGTTTAAAGGGTAAAAATCATCTTAAACAACACACACGTCTTAGTCATCATCGCCTAATAGAAAGAAGAATAGAAAATAAAATTAAGTGAAGGTTTCTAGCTCTCAAATCTTCTAATAGCGTCAGGGTCAGAAAAGAACAAGAGTTGGTCAAGAGAAACTTGATAGGAAAAATAAAAGCGAGATATCTAACCCAAGAGTATAAGATTAAGCCTGTACTCACTACAGATGAGCTCTTGAGAGGAGTAAGTTACAATACACCTACTGTTATAAATCATGCCTGGTATAATCTAGTCTAAATAATATTTATTTATTAACATCACACAATGACACTTTATGATATTTAGATTGGAAACATTATGTTGTTTACACCATTACCATTACAGTATCCTTCATTACTACTTAGAAACATATTAGACTGTACCTGAGAAAACTCTGGCTGTCTGTCTGGACGTGCACCTTCATCTCGATAGCATCTAGCAACTTGGAAATACCTATCCATACCACCAACCATGAGCATCTGTTTTAATTGTTGAGGACTTTGTACTAGAGAGTAAAACTTTCCTTCAATCCGACTAGGCACTATATATTCTTGGGCACCCTAGAGTCACAAATTATTTAATTTAGAGTTTAATAGGGCACATAGCCTATTAGAATGGATTTTGTATGGATAGGAGACACAGGCTTACCTTAGAAAGTGGTACAGTAGAACCTCTGTTAACCGGCCTCGGATTAACCGGTCCTCGGATTAACCGGCCTATATCGTAGTGTACTGGTTGGATGAGAGTTTCCGAAAATAAATTGTAATTGAAACACCAAAGCAGCGGCGATATCAAACGACTTTGTCGATAGCAGTATCCCATTGTCGGCGGCGTAAAAAGACCGCGGCATCAAAGCGGCGGCGATATCAAACAACTTTGTCAATAGCGGTATCCCATTGTCGGCGGCATAAAAAACCGCGGCACCAAAGCAGCGGCACCAAAGCAGCGGCGAGTCAAACGATTTTTTCGATAGCGGTATCCTATTGTCGGCGGCATAAAAACACCGCGGCATTGGCACCCGTCGGTATAGCAGACATACACTCACAAAAACGTTTGATGGGCCGCTTTTTTCCACGAATCATTTTAGTATACATTATGGAAAATATAACATTTCTTTTCAGATTTCGGAAGCGTGTGTTGGTTTCGTTTGAGATGCGGTTAAATGTGTCAAAAGACTTGACAGAGGGGAATTTATAAAAAAGCTTTATAGTGTTTAATTTTTTCATGTTTGATGTATAATATACATAACATAATATATATGATACATTTATGTACAATAAAATGAGTTGCAATAACATCTTAATTGCATAATTCTTAGTGCTACCTGATTAAATAAGCTTTCTTTGAACGAAAACCGATTTTTCACGGGAACCTCGGATTAACCGGCCAAACGGGCAACCGGCCCGGGTGTCAGTCCCGACTAGACCGGTTAAGAGGAGTTCTACTGTACTTGGTATACCTAATAGTACACAAGTAAGAAAACACACACTAAAATACTAAAGTTCTGAAATATTTCATAAACACTGTTCAATTTCTCAATCAGTAGAGTATAAAAAGAAGACTGAATTGTTAAAAAACTAACCTGGGATGGATCTGTGCTGGGAAAAAAAATTTTTTTCAAGGTAAGTCTGTGTCTCTTATCCCCATACAAAATCTAATAAAATTATTTAATTTTATTGATATGTTAGAAAACACAAATGGTACTAGCCTAACAGAAATCATATAAAGAATTTGTAATAAATTAGCCTGGGGAGCTGTAAATGCTAAAGTATTAACCAAACAATTTTTTTTTGTAGATATTTGGTACATTATGCAAAAACAACTACTGTAGAGCTCCACTAGTCCGAAATAATTGGCACCAAGACCAGTTCATATTGGTGAAAATTCAGACCAAACAGGTTTTTAAATACTGTATACTACGTTCTTTATATACAGTACATCTACGTGTGATCTCAATAGCATTTCATATTACTCAAAAGTGAATCTATTTTTTAATAAAAAATACATTTCATACTTGTTACAAGTTAATTCATAAAAAAATTTGAAGTATATGACTGTAAACAAGTATATATATATATGCCATAACGATTGTCGACACTCCCTGGTATATCAGGAATTACAACCTAATAAAGACCTGGGCATAGAGCCTGTAACATGATTAATTTTTTTAATAATAAATAAAAAATAGTGATATATATATATATATATATATATTTTCCTAATCAACTATGCAAAAACTACTCCTAATTTCTCCCATTTATCAGCCCCATGCTGTGTTGCCACTCTGCAATGTTTTAAATGAATCACTTATTATCCTTCCCACTGTTAACAATTGAAAATCGTTCTTTATTTTAGATCAAGAAAAAAGCTAGTTTACAAAATAATCAATCAATTCGTTATTTATTAATATATATATATATATATATATATATATATATATATATATATATATATATATATATATATATGTTCATTGAATGTTTACAATACTACAATATAGTATTTTCTTCTATAGATAGAATGTTCTTTATAAAACATATTTAATTAATAACATCAATAAAAGAAAATAAATATCTTGAGATGAACAGTTCAGGTATAACATATAAATTATAAATAACAGAGTCTCTTTCTCGGGTAAGGGTTGGTGCTGCTTTCCTCAAGGAAGAGGACGTTACATACAAAATAAAATAGTTCAAACAAATTAAAAGAAATCAAGATAATTAAATTAATATTAAAGAAATGAATGGATGATAGGGTGCTATAATGTTTAAGTTCTCACTTTAACAATTGGTACACACATATAATTAATATTGTATTTAAATGTTCAAAAATTCTCAATATGAAATAGATATACATGAATTGATTGTTATATTTGAGTGGTTAAAAGTTCCTTCACTCTAAAAAAAGGGGTACATATTCATTGAAAAATACACTTGAGTGTACTATAATTTCACTCACAAAAATTGTTATATAGACGATGTTTAATGGTTCCCAGTATTGACTTGGGTAAACAGTTTATTGTGAAATTGCCTCTTGGGCTTAAATTGTTTTAAAATTATATGAGATGAAAATGGATGAATAATGCATTGATGTAAAAGGATTGATCTCACCAGTTCGAGTAGCACTTTTAATATTGGTTACAACATCCATCTTCTGATAGATCACACAAAAAAATATTTTTACTATATCACTTAATTATTGGTGCCTCTATTTCACACAATCTGGATGCTCTTCTTGGTATTTTTTCAAGATAAAATTCTTCATAAATGGAGCAAAGCAGGACAATGTCTGAACTGTTTGAGGCTATCTCTACAATTGCCTTATTTTATTGTTTGGTCCAAATTTGATGCACAAAGAGATTCTTTTAAAAATTCATATTTCTGTCTTGTTGTTTGAGGGGGGGGGGATGTATGAAATGGTATTATGACCCTAATTTATTAAACAAGAAACTGTTAATAGTTTACATTGATATTTACTGATTCTAATTTATTAATTGAAAAATTTAAAGTATTACATGGGACTAAATAACTTCTCTTAAAGCTAAATGACTCTATTCTAATAAACTGTATATAATTGTTTTCGTATATGTGAAAGATTCCCGCACTAACATTTCGATGTACATTCCTCCAATCGGGATCAGTCTAGTCTTAGTGGGCGTTAACCTTTTGAATTCTTGTCGATTGTATTTCTTCCAGCCGCCATCTTGTTCAGACTTTCGGTCGTAATTTGAAAGATTCTACCTTTATTATTAATTCTAAATAAGAACTCAGGTGACGTTTTATGTTCAGAAATATATGGTTTATATATAGGCATGGTTTGTTTTATCTCTAGGCTTTCCGTATTTCTAAGATCAGTGAAATACTGACACTGTATTTCAAATTGGCAATTTATTCGGTTGACTTTTTAATCTTGATAAAAATGGATTATTTTTATTTCCTTGGCTCTGCCTTCGAGTTGTTAATTTTTACGGGTAGATCGGATATTTAGGCTTAATTTTGATATAGGTTTTCCTAGGTTTAGAATTTGGTAAGTTGTGTTAATTAATTATTGTCCGGTCGAAAATCTTGAAAATTGACATTGTTTTGGATTGGAATCTTGCATTCTTGCCGATAGGCGCGTGTATGTCGTCGTTTGAAATTGAATAGAATTATTCAATTTGCATAATAAATTATTTATTAACAACATCGTTTTCAAGTTGTTACAAGCCTGTTGCTGAGATCATGAAGAAGCTCTCTGCCAAGCATCGTCACCGGCTGGAGCAGCACCAGAACACAGAGATTGTCCAAATGCTGTACCGCAGTGACAACCTCAGAGGAAGAAGGCTGAAAAGGACAAAGCTAGTGGACCTCTCTAGCCAGTAAATCACATTGGGAACAGCCGTCAGGCTGCAACCCAAGCAAACAGCGACCACACACATGAAAGAAGAATTGCTAGATGGGTCAAACCACAGTTGTAATAATATTTTGAATAAAAAAAAGAAAAGGTTATTAAAATTCTACTGTACTGTATTACTAAAAAAAAAAAAATTTTACATCAAGGTTTATTTTTGTTTTCAAAAATTATTGTAATCTGGTTTTTAGGGTAAAGAGGCCAAAACCTTTTATTTGGGACCTTGGTAGGTTAAATTTAATAAGGAATTTTTGAAAAAAAGCTGTCCCTCCAATGGTTTATTTTAAACTTATGGTTCAGGCAGACCAAAAACTGATGTATTAATGAAAACCTCAATATTAATTTTGTTCACTAAAACAACCTTTACTTCTTTAATTTTTGATTGCTAAACATCTATTTAATATGCCCATTAAGAGTGCAAAAGGATAGGGTTTTATCCCTCTAGTGTGAAAAAGTAAAATCTAACGTCTTTTATGGCCACAAACCCATACGCTCTCTCTACGAATGCTCCCATTATCAACATATAATATCTTACACCTGGTGTTCTACGGAACAAAGTTGGTGTTTCAACCTCGACAAACTCCCTGTGGTTGATCAGAAACTCCCTCATCTTCATCAAAAGTTTGGAGCGAAGTCGGAGAGTGTGTTGCATGTCAGGGAATCTCAGATCTATGTATCTGAACTTCATACGTAGGTTTTCTTTAGGCTGGAACAAATCAAATACTTCATAATTACGAACAGTACTCTGAACAGTAAATTACCACTCAGTAAAAACTAACAAAAATTAACCTATTATAATCTAATCTGGCTACTAGGGGGTTGACTATGGTTCAAAATTGTCTTTTACAGAAATATAGACATATTGGAATATAATATTTCGGCAAAAGGAATAGAACCGCTAGGAAATAAGACATCAAGGCCATTAGAGAATTTCCAACACCTTTAACAACAAAAGATGTGAGAAACTTCTTAGGGGAGGCATCCTATTACAGGAAATTCGTACGTAAATACAGTGTATTAGTTAGACTGTTGACAAGGAACACACGGAAAATAAACAGCTGCAATAAGATACATAGCACCAACTGGTGTTCCAAAGGTTAAAAGACTCAAGACGAAGCCTGTATTAGAGAACTTCGATGAGGACAAAGAGACAGTAGTATCTTGTGATGCCAGCAGACATGGTATTGGGGGAGTTTTATCACAGTATCAGGAGAATGCAAATGGAACACTTCGACATGTAGCATATGTCACTAGAAGACTGAAGGATACAGAGCGAATGTGGAGTGTATCAGAGATCAAACTATTGAGCGTGGTGTACACAGTCATATATTGTAGGCTATTTTTACATGGTCAGCATATAACAGTTTTTAATGATCACTCTAGTTTATAATATTACAAAAACATAAAACTCACCGAGTTCCCATTTAAATAGGCTGGCAATGAAGTTAGTGGATTACGACTTCAAAATTAAACACAAGCAAGAATCAAAAATGAAAGTACCAGAAAGATATCTGGGGGACCAACAGATCGAGCAACCACAAATTACATAGAAATTCTATATTAATGTTATCAAGACAATTAACATGGACAAGGTACAATTAGAAGATGCATATCTTTTTCCAATCAGACAAGCATTACTGGGCCCAGAACGAGCTGAAAAAAGTATTTCAAAGCCTTAAGATTATATACATTACAAGAGAGTACTTTGTATTGTAAGTAATTTTTGCATGAAGAATGAAAGCTACTATTACTTACACCAAGTTCACTTGACATCGGAATTCTATGTGCATACCATGATTCCTGACATCAAGTGGTCATTCTGGAATGGCAAAGAGCTTGCCTAAAATATGTAGTAAATATTATTGGTGTAATATAACGGCTGATATAAAATATGTAAAAGACTGTCAAATTGTCAGGTCATGAAAACGTCGCAAAAGAAGCAGATTGGTTTGATGCACCTTATGTGATTACAAGTAAGCCATTCACAAAAATAACATTGGACTACTTAAGACCATTCCAATAAGAAAAATAAGATCTGGTAAGAAAAGATACATTTTGGTTGCCACAGACAACACCATGAGATTTGCTATTGTTAAGGTGACGGAAAAAGCAATAGGATAGATAATGGCAAAATTCGTTCTGGAGGACATGTAAGTACATTATACACTAGGTGAGGTGCCAACAAATAGAGGGACAGATTTCATACACGATACCCTAAAGCAGGGGTTCTCAACCTTTTCAACGCTGCGACCCACTTTTTGGGTTGAGAATTTTGGCAACCCCTTTCTAGTAACATCGTAAAGTAGGCTTGGTGAGCCTAGGACGTTGGTGAGCACCTATAATAGTGAGCGGTTATAATAGTTTCAAGAAAGTAATTTGAATCATTTTCAATCCTTCAATATCAAAGCAGGCACGGACTGCGCGTGGTGTATTTCTAGCAGCGAAGACAGCCTGACATGGAGCTGCACGCGCAGACATAGCACGGCGCCACTCATCCTCTGACAAGCAAGACAGCTGCCAGTCGACTGCCTGACGTCTTGAGTAATAGTGCGTACTTCGATCTTCAAATTGAACACTGTGATAGTGTGAAAAGTCAGATTTTAATATAGACTCATTTAAAAGACGCGGTGAAGCCAAAGAGATAAGAGATTCACATAATAAAATAAATTTAGTAACGTCATTAATAAAAGAAAAATGGATTTTCAAGACAACAGTATGTATAACCATGTTTAATTTTAATGTAATTTAGTTTGTTTGTTTTGTTATGTAAATTATTTGTATTTTTACGGCAGTGCGGTAAAACGTGGGAACAGTACCGGAAGGAACGCTTTTGGAAGGGAGAATTTGCCTCATGGCAACGGCAGTCGAAGTCCAGCGGTTGGAGTGACAAGATGTGATTCAAAAAGTCTTAGTTGATAGCTCATAGGCGACGGTTGTGTTAAGGAGAGTCAGTTTAAGTGCCTAGAAACAATAAACGTGTTGTCAGAATGCATTAGTTAGTGAATTGGACTTATAAAGTATGTTATATTGACAGTTTTTAAATAGATTTGGACAATGTAGACGAATAATTCATAAATCGTATTAATTTTAAAATAATGCAGACTGTTTGAAGTGTTCAATACGAGCAGCGTGTTTTATAAAGAGACGATAGACAATTTGGCGTGTAGTAATAAACACGGATGGTTAATAGACATTCTTAAGACTAACGTTTAAAATCTACATTAAAAATGACTTCGAGGGACATCACATTTCAGGAACACCATCGCATAAGGAACCATGCGGTTTGGACCATAATCGAGTGATGTGTTTAAGACAACGGACTGGTAACCCTGTATTGTTTAATACTTAAATTTCATATTGTTCATCTCATAAAATTTATTATGTTTGATTTTTCTGTTCTTGTAAATAAATCTAATATTTTAAAATAATTATGTTACTTAACGTAGAAAAATACTAAAAATAGACAGACATAATTTTCTTTTTAAAGTAATATAAATTTAATATTAAAAACAGATAAAATTAATCTGTTTTGATTCATAATAAATTCTTCAGTTGCAACTTAAAAAATATAAAAAAGATAAATTCAAGATCTTTCTTTAAAGTTAAAATCTTCCTAAAAGGAATTAATAACATCTAATAGTAGGATGTATAGTATAAGTGATTTATAATATTTATGTCAAATTTGAAGTCAATGTTTTTGTTCTTTACTTTTAATAAATGTTTTTTGTCAACATTTCAGCCAAAGTGTTTTCATTGCAAAACCAAAATCCACTGTAAGTACACTGTAAAAAGAACTTACGACCCCAGAGATTTTATAAACAATTAAATTCAGTCTTTTTTCAAAATTGATGTTAATACATCTGGCGCCTAAAGTCGAGCAAATCAAAAAATAATCAACAATAAATAATTAAACAAAACTACTTTTTTAATTTGTTACAAATGTCGCCGCAACTGTGGGCCTTTTTAGTCGAAAGTACAGTGATTTTGGTAATGAGAACTCTTAAAATCAAGGTAAGGACTCTCTAAATAAAATAAGAAAGATTCTTTTTAAAAAATTTTTTGTGTTAAATATAGTAAGGTAAAAATGGAGACAGAAATTGTAAATGTTAATAATAATGATGAACAGGTAGGGTTAGGAAATCAAAATCCTTTAAATAATATAGAGCCATTGGAATTTATGGGGGATATTTTTGATAATTTACAGAAGGAATCGCAAAGTAATGAGCAAACAAATGAACAGTTTGCACAAAATTTTTTAGATCAAGAAATAAGTAGTAATAGTAATAGTAGATGTTCAAGTGTGAACGGGAATAGTAGTTCAGGTTCAGATTTTAAAGGATATAGTAGTGAAGGGATTCTAGATAGTAAAAAACAGTGTGAAGATATAAATGAAAAAATAGTAGGAGTATTAGGAGTAGAAACTGTAGAAGAAAATTCAGATAAGGAATTAAGAGTTGAAGAGGTTAGGATAGTTGAGCAGGTTAGGTTAGATAAGAGTGTGGAAAATAATGATCAGGATTTAGATATTAAGAGTATGTTAGAAGTAATGATGAAAAATATGCAGAAAGATAGATTAGAAACAAAACAAGAAAGTTTAGAGTTAAGACAGGATTTAAAACAAGAATTTAATATTAAATTTGAACAGATTAATCTAGAGTTTAAACGAGACAATGATAAGAAATTTGAATGTATAAATAATAAGTTTGACCAAGTTAGGTTAGAAACAAAACAAGATAATTTAGAATTAAAGCAAAATTTGAACAATAAATTTGAAGAATTTAACGCCAAATTTGAACAGAACAATGTTAAGCTAGATAATTTGGATAAGAAGTTAGGTCAGACCAAACTAGAATTAAAACAAGATTATGTACAATTAGAAAATGGTTTAAAGCAAGAAATTAAACAAACTAGGTTAGAGATAGAAAATAATTTTGATGAGAAAATTGCTAAGGTTGAAATAGATATGTCTGACAAAATATGTAGCATAGTTAAGGAAATTGATAATGTTAAATCTGAAACGGAAGTAAAGTTGTTAAGTAATCAAATAGAAGCTAAAAATAATCTAAAGGTTGTTGAAAATAAAATTTATAAGGACATTTTAGAGGTTAAGAGTGATGTAAACAATAGAGTAGATAAATTTGAGATGCAGCTAGGAAAAACGGATGAAAAAATAACGTTGTTAGACTTAGAAGTAGGAAAACAGAAGAATCTAGAAAAACAAGAAATTTTAGAGTTAAAAAACAATGTAGAGGACCAGATTAATAGCCTAAATTTAAAATTCGAAGGAGAGTTTATGCAAAAAATAAGGGAGAACTTTGTAGAACAGGGTAGCATAAGTCAGGGTACTTATACAAGTGCGAATATAATTAATGAGACTATAATCCCAGAGTTTCAAAATGAAAGGTTAGAACCGCATCCGAAGGTATTTATAGAAGCTATAGAGACATTTAACAAAATAAATGGGGGACAATGGAAGATAAAGCTAGGTTGTTTAAGAAAATATTTTAAAGGTGAAGCAGAATTATGGTTTGAGGCACATAAGAATGAGTGGGGTAATTTTGAAGAATTTAGGGTAGCATTTCTAGATAGGTTTTGGTCCGAAGAGAAACAGGAACAATTGAAAACTAAATTATTGGTAGGAAGCTATTTTAGGGGACCGATGGAAGAAGTATTTAGATATGTGATGAGCTTATATAATAAGACACAATTTTTAGATCCGCCCATGTCTATGGATACATTTGTAAGACATATAAGTAGGAAAATGCCTGAAAAACTAGAGTTAATGATGTTAGCAGCTAGACCTAAAAATGTTAATGACCTAGAAAAGTTAATTTTAAGTTGGCAAGAAAGTCAGAAGTTGTTAGGTCCAGATAGGGCAAGACAAGGGGAAAATAGAATGAATATGGACAGACCCATGTATAAAAATTTTCAACCACAGCAATTAGGACAGGAAGGATTTCAATTTAGGGCACCACCTCATTTTCAAGAGACAAGAGGAGAGAATAGATTTAGGGGACCTAATAATTTTACTAGATTTCCACCACCTAATATGCAAAATAACAATAATAGGCCTATGTTGACAAATCAACAAAATTTTAATAGGGCAAATGGTAATGGTATGAATCAGGGTTTTAGGCCAAATTTTCAACAAAAAAGATATGATCAGGGAAATAAGGGAAATGGTAATAGACCACAGGAAAACCAAAATGGACAACAATAAATAGGGCCCAAGCTTTGTTGTCTGAAAATCAAAATAGGCCTAAAATAGTAAATTCTAAAAATACAATTTCATCTATAATAACAAAAGAAAATAATAACATTGATGTAGACATTAGAGAAGAATTGTTAAATGAAGAAAATTATAATAATGTAAGCATACAGCCTATAAAAGGAGAGTTAATTGAAATTGATGTGAAAATTAATAAAGAAGAATTTAAATGTTTAATAGATACAGGTTCTGAAATTACAGTTATGAATGAAGAAATTTATAAGAAACTAATTATAAATAATGATAAAATTTTGGAATTACCAGTATGTAACTTAACAATTGTAGGAGTAACAGGTGTGCGTAGCAAGAGGATTACAAAACAAGCTTTTATAGATGTAGAAATTGGAAAGGATGTAGTTGCAGTAAATTTTTTAATTGTTAGAGGTCTAAATATTGAAATGATTATAGGATGTGATTTTTTAAAACAAAAGAAGGCCCAGATAGATTTTGATGAAGAAAAGATTAAATTTAATGTAGAGGATAACATAATTCAAACAAAGTTTAGAAAGCAAATTTCACAAGTAGAATGTTATAAATTAAAATTGTGTAGGACTAAGGTAGAAGTAAATTGTTATGATGAGACAGATTTTGACTATGAAGAATTGCAAATTAATGATGTAGCTACTAACTTTTTTCAAGATTTTGATTCAAAATATTATGAAAATAACTATGAAGATGTAGAATGGACACAAATTGTAGAGAAAATTTTAGAAGAATGTAACTTAGACTTAGACAGTGAAAAACAAGAATTAAAAACTGTATTAAATGATTTTAAAGAAGTATTTTCGGATCAGCCAGGAAAAATGTTAAATTATAAAGCTAAATTAAATGTAAAAGAAGATAGTAAATTTATAAATAAATCTTATGCAATACCACATTCAAAAAAGGAAGCTGTAGCTAAGGAAATTCAAAAAATGATAGACAATGATATAATAGAAGATTCAAATAGCCCATTTTCAAATCCGTTAGTATGTGTAATTAAGAAAGATTCGTCCATAAGACTATGTTTAGATGCTAGGCAAGCAAATCAAATAATAATACCAGATCGAGAAGCACCTGAACAGATAGATGATATATTGCAAAGGTTTGAAGGAGTTAAATATATTTCTAGTATAGATTTGGTCAGTGGTTTTTGGCAGATAGAATTAGATGAACAATCTAGAAAATATGTTGCTTTTGTATTCAATGGTAGGAATTTACAGTTCAAAAGACTCCCTTTTGGTTTAAATGTTAGTACTTCATTATTTAAAAAAGGATTAAGTATGGTATTAGGGCCTGAAGTTTTGGAATTCACAACAGTTTATGTAGATGATGTATGCATAGCATCAAAATCGTTTGAAGAACATATGAGACATTTGCGAAGGTTATTTGAAAGACTTAGAACATATAATGTAACTATTAAAATAAAAAAGTCTGTTTTTTGCAAAAAAGGTATAAAGTTTTTAGGATACAATATATCAGATATAGGAATAGAGCCAGATCAAGAAAAAATTAAAATAATACAAGATTTTCCCACACCAAAAAATATCAAACAATTACAAAGTTTTTTAGGCTTATGTAATTATTACAGGAAGTTTCAACAAAATTATGCAGAGTTAACTAGTAAATTCACACATCTTTTAGGGAACAATAACAAAATTTGGAATTGGACAGAGGAAGACAGAAATACATTTGAAAAAATAAAACAGGTTTTCTTAGAAACGATAATTTTACAACACCCTAATTTCCAAGAGCCCTTCTATTTAAACACAGATGCTTCGGATAAAGCTTTAGCAGCCGTATTGTATCAAGTGGACGTAAATAATGAACATCTGGTCATTGCGTTCGCAAGCAGAACTTTACAAAATAGTGAGGTTAATTACACTGTCACAGAGAAAGAATTATTGAGTATAGTCTTCGCATGTAAAAAGTTTAGAAATTATGTGTTAGGAAATAAAACGACTATACGTTCTGACCACAAAGCTTTGACCTTTTTGAAGAACTGTAAATTAACACATGGTAGACTTCTGAGATGGATATTGTTTTTACAGGAGTATAACTTGGAAATTGAGTATTGTCCAGGGAAGGAAAATATTGTAGCAGATGTTATTTCGCGAACGGATCACAATGAAGTCATCAAGACAGGAGATGAACATTTAATTAAAATTTTTCAAACACAAATTGATAAAAATTTAGCAAAACAAGATAGAATTTTAAGAAATGCCTTTAAACGTTTAAATTTGGAACAAAGTCAAGATGAATATTGTTTAAGAATTATTAAATTATTAGAAGACCAATCTGTTAAATTTAATAAGTTAAGAGAATGTTATGTTATCTATAATGGTGTTTTATTTAAAAAGTCAAAGAAAAATGGAATTCACAAAATTTGTTTAACAAAATCTTTAATAGAAATTGTAATTAATGATTGTCATGAAAGATACGGACATATTGGTGCGGGAAAGTGTTATAAAATATTAAAAGGACTATACGAATTCCCAAATTTAGAAAAACAAATAAAATTACAAATTAGGCCATGCGATTTATGTCAAAAAACTAAAGTATCAAATATAAAAAATGAAGGATTAATGGTGAACATCTTACCCGAAAATGTGTTAGATTTGGTAGCAGTGGATTTATTTGGAGAGTTACCGATTGGAAGTGGTGGGGTTAAATATATATTTGTAGTACTGGATGTTTTTTCGAAATTTATAAAATTATATACTATAAAGAGAGCAATTGGGACAGTTTTGGCAAATAAAATAGTTAATGAATATGTAAAGGAAATAGGGAAACCAAAAATAATTTTAAGTGACCACGGTAGTCAGTTTCAATCACGAATTTGGAAAGAAAAATTAATAAATAATAATATTCAAGTTAGGCACACGTCAGTATATCATCCTCAGTCGAATCCCAGTGAGCGTTGCATGAGAGAACTAGGTCGAATGTTTAGGACTTATGTACACAATAAACACACAAAATGGCCGCTTTATGTAAAATTTATAGAAAATTGTATGAATCAATCCATACACGAATCCATCAATGATAGTCCGTATGAAATTATGTTTAAAAAGGAGTGTCCGCGCATTTATAACCAACTATGCAAATTTCCTCCGGGAAAAATAATAGATTTTGAAGAAAAAATAGTTTTAGCGAGAAGACGTTTGAAGTTAAAAGCAAATCAGCGGAAAAAATATCATGATAAAAAACTAAAACCAACAAAATTTGAGGTAGGAGATTTAGTTTTGGTTAAAAATCACTATCTGTCATCAAATTTGAGGAGAGAAATAAGGAAATTTTTCTTATTGTATCAAGGTCCGTTTAAAGTTTTAAAAATTAAATTAGAAAATGCATATGTAATTAGTACAATAGACTCTGAAGTAATTAAAGGGACATACAATGTCACTCAATTAAGAAAATATATTTCATAAATAATTAAAGAATTGATAATAATAAATTTTAACGTTAAATGAATAATTTGATTAGAAAACAGAACATTTTAAAAAATAAATTGTGTAATACAAGAAAACTTTTATGGCAAACTAGAATATTTGAAAATGTTAGATGAGAGGATTATTGGAGCTGCAAGATTGTTAGTGAATAACCGAGTGTTGTTTATACTAAGATAAATATTGACTTTACGTGTTAAGATAAAGCAGATTGGTTCGAAGCAAAGATTCAGTTTAGTGTTGAAGAAAAAATATTCAATATTAAGTAGGTAGATTCAATATTAAATATTCAATAAAATGTGACGAGAGAGAGTTGAGATTCATTTGCAGATCGTATTGGAACCAAAAGGTCTTCATGTCTTATCAGTAGACAGATAAGGATTGTCTCATATCGAGGGGACTTGTTTATGCTTAAACCAGGCCTAGAATTCCTTTGCATGACATTGAGACGAAATATAGGGTGTTACCAAAATGCTGTCTAGGAAAATAAAAAACTTTTGACGTATAATTCTAATTTAACTTGTGTTTTCAAATAAAATTTACTTAAATAAAGGATAATTGGCTTTAAATAAAGTAAACAAGAACAAAAGTAGATTACTTAAATAACTTTAATAGTATTGAAGGTAAAATTTCTAAGTAAAGAACTTAGAATAAATTTAAAAAAAAAAAAAAAAAAAATTTTCTTTTTGAATTTGAATAATAACATCTAGAAAGGATTACATAAACAGAAAATCGACGATGCTAGTAATAAACTTGGTAAAAATAAACATTATTTCAACTTCGGATGATACGATTTGAATGAAATTTTTTATGAATTTTAAAATTTTCTTCGTGTAGATGCATTTAAGGAGTACATGAACATTTTTGGGAGGAGGTAGGCGTTTGTGTAGTCAAAATAGAATGTTTTATTCGTAAGAATAAGGCATTCTGAGACTGCATAAGAGGGCGTGTTGTGAAATAGGGATGTGTTTTGGGCTTTATCTTGAATCAAGTAGGGATATTGTATTCAACCACTGCACATTTCAACGTCACAACATGTTACTCTGTGTAAGAGTCTAAAGAGCAATTAGAAGTATGCACGGTATAAAGTAGACGGTTAGAAGAACCTATGTAGGAGAGGTTAGGAAGTAAAATGCATAAAATAAACAAAAAATTCATAAAAATCAAATAAAAAAGGTATAAATAAAAAACAAAATAAAAATGGAACGTTGGAGGGTTTTATTGATCGACGTTCGGCAGGGCTTTATCATTAGGATAGAGGAGTATAATTCAATTGCTGTCACAATGATAAACCCCGGCCGAGTTTTGAAAAATAAAATAAAAAATAAACAAAAAACAAAAAACAAAAAATTGTCATATGACTTATGTAAATGAAATATAGTTAAAATTTTGACAATTTTGTGAAGTTTAAAGAACAGAGAGTTCTTATTTTGTGTTGAGAAATACAGAAATTTAGTAGAAGAAGTTCAAGAGAGAACTAGGAGTTCTTGATTATATTATAAAAATATAAAGTTTGGTAGGCGAACTGTCTTTCGAGGCAGGATGTAGCTATGTTCGAGAAGTGATATGATCAAGGCCTAGGATATCCTTGTAATAGTTATAAAAATCAGCCTTTGTCGTACTTGAAGAGTACTTATTTTTATTAAAAAAATATAAAAATGATTTTAAGTTTTATTATTATTTATAAAACTATGCCAAGCTTTTTATGGGCGCCAGGAAGCGTTAGCTTACCAATTTAGAAAAGAAAGAAGTTAATTGTTATTATGATTAAAATCTCTCAGGGTCGCAAGTCCTTTTAAAAGTGTACTTCAGTGGTTCTTGATGAAATAAAGAAATCTTAAGTGTTGTGCTGAAACTTAACATGTTTTATTGAAATGCAAATATTAAAACATTTATACAAGGTTATCATCAAATATTATTAAACATTCATATTCAGAAATCATAGCTTAATACATCCTCATATTTCTTTATAAAAAAATCAAATTGAATTTTATTCATGAAATTTATTTTTTAGTTGCAACTCAAAAGAAAAAGTAAAAAGATTTTTTGTTCATTTAATTGAATTAGTGTAATTAGTAATTTAGTTCTGCAAATTAGATAAAGTTTCATTAATTTATCTATTTTAAAAAAAGGATTCTACTTTAGTAATTTCATGTTTTACAATATAAGACATTGTCTCAATATTAAACTCCAGATTTTCAATTAAACTTATAACTAAACATTAAAAAATTATTATCCTATTATAGACAAAAATGATTTTAGAAATAAAGTCTTAACGTGTATACCAGGCACGTTTTTTTTTAGTTAAAATCACAATTCCTTGTTTCCGTCTTGTAGACAATACATCTCGTCTCGTGTCGAGTCGCTGACATGGTCGATTCATTTTGCTGTACGGAATTCATTATTTTATTGTTCAAATAACTCAATGTCTGTTAGTATCATGATTAAAGTTCGAACGAGTGTCACTTAGATCAATTTTAGATTGATCTTAAGGCTACTTTTAACGTATTTACCACATTTTATAAAAATTCTCTACACAAGACAACGTCTGACTAACTTGAACGTTTCACTAGACTGCTAAACGTTTTCACTACATATTACAAAAGTTTATATATATAAAAATACATCTGATCACGCCAGACTCCCTCTTAAGACTCTTTTATCACATATTCACTACTTTTTGAAAAAGTTTCTTTGAATTGAAAACACGTCTGACTTACTCAACTGTCCCCTTAAGACTCTAAACCACATGTCTCTTTGTCCAGCTTCCCAACCAAGCGTCCTATTTAATCTGCAACGTATGCGAGAATTATTCTCACACCTAGCAACACTGACACGGTTCAAATTATTTTACCTAACAATATAAATATTACCTAAATATTTATTACAACTTATAACTAATTTTTTATACATGACATTATTATTTTGGAAACCTATATTTAATTCTTTTATTACCCTAGTTTTAATAATCTATATTTTTGAGTCATCTTTTTGACTTCTAAAACCCCCTCCCTTATTCAACTTTAACGTTTCCCGGGTTACTTTAAATATTCAAATCTCAATATAACCATTTTTTGGTTATTTAGGTTAAAATTACCATTTTAGGTATTACAAATACCCCATCAAAGCTGTGATTCAATATATAATATTGAAACACAGATTTCTCTTTTATTTAACAAAAAAAAATTTTAACTTCAAAAAAAAACTTTCAAATTCGGTCCCTATAGATTTCCAAAATTAAAAAAGTTTCAGCAAACTAAGAATATTCATATTCCTTTTTTAAAAAAAACAAAACTTTAAAATAAGAAATCTTCTCTCTTTAATTACATTAAACATCTTATAATCTATTGATTCACTAAATCTACCTAGTTGCATATTCTAATCAATCAAACCACTTATACCCAAGTCTTATCCATCATCAAAAAACCTTCATCAACTTCTTATCATTAAGCTGTCCATCACTCAACTTTTATCTTGCGTCAGAGTGTCTACTCCTGATTGCTAAAAAGAAAAAAATATCTCTATCTCTTTGCCAAGATCCTAACTATTCATCTGAATATTTCTTTCACTTTAATACAATCCAAAATTAAAACTTCTCATTTTTATTTAATATCATTACAAAATTATTTACTTATTACTCAAAATCATTTTAATTTACTTTAAACTCTTCAATTTTAATCTTATATTATTTTAGTTTAAATCCAATAATTATTTATTCTTACTTAAATTCTTAATTAATCTTTGTCTCGCTGGGACAACATGTTAACTACTGATTTTACAATTACCAAAAACTCCTCTCTTCAACTAAAATTCAAAAAAATATAACATCATTATTACAAAAAAAAATCACTTATAAACTCATCTTATCTATTTCAAAATTACCTCTTTACAATTGTATCATCTTTTAGTACCTTATCTTAAAATTATTTCCATCTTATCTTTCATATTTTAATAATTCAAGTTGCATTAATCCCCAAAAAACTCTTCATAATAAAAAAAACTCCTTATTATTTACCTATATATTATTTCATAAATAATCTCCTTACTTCAACGTAGCTTCCTTTTAAAATCATAATAATCGCCGTATTTCGTAGAATTCCTTAAATCTCCTCTTGTTTCATTAAAATCGCCGTATATTTCCTTTATTTCATTAAAATCGTCGCATATTTCCTTCATTTCATCGCAGTATTCAAAAAACCTCTTAAAAACTAAAAAATTACCATTAATGCAACCTAACTATCTTTTTTATAAAAGTTTATTAACAGAACAACTTCTTTTTAAGTACTACTTTACTCAACAATTCTGTAAAGTCATCATCTTCATATAAAACTCAAAAATCTCTCATTTAAACTACTTCTTATTAAAATCTTCTTAATCATCTATTACTTGTATACAAAAACTTCAAAAATAAAAAAATAAAAAAAATTATCATTGCTTTCCCAGCTAACACCTTATTTCATCAAAATCTTTAGACACCTTTATCAAATAACTGCTTAACATCATCTATTGTTTTAAATTCAAACATTATTTATTAAAAAATCGTTAATTATTTATTTTATTTATACATTTCATCAAAATCTCTCTTATTATTATTTATTAATTATATCTCCTTCTTTAAAAAACAAAAACTTTAACATTTTTATTCATTATTCATTTTATTACCATTTCATTATTAAAAAACAAAAAACTTCAATATTATTATCATCTTAGCAATGCCTCTTGAAAACCACTCAATTCCTTTACAAGTCACCTTTCAAATCTCAAATTATTTAAATCTAACAATATTTTGCATATAATTACTTATTTTATTATTCTTTACTTTTGTAAACAAATATCAAATACTTTTTACATATAAGCCAAGCATTATTACTCTTAATCTATTATATATATTTAAAAATTACTATCTTTCTTACTAAATTACTCCCTAATAATGTCACGTCCGGTTTTATTTTGTATATATACAGATTGATCAGTTCTGTATACACTACACTTTATCTTTCTTCTATCATCTGTCTAAAGTATCATTACATGGAAATTCTATGTAATATTATATCAAATTATTTTTGTCTTTACCGTTGTTACAAATTCTCCATCATCTTATCAAAAATACTTTCAATTTTACTTAAAACATTTTAATTTTAAAACTTTTACAAATTTTAACTCATCATTTTCCAAAATTTACTTTTTTATCCAAATTTCAATTATTTAGTAGTCCCTTGTATATTCTCCTATTATCTCCAATATCCGCGACACTTCTTGTCGACTTAATTACACTTTGTATCCTTCTGATTACAACTTTAGACACTTACATTTAAGTCTGCATTATGATCTTCAGATGTGAGAAGGTTGAAATGCAAAATTCCTACTCAGTTCAGAATAAAGCCCACCTCACAACCTTACAACCACAATACACCTTTAATGCTGTCTACATGCCTTATTTCTAAGAATAAGACATGTTTTCGACTACCGTTACCCTGCCTCCTCCCATATGTTAATTAATTTACCTAAATGCACTTATACTAAGAAAATTTTAAAATTCATAAAAAATTTCATTTAAAACGTATCATCCGAAGTTGAAATAATGTTTATTTTACCAATCTTATTACTAGCATCGTCGATTTTTTGTTTATGTATTCCTTTCTAGATGTTATTATTCAAATTCAAAAAGAAATTTTATTTTTAAAACTTATTCTAAGTTTTTTTACTTAGAAACTTTACTTTTAATTCTATTAAAGTTATTTAAGTAATCTACTTTTGTTCTTATTTACTTTATTTAAAACCAATTATCCTTTATTTAAGTAGTTTTTCATTTGAAAACGCAAGTTAATTTTCGATTATACGTCAAAAGTTTTTCATTTTCAGAACAATAATTCTGTCACACGCTGTATCTCGTCTTAATGTCATGCAAAGAACTTATACCTGACTAAGGAATAAACAATTTCCCCTTTGTGTATAGAGACGCAATTCTTTATCTGTTTACTACTGATAAGAAGTGAACCTTTTAGCTCCAACTAGATTCTATTTCTCTCGTCATTATTGAATATTTTATTGAATCCACCTACTTAATATTGAATACTATTTCTTCAACGTTACTCTGAATCCTCGCTTCGAACTAACTATCTTATCTATGTCACGTTTCATAATTATTTATATTGGAATAAACAACAATTCAGAGTTATCTACTGATATAAACCTAGCGTCTTTCACTTAGCAAATACCTAAACGTTTTCTAAAACTAAACTCTTAATCATACTAGCTTGGCTTATATTATTATTTATTCTGATTCTGTCTTAGCTTACAAAATTTATCAGTACACACAAATTATTAATATTCATAACTCTTAATTATTTATTATCAAACTTAAACTTATTTATTAACAAAACTCTTATTCTATTTATTATTTTTCAAAATCAAGTCCGTGTGTTTATAAAAATGTCTTTACATTATTATTAGTCATTCCAAATTTCATTTTATTATAACTCAATTATAAATTATCCATTTTTTTTCGATGGTTCCCCGATTGGTGAAACATTTTGTAAAATATAACCTGCTTTCTTAACTTAATTACAACGTTAAATACTTCTGTCCACATGGACAGTTTGTCTACCATAGTCATCACAACAGACCCTTTCCTAACAAAAGATTCCCCTTTGTTATTGTCTCGGAGTATTGACAAAACACCTTTCTCTTTCTCCCTTACAGACATATCTACATTTCTCTTTCTCTCAAACATCTTAGAATCTACTGACCTATTTCTGTCATCTGTCAGCTTAGCATTCCTAACCTTATCATACTCCTTTGCTTTTACAAAAATCTCTTTCACACACCCATTTTTATATTCACATTCAACATTATACTGTTCACTAAAACTTTTAATTTTTTTCTCTTGAATTTTAAAAATACTTGTAAATTTCAACATTACGTAGTTCTCAAAGCTTACAGTGCTACAAAAGTTTTGCCTTTTTACACAAACAGCTGACTCTTTTATTATTACATCATTTATCTTACTCACACATTCATTTACTTTAATTTTACCCTTGTTATTTAAATCACTTACAATCTCTCTAACCCCATCAAAATTGGTAACCCCATCATTTTTCTTAATTTCAACATTACCTGTTAACTGTTTTAAATCATTGTTCTCCATAGGCTCATTCTGACACATTTCATCTTTCTTAAATTCTAATTTCATCTCATTGTTACTTAATCCATTGTTTACTTGTTCAAAAACATAATCATTCATACAAATATTCTCTATTATTTCAGTTTGATCATTTTTAATAAAAACTTTTAATTGGAAGTTAATTTTTTCTTTTACAGCTAATCTATTTAACATTTTATTATAAACTTCATTTCTTACTTTGAGAACAGCATGTAACATTTTAATTATTTCCTTTAACTCTAATTCTTTATTTATTCCACCCCTTCCTAATTCTTTATACCAATATTCATTTAAATCATCCCTACTTATTTCTATACACCATAGTTCAGTTCTATTACCCAAATCATCCAATTTCAAATCTTCCTTCCTAAAACATTTACTAACTTTACCAAAATACTTATCAGCTTCTTTTTTCATAATTTTAAATTCTACCATTACTCTGTCTTTCTCACTTATTAAATTATTATTAATTGTACCCTCCATTTTTAATTATTATTATTATTTAAACTTTAAATTTAGAATTAGTTATTTTAAAATTACTTATCTACTTATTATTAAAAAAATTTTAGAGAGAACATTCTTATTTTTATATTGACTATGAATATTCTTACCTTTTTGATAAGAATTTCTAATCCACCAAGAAACCACTGTTTTTCGACTTATATTCTTATATTTTTCAATATAAGAATACAGCCCCGAGTTGAGCGACACTTGTAATAGTTATAAAAATCAGCCTTTGTCGTACTTGAAGAGTACTTATTTTTATTAAAAAAATATAAAAATGATTTTAAGTTTTATTATTATTTATAAAACTATGCCAAGCTTTTTATGGGCGCCAGGAAGCGTTAGCTTACCAATTTAGAAAAGAAAGAAGTTAATTGTTATTATGATTAAAATCTCTCAGGGTCGCAAGTCCTTTTAAAAGTGTACTTCAGTGGTTCTTGATGAAATAAAGAAATCTTAAGTGTTGTGCTGAAACTTAACATGTTTTATTGAAATGCAAATATTAAAACATTTATACAAGGTTATCATCAAATATTATTAAACATTCATATTCAGAAATCATAGCTTAATACATCCTCATATTTCTTTATAAAAAAATCAAATTGAATTTTATTCATGAAATTTATTTTTTAGTTGCAACTCAAAAGAAAAAGTAAAAAGATTTTTTGTTCATTTAATTGAATTAGTGTAATTAGTAATTTAGTTCTGCAAATTAGATAAAGTTTCATTAATTTATCTATTTTAAAAAGAGGATTCTACTTTAGTAATTTCATGTTTTACAATATAAGACATTGTCTCAATATTAAACTCCAGATTTTCAATTAAACTTATAACTAAACATTAAAAAATTATTATCCTATTATAGACAAAAATGATTTTAGAAATAAAGTCTTAACGTGTATACCAGGCACGTTTTTTTTTAGTTAAAATCACAATTCCTTGTTTCCGTCTTGTAGACAATACATCTCGTCTCGTGTCGAGTCGCTGACATGGTCGATTCATTTTGCTGTACGGAATTCATTATTTTATTGTTCAAATAACTCAATGTCTGTTAGTATCATGATTAAAGTTCGAACGAGTGTCACTTAGATCAATTTTAGATTGATCTTAAGGCTACTTTTAACGTATTTACCACATTTTATAAAAATTCTCTACACAAGACAACGTCTGACTAACTTGAACGTTTCACTAGACTGCTAAACGTTTTCACTACATATTACAAAAGTTTATATATATAAAAATACATCTGATCACGCCAGACTCCCTCTTAAGACTCTTTTATCACATATTCACTACTTTTTGAAAAAGTTTCTTTGAATTGAAAACACGTCTGACTTACTCAACTGTCCCCTTAAGACTCTAAACCACATGTCTCTTTGTCCAGCTTCCCAACCAAGCGTCCTATTTAATCTGCAACGTATGCGAGAATTATTCTCACACCTAGCAACACTGACACGGTTCAAATTATTTTACCTAACAATATAAATATTACCTAAATATTTATTACAACTTATAACTAATTTTTTATACATGACATTATTATTTTGGAAACCTATATTTAATTCTTTTATTACCCTAGTTTTAATAATCTATATTTTTGAGTCATCTTTTTGACTTCTAAAACCCCCTCCCTTATTCAACTTTAACGTTTCCCGGGTTACTTTAAATATTCAAATCTCAATATAACCATTTTTTGGTTATTTAGGTTAAAATTACCATTTTAGGTATTACAACACTCATGTTTTAGTGTTAATAATGGATAAGTTTTTGAAAAGAGATTCTTCATGTAGCAAAAGCAGTAAGAATTCCAAAATATCAAAACCAAAATGCCGAAAGTATGATAATTCATATCTACAATTTGGTTTTACTGAAGTTGAAAACAACCTCAGTGTGTTATTTGTAGTGAAGTGTTATCAGGTAAAAGCCATGAAACCTTCAAAAATGAAGCATCATCTTGAAACTAAACATTTGGCGCTGAAAGACAAACCAATCAAGTTTTACCAGAGAAAACTGCTGTCCCTTCAAAGTCAACAGGTAAATATTAAAGGTATTGTTGATGTTTGTTAGCAAAAATGCTCTTAAAGCTTTGTACGAGGTAGCACTCAAGATTGCTAAAGTGGGGAAGCCACATACCATTGCTGAGGAATTAATTCTATTGAAACAGAAACACTGGTTTCCTTAAGTCTTCAGTGATGCGTGTTGACATTAAGTTGTCACATTTGAAGCTGACCACTTAGGGAGCTTATATCCTGTCTCCTGGTAACTTTCTTAATCTACACGTTTTGAAGGACGGCTGAAGATAAATATCATATCTGTTCCTTTCATATTGGATATCAGTTATGACTGTTTTTTCTCTTTTCATCTGTTCACATTGTGTATTTACACTGCATAATTATTACATCAGTTTAGACCTAGTTCGGAAATTGAGCCAGGCTTGTAAAAGCAAAACCTGCTCTGAAAACCAAGCCGAGCTAAAAAAATAAAGAGCTGAATAATTTTAAGGCTGTTGTCCAAAACTCGAGCAAAGCCTTCGGTTCAAAATTCTGAGGGCTTGCAAACCCCTACTAAGGTCTATTATAACCTAATTCCCAAGAAAGATTTTACAATAATTATACCTACAAAAATGCTCAATGAGATCCAATCTGATTTGAGAATAAAAAGTTATTCGATTCTAACAGAATCAAGTTTAAAATCTATGATCTGCAAACCCTTACTGACTATTAAATACTTGTTTTAGTAAGTGTTTTAGACTACTAGTAAGTTGTTTTAGACTACTAAATAAGTGTTTGCTTGAACATACACTTAGGTCTAAATGCTCATTCACTAAAAGCAATTATATAACTAAATACTGAATGCCCAAATAGCCTGTAAGATCAAATGTTATCTTGAACGTACAGTCCTGTCTTCGTCAATCTTAAAAATGTTGTATCTTTAAAAAACTGTTTCAGTTTTGTGCCTTTGCTTAGATCTAAATACACTGAAACCAAAATAAATATAGACATTCCACACAAATTGCAACTACATCATTTATGGTTTCAACCTGTATGATCGAGATAGAAAGAGTTAATAAAAAATATAAAATAAAACATCAGTTATCCTCAGTTTTCTTTCAGTAAGATTAATAACTATATTATTAATCTGATTTTTTAATGTATAACTAATTTTAAACATGTATTGGCATAAATGTGCAGACAAAAAGATTCAAACAATATTACATTTTGTAGTTTTTAATAAAACAGATTTAAAAACCGTAACTTTCCTTAGAGGAAGATTACAAAACAGCTACAAATAAGTTCACAGCTATGTTTAAATAGAACAGAGATATAAGCAGAAAATAAGTAGGAATGATTAGTTTTTCTCCTTCAATCGGTTATTTTGTACAAATATATAGTTTCTTCGTGTGTACAAATGAAATTAGGCTCAAATTGAGAATTTGTATTAACTTTCAATGTCACTTAAATTCTTTTACTTTTTTTTTTTTTTTTTTATTTATAAAATTATTATATACTGTACATAATTTTTAATTTGGTAATTGACCAGTTTAGGAGTATACTAGACAGGTCTCGGCCGACTCTGATTTAATCGAAGTTTCTACTTTGCCCTGGAATAAAACCACCATCTTTTCTTCCCATCTTCCTTAGAGGTTTGTGTAAAAGAAGATAATTGTGGCTGACCATTCCTTGTCCTAAACAATAGGGGTACAGAAAGGGAGGTGGTTTTTAGTGAGTAAGAATCTTACAATTTTGTTAGTATCAGATTTCCTTTATCTTATGAACACAAAGAAAGGTATGACCTTCCATCCAAACAAACATAAGCTCTGAAATACAAAACTTTATAGAAGGATTAAAAACTGTAACCTAGTACTCACTTTATTGCGATCTCGAATCAAGAACGGAAGATTTTTCATTGCTGGGTTTAAAATTGTATATTCTTTTATCATTACTTCAATTTCGCCAGTAGACATTTTCTGTAATAATAGAAATAAAATATGTTTAGTAAATAGTTAAAATAACAAAATGTGTAAACTAACTTAGACTATTAAGTACATATTTTTTGAATGTATCATATAATGTATCCATCCGTCGGTCGTTCATCGACCGTAAAACATGTATTTTGCAATTCAACATTTCGCCCACTTAAAATCGTCCTATCGCAATAAATAAAATACCACAAAACGTTATAATTAATATTCCAGAAATTACTAGAGTTTGCATATTTTTGATCCGTAACGTCAAAGATTTGTGCTGACAAGTTGTAAACAAAACTGACGTCATTTTTGTCTAATATTCCCAATTCGATATTTCTGTTAAACAGATCGACCATAACACTGTTCTGTAGATCACATCTCTTTCGATCTGTGCTTTCCAAATCTTTCTATCTGTTATAGTTTTTATTATATAAAAATTAAACAAAATCAAGAATTTTAACTCATTTTTACACGCTAAAAATTACATTTTTTTCAATTCAACTTTTATCCTAGTAAATATTATTTTATCGAAATGAATTATATATCACTTTAAACGTGATGTTTCAATCTTTCATAATCATGATTCATATCATAATCATAATCTTTCATTAAAATTCAATAATAGGATAAAGTTGACGATCATTCCGCTAGATTGCTATTTATACTTTTAGTATCTATAGAAAGCCTACTTTTACAGATAACGTGATTCACGCCAATTCTCAACATCCAGTTAACCATAAGCTAGCAGCTTTCCATAGTATGTTGCATCGTTTAATTAATATTCCCATGTCAAAGGAGGATTATTTTAAGGAATTAAATTGTATAAAAGAAATAGCTAATAATAATGGGTATGATTACAAGATAATTGATAAAATGTTAAATAAAAAGTTGAAAAATATTGCCAAAAAACATATTTTCCCCAGTGAGTGTGATAACAAATCCACGAAATGGCGGAAAGTAGGTTATGTTGGTCAAATTAGTTATAAATTGGGTAAACTATTGGAAAATAAAAAAAGTTGCAAACCAGCATTTTATGTAGACAATAATTTGGGTAAATTGTTAATTAACAGTAAAGATAAAATACCAAAAATGAGTAAATGTGGGGTCTATCAATTATCTTGTAAAATTTGTAACGCTACTTATATAGGGCAAACTGGTAGAAATTTTAAAACTAGATTAAGTGAGCATGACAGGAGTTGGAGGTTAGGACATGAGGACTCTAGTTTTTCTAATCATTTAAAAACACACAATGTTTCAGATTTTCATGGTAATATAAATTTTGATATTTTACACATAGTCAATAAATCTAAAAAATTAAACCTTCTGGAAAATTTAGAAATTAATAGATTAGTTAAAAATAAAAATGTGTTAGTTTTAAATGAACAATTAGATTTAAGTAATTCCCCACTTTTGAAACCATTAACCAAGTCAAGTCATTGACCCTCCTCTCCACTCCCTTCCTCTACCTTTCTCATCTAGGTTATATGGGAAAACCCAGCTATTGTTATAATGTGTATATATTGTGTACTGAACCTTATTGTTTCATTCTTGTATAAGCCTTGACAATGCTTTAACTAGCGAAACCATGGTCGGCAAGTTTCTATTAAAACATTGTGGTTGATACTAAAAAAATTGTTGTTTAAATTTATTTAAAATGGAATACCACCAAGTACCTACGGTCTCTAGCATAAATAGTTTATAAATCACATTTTGAAATATGATCTTATTTATCATATCATAAATAGGATTTTATGAGGGAAGGCAAGGCAACAACTGATCAGATCTTTTCACTAAGAATAGTACTTGAGAAAGCTACAAAACATAACATCCAAATGCACTACCTTTTTATAGATTTATGGCACTGTAATAAGAGAGGTGGTATACAAAGATAGGTTGGAAATGAGCATCCTAAAAAATGTGTATGGTTAATCCAAGAAACAATGAAAAATATATAATGTACAGTCCGCCGAATTCATGGCAATATATCTAAGGACTTCCAGATTCAAAAGCGCCTTAAGACACGGAGATTGCTTAGATTTTCTTTTCTTTAACTTTGTCTTCGAGAGTGTGGTGAGACTGATATTTAACAAGACAGTTCACATCTCTGAACATGCAGATAATGTGCGGCGATGAGGGATGCTTCCTAAATCTGGAGATGGTGGCAACTCTATTATGAGATTAAGTTTAATACCGAGACCAAATACATGTACCGGTCCTCAAGACCAACATGGATCCCAGATGAACTCGCACAATGAAACAAGAGTTGAGATACATCACAGAATAATGGCAGCAAATCAGTATTACTTCGGATTGCAGAGGCATACAAAGAATAACACATTAAGTCATGCTATAAGATTCCATCTTTACAAGACTTTGATCAAGTCAGTTTTGATAAAACATTTTAATATAACTTTAGGGTTTTTGGACAAACAAACTTAAGACCAAGAATTAAACGAATTTACCCAAATTTGAAAAGAAGAAATACCAAATTTGGAATTTCTCAAGTCTTTGTTCAATTTTAGATTGATAATCATATTATATAAATATGTACATACAAGTAGACTCCTGACTATCCGGCCTGGACTGTGATATAAATAATATTATTTTAGATCCACAAATTTGAAACATACACCTACACCCACAGTAGACATTTCTGCATACTTTAGGTTCCAAGTAATTGCAGATGCTTACTTTTGGAATCAATTGCATTATTGACAAGAGATAGCTGTAACCCTCATGAGTGAAGGGGAATAATTTTGTACACATCTAAACAAGAAAATTATAGCTCTATTATTTTACAGTACTCAGTTTTTACTGGTGTATTATTATTTTGATTTATAATCAGTTTTGTAATTTTATAAGTGTTTGTTATATATTAGTGACAAAAGCAAGATATATGATGCTTGATATATATAATTTTTGTTACATTCTTTAAATAAATGTTAAGATTTCCTAAATATTTTTGTCATTTTATTTAACTTTCCTTTCACAATCAGTTCAAATTTTAATTAGAATAAAAAAGATTAAATATGCTATAAAATGTTACTGATATTTGGGAATGTATAAGACATGATTTACACTTAACATTCGTCTTTTTAGTCATTCGGCCCAGCTAGCCCCACATTAGAGCTAGATATGTAAAATTCTAAATACTGAATATGTAAAATTCTAAATACAATAATTTCAAGTTCTGGAAACCTAAAAACGTGAGAGGGTTCCATCCCTCTCTATAGAAGTGAGAAGGAAGATGATTTAAGTGAGTTCAAGCCATTGAAGAAACAATAAACATTAACACATTAATTATCTGTATTCTATAGGAATTAATAAATAGCATGAAACAAGCTATTTTCCCAATATTCTTTCTTAAACTGGATTATTACATTTGAAAGAACGAGAATTTAAAATGAATCATATTTCATATGTTTGGTTTGTTTCTTTATATCTAAAACTTAAGTGATTATAAGAATAATAAATGTTTAAAAAATACTCACATCGTTTATTTGCTCAGAAGGTCGTCCACAAACAGTGCCTTTAATCATGATCACACTTTCTAGTGATGTTTTTGACAAAGCCTGTTCTATTTTTTTTGCCTGCAACAATTCAGTTGTATATCTACAATTACGAAACATTAATAAATAATTCAATTAACTAAAAATAAGAAGGGATTATGATTTTTAATTTTTTATGCTGTACAGAATTTTCTTTAACGTTCTCCATTTTTTATAGTCCTGGCTTTTGCCTCTGACTTCCTCCCAATTAAACGTAAACATATTACCCATCTATTATAGGTTTTATTTTATATTATAAAAAAGAATCATGTTTCAACTTCATATGAATTTGTTTGTTTGTTTTTTAGTTTTTTTTTTTTGTTTGTTAAATTTTACTTCTCTCTATATTTTTATTCTTAAATAATTGATCAATAAAGAACTCTCTTCGAGTTCTTTTAGTTCTTATATTTATTACATATAGGAAATAAATAAATTTCAACACAATGCTTGGTCTATGCTTACAGAAATCATATTTGAAAAAGTATCTCAACAGCTGGATTGCTGGATGAAGTCTCTCAAACCCACCATGAGAGAGTAAAGCGATGTCAGGAACGAAAGAAAGCCATTGCAACAGAGGTTATGCGCCAGTACATCTGCTCTAGCGGCGTATATGCAAGTAGATAATGAAATTAAATTTATGATAATGCCACAACGTATGGATGATTACCAACCATGGAGAAACATTGGGCGGCAGCTAGTGCGTATTTCATACATATGTTTTTCAACAATCCGTTTGGCCATAAGTGAAATATTTGTAATTATCTATGGTCGAATATTATAAACATACTTACTATATCTGTCCATACAAGCGACACAGACACACAGTTTTTTTTTTCATTCCAAAATTGTATATAAGAGGAAAGAACATTCAAAAGTTGTTGAAGAGTTTCTGAGATTACCACAAACACACTAATTTTTTTCTTTATAATATTAGTGCAGATATAATATATGCTGTAATTTACTACTGATTTATATTTTACAAACAAATTTATTTAATATTAACTATAAAGATATGAAATTTTAATCTTTATCAGTGAATATTTAAAATACGTTAATTATTATATTAATATGTATTGCTTTATAATTTTATATAGTGATAAAACACAGATTGTAGGTCTAGCACAATAAAACAGATTGTTGTGCAAACTGAATTTCCTATGATAAAATATTAAAATGTGATATTTAGAATGTTCAATTATCAAATGATGATTTAGTTTTAAGAAATAAAATTTCTGTTTTAAACTTGAAATGAAGGGTTTTTCACTTTAAAATGTTGTAAAAAACATTGATAAAAGGGAGAACTCTCGTCAAGACAAGAAATGTTTCATTGTTTCTCCTTATTTTAATCAAGCTATGAATTTCCATGATTATTGAGGCTCTGAACAACAGAACTATTTAGCTCTTACTTTTACATGTTTTCCATTTCTACTGGAAAATATAGACACATCAGTAAAACTAAATTTATATTTATTACACTCTTATGGTAATGAATGGCAGCTGGATTATTTTAGTTATATTACCAAACCAAATTTAGTGTAGATTATACAAATTTGTTTTTTACTTTATAGTATTTGTGTACATTACTGACTAGTTTAGTAATAATCTACAAAAGATCCAACTGTAGAATGTTAATTTTTATTAAGTTAGATTAATTTGATTATGATTCATTTCTGCTGGATTTACAGTTATATAGTTACAGTTCAATCCTGAAATACTAACATTGGGAGGCACCAGAATCTGTGTAGATCCATAAGCATCTCTGAGCGTAGCAAATCTATTCATACGTTGATATTCAAGCCATCCACATAAAACTACTTCCTTGCCTACATCATCTGCTTTAAGTTCACCACAAGTATGCGTTCGGTTGCTGTAACTATTCACATTTCCTGGAAATTAACAATAAAATCTCATAATCTGGATCAAATAAAAACATGTGTAAAGCAGCAAATCAGATTTATTTTATTTTCAGAGTGGCTAGTGATATGAACTTATGAAATTCCACGACTAATTTAAATTTACCATGACCAATCCTAAAAAAGCACAGACAAAAATACCTTCAATAATGATTTGAATTTACCCCTAACCACTGTGGAAAGAATAAATAAAGAACAATTTTTCAAATAATTGTGTTTTATTTTAAAGTTTCCAGTGATTGTGGTTAAGGGTAAATTCAAATCATTATTGTGAATTTCACCAAAGTGCTCAATAAGATTGTAACGAAATATACCTTCATTTTATTTCAATAAATCGATGAAATTATATTGATGAGAAAGCCAATATTTAGTGGAAAATATATTGTAAATATTTAATTACACGCTGAAATATTTTTAAAGATAAATATTTAATATTGCATTATTGTAACCACCACCATTTTCTGATAATAATTAAGCTGTTTTATAATACTATTTGGAATAAAAGAACAATAATGTCCGTCTATGTGATTTTTTTAATAATTAAGTATTGTTCTTTTATTATATAAAAAATAAGTGACTTGGATACAAACACAATGAGTTTTAAACTATTTGGAAGTTTTATAGTGGCAGTGAATTGAATAAAAATCATAAATATCATTATAAATTAAGACATATTAAAGCAGTAGACCTTTATGTATTTAAAGTTTATGAAAACATAAATTAATTATACATTTAAAAATAAAAAACATTAAAATTCTTTTTAATTGGTTAAAGCTAAAACAGAAAGTTGCAAACGTTAAAAATTATGTTGCTGCTTCCCGTTTAAATGTTAAATGACTTTAAATATATATATATATATATATATATATATATATATATATTATAATAAAACCACATTAAAATATAATTAGCTTAATACTTTAATTCTAAAAATAAAGTATCGATATTGAAATACATAAAAATTCTTTAATTATAATTTTAACTTAAACTGTTTAAAATGTTGGACATGTAAACAAACAAAATGTATACTGTAGCCTTACTTATCAAATATATTTACATTAGTAATATAGTATACTAATGTAGCGCCGGCACAGTTACATCAGTGTAAAATAAAATATCGTGTTTCTTGTGCGTGAGTGTTATGTGGATACTTGTATTTTGTGTTGAATGTTTTAATTAAGTATTATCACCCAACGATGGACGATAATGTCCGAAACACGTATAGTGTAATGAGATATATGACAATATAAACTGAAAAAAGAACTAATCAAGGATTGCTGGCGGTAAGTCAAAGATAACAAATAGTTATTCAAGCATATCCGGTGCTCTAGACTATCAATATGATGAGTTAAAACTTTGTTTATAAATAGGCAGTATATAGATCCAGAGGAAAATAACACAGTTTCAATCTAACCATTCATGCTTAAAATATCTGTATCAGTTTTTGTAAGTACTGCTTCTTGGATCACAACTTCATACACTAAATGTAAGTATGTGTTATATATTTTTTTCTGAAACCAGAGTTGAAAGAAGATGTATATCACAGAAACCGAAGCAAACACATATTTATATTTAGGATATTAACAATTAAACAACCAAGATGACAACTAGTTTTAAAACATATATTTTTACTTTTTGGTTTTCGACACATTTTGTGTCGGTGACTCCGTTCCTGTAACAGTAAACTACACAAAATCACTTTTTTGTGTTCAATATTTTCCCCACTAAGAATTACCTACCGTAATAAGTAATATACCGTTGTAAAGCTAATATTCCAAACCCATATACAATACCATAAATAATATTTAATTAATTGATAAAGTTTGTATATTTCACAGCAAATGAGTAACACAACAACTGCGTAATAGTGAAACACAAATTTACACACTTCTTTGACTAATCTTCACAAATCCATATTTCTGTCTGAAAAATCTACTGTTACAACAATTCTTCATCTTTCTCTCTATTGTTATAGATTTTAATCTATAAAAATTAAACAAAATCAAGAATTTTATTTAACATGTTTTTTGGTGATTTTAGGTTAAAATTTTTGGACAAAGATAATTTTTCTCACTCTTGATTTACTTTACCCGTAAATGTACCATTGTAGAAAATTTATAAATTCATACTTCAATTTTACATATATTTATCTAAACAATGGTATATAAAAAGATGTGTTTTGCACAATATTAATATTTTTGGTGAATTTAAAAAAATTATCCTAACTTTTCAGTAAGTTTTTTCCATCATAAAAAATTGATTTTACATATATAAATTTTATAAGTTGATTAATTTGTTTTATCAACTTTTATTCACAACTACATACCAAAACTTTTATAAATTTTGAAAAAAATTGTTATATGGTATAAATAGGTTTTTCTGTGGCCTTTTCATTTCATTTTTCGCACATTTTTGATTCCCAACATACTAACTTCAAACTTTTATAAACTAAAATTTGTTTCATTATATAGATATATTCTATATACCTTTGTGAGAAAAACTGGTATCCCTATAAAGGAGGAGAACCTATAAAGAAAGTCGTTTGTAACGAGGTAATTTATCTGTAATAACTCAAAAATTGCAGCAAAAACAAATTCAAGTGAGAATATGCTGGGAAGCGATCAAGGATAGCTCAGTTTGTAGATGATTGGCATGTAAAGATTCTGGGTTCAATTCCCAGTCTAGGTCGTATATTTTTCACTTGAAATAATTATTTAATTTATAATATTAGCTTGGTTATTTTTTTTGTTATTACATTACCGATAACGGATGAACCGAAATTTTTGACATGCCAACCAATATGTTTTGTTTGGAACTCTTGAGCAAAATTTGATCAAAACCACATCACAGCCGATTTTGCGAAAATTGTAAATTTGGGGTTGGTACTATGAAACTACATGAATTTATAGTCTTCAATCTCAACAATTTTCAAAGTATCGACTTAAAACTGGTTTACTAGTAAAACATATACTAGTTAACGAATATACAAAGTTTTAAGCTGGTACCTTAAAAATTATTGAAAGTATAAATAAATGGTATACACACAGATTTTTTCATCGGTACTTCAAAAATTAATGCACTGTATCAGTTCTCAATTTTTGAAGTATTTACACTAACCTTGGAATACAAGTTACTCTACATGTACACCGAGTTTCATATCGTATCTTAAATATATTTTAATGGAACTGGAAGAAGCATTTATGTTTTCACTACCGACAGTATAATTCACGCATATTACTGGCTTTATTTTATATTTTTTCGATATTGTGTCAAAACTCGGTATACTAGTAAAACACTTAATAAGCGCTTAAACCAGCTTCAATGTGAATGTAAGCACTTCATGCTAGCATAGACAATAAACAATTATTGTTTACTTTCTGTGATGCTAAGCTATCAACCAGGTAACCAGTAAGTACTACTACAGTGCCTTACTACCAGCTCTAATGTGTAGGCATGCTAAACCTAAGAAATAATTAAATATTTTTAATTTAAACGTATTTGTTGAACATTGCAAGCTTGCAATACAGACATGAACAAGTAAGTAAAAGTCAAATCAATTTATTTCTTCTTTCTTTATTAAGAAGATGTGAGCAAAAGAAGTATTTCTTACAAAATATTTCAAATTGTGTAGGTTGTGTTCAACCTTAGCAGATGCATGTGTTAGGAATTTTCCTTCATTAGGGCCTGGGTTCTTGATTAACATAATAAAATAGTCATCAGTGCTTCAATATTTATTATATTATTTATCTACTCTTAATATCTTTATCATTAAATTGACTCTCTTATGATGCTAATATCAAATATCGACCCGTCCTATCAACTTAATGGTTTATCTTAAATACATTGAAACCAATTACATCTATTGAGACATATGGACTCAGAATAATTCCAACTGTTGTTCTTTCATGAATCTACTTTACTTTTGAGACAACTACCAGATTACTCTAGTACTCGTTGGGGTTGGGTGGGGGGGAGGACGAATTTACACCTGCAGTTTGATAGAAATTTTGTCTGATAAAGTTGTGTATTTTATTAAAACAGACACCACACGCTGTAAGCGTGTAATGATCTAGACTTGGCTGCTTGAACATCTGGTTTCATGATCCATTTCATCCTCAAATAACCATTGGCTAATTTCTGTCATCCTTTACCTTCACACCCCTCTCTTCATTATCTAAATATTTAAACATTGTATGTATGAAGTGAGACAAGAGTTTGGTACCGATTCACACAATACACAGTTATGACCGGCCAACATCAACCAAGCGCCAATTCTCTCGTCACAGACACTCGAGTTATTAATTTACTATTATGATTATTATTTATATTTATAACCATCTTAGATTCAAAATGTAGATGTTTAAAGAACAAAACAATCATGCTAAAGTTTATACATGTGCGGCGAAAGAAACTATTTATATCAGCTACAAAAATGTTCCCTAATTTAAAAAAATTATATTTGGTTGATGTTCAACTGTTCTTTAGCACACTAAATGTTCTTGACCAACAAATAAAATAAAACGTCATTTGATGAATACTATATTTGTCAACATTTTCTAAAAATTAAATTTAATCCTTGCTATATTTTATTTTAGTATTTTTAAAGTTTTTACTAGGAACATATCGTTATAATTACTGATCATTCCTGCTAATAATAATTTAATTATTTATATATAAATATTATGAACAAAGGCTATGAGATAAAACAATGGTATCAGTCGTGCAAATAAATTCAAGTTCTGGGTATTCGGTTATTAGTGATTTTAAACACGGTAGTTTTTTATATTATAGAAATTATAAACTATGTTTTATAACACGCTTTTCTGAGAGTTATGAATGTTTAATTTTTTAATTAAACGTGTTCAGTTTTTGCAGGTGTTGAAAAAGTCTCATTTTGTCCACATTTGTTGAATTCTGTTATTAGTTACTTTTTTTACCGTAGGCTACTTAATGGTATTCCACATAACCCAGCAATTCTGTTTTTAACATCATTCTTTGACATTTCTGGATTTATTCCTACAATTTTTTTAAAGACATTTACAATAATACACTTACTTTGACATCATAATAATACTCCTTGGCCTAGACGATTAATTTATCTAGGCTGAGGCATTATAAACAAAAGATTACAAACTCTATTGATTCTACGATAATCTTTTCTCTACATCTATTTTTTCAAAGTTATTTTGACTTGCCCCACTCCTCCCTGTCATCTGAATATACACAAACTTGACAACTACTCACTCAATATTGATATTAGTATTAGTATATAAACATTGTTACAAGTTAACTTTGTCCTATTATACTGTATGTCAAGCGTCATTCACGTCCCAACAGATTCCTCCTCTACAACATTGTAGCACGACCGAACGGAATTGAAACTGTATGTCAAGATAACCAAAAGTTTCTGAATATACATTTGTTCAACTATGGTGAAGTAGTAACTTTAAAAAAACAAAACAAATACCTTAAGCATATTTTGTTCCTATTGACATTGTCTCAAAAAACCAACTTCATTTTCCTGGATTATTAATTAAATTCCCGCCTTCCCCCCCCCCCTCCGACTACTTAAAATTTCTGGTTTTTTCCTGATTTCCCAGTTGGTAGACACCCTGCATATAAATTGATTTTTCAACATATAAATTTTATAAATTGATTAATTTTTCTATACACATTTCAACATTTATACACAACTATATTACAAAACTATTGGCAATTTAGAAAAAAATAAAATTCATTATATAGGTAAATTCAATGCATCTTAATGAGAAAAATTATATATAACACATTGTGTTTTGCATAATATTACTATTTTTTATGAATTAACAAAAAACTATTAAAAAAGAAGTAAAATCAACCAAACTTAAGTAGCCATTTAAAGGGTTAATAATAGTTAAAGTAATGTTAGTTGTTTTCATATGATTAAAAATCCAACCTGGAGGGATAACCCCATCATTCCCATCTGCCATTTTAATATCTTCTTTTGGTGCCTCGGGTGTTTCATTTTCTTTTAGATCTTCTTCTGTTATAACTGCATTAGGGTCTAATACATTCAGCTGTTCTATTTTTACTTCAATGTTTCCTGTCGCCATACTCTGAAAAAATGAATGAATATAAATGCATTTTACTTTTAGTACAAAAGATATAATAAAATATTTCTCCACATTTCTGTCATGTGTAAATCCTTTTAATATGACCCATGAAATATAATTCTGATGAGTGCATATAGTGGGGCTAGCTATAAATTATAATACAATAGAAGGGTGGAAAAAGAAGATAACTGAGGAGTCTATTGGTTTATGAAGTACATAAAGAATATGTTTCACACTTCTTGAGCTGACAGTGCAATAAAGATTACTCATTTTAATATAAATTATATTACAGTAATAAAAAATCATTAACACTTTTAAGAAAAAGTACAAATTTTTCTTTTGTTTTGTTATAGTGGAAAAGTGCTAAAAATTGATGAAACTTGTGGAATAGATTCACATGAATAACACACAAATTTTATAAACACTATACAAAGATTAAATTTATTGTAAAAGCTTTATTTTCTAGATTGTCCATCCATTTATGTTTTAAAAGTAACATAGATAGTGCATCCAAATTGTCTATAGAAGTTTGTACAATTAAATATTAGTTTTACATTTCACATTTCCAAAATAGTGGCTACTAACCTCTGTTTTTTACTAACATTGTAAGATACAATTTTTTAAAATAGTTTTCATATTGAAAGAGTAAAGAAAACATTAATAATTGTTGATAAACGTTGTACATTAAAATTATGACTGCCCACATTGAAGCGTGCTTGGAAAGTAAGTACAGTAAATAATGACAATCTATCTTTAAACAATTTTATTAAAATGAGAAACGACTTAATTAGATTCTACTAGAAGGCAATATGGAGGATGGCGTCAGCCTAATCAAATCCTTGGAACAACAACAATAATTTATAACTAAAAAAAGATCATATCTGAAATTACTTTGCCATATATTGAAATATTTTTCATAATGTCGAATCAACTACTGAACATCCTCTTCACAACATTCTCAGGCAAGAAACTACTTTAAATGTATAACGCTAGGAGAAGGAATGATCCATTTGTACCCACGGAAAAGACGAGATGAGTTCATAGGTTTGAGTACCAAATGTGTGGACAAGCATTACCATGAAGCAACACAACATTGTGAAATATTTTAGATTGAATGATAAAATTTTTTTAATTCTCTCAATAAAACACAGCATTTATTATGTACCCTGTGATAAGAAATCAAGTAAAACTAAAATTCCCTTATTATTAAAAAAAAAAAGAAAAGTGAAACATGATCTTATGGGTAGAAATTGTTTGCTTTAATTTCTGATTTTTCAGAGATCTGGTGTACCTCTACTCCATGGACAGTTATTTTGATTCTAGTGTAAAGTGAAACATCCACATCCCGTCACCAGTGACAATGTGGTTTAAATCACCATCTACGTATCGGTATCGTGTAAGAAAAAAAAAGCACTGCTAAGTCGTTTGTTTTTGTGCTCCACTGTCAGTATGTTTGGCACCCAGCCTGTGAATAACTTCAGATAATTTAAACAAAAGTGACAAAATAATAAACTCAATCTCGTGGAGTTTAACGTTTACAAGCTGCAAAAAATCATTAATGAAAGATAATGGCCTATCACCATGAATGTTTCCAAACCCTTTATTAAAATCTCCAACCTATTTTCTTACCATTTCACTAAAAACTTCACTAATCTAGCAATGAATCTAGTTTCACATTTCTCACATAAAAATAAAAACACATAAATAAATGGGTAACAGTCCGCAGCTACAGCTTCCAATTGTCTTAAACATTTTAATTGTATTAATTGTAAATAACAACTCCAGCAATAGCACCTGAAATCAGCTAAAATATTTAAGAACTCATATGAACGCTAAGATAGCCAAAGCACTCTAGCATACAAAATGTGGTATTTACTTTCCATACACGCCTCCAGAATATGAAATAACTTACTGAATTTCTTTGCTGGACAGGACGTAGACTCACCATCCCCTCCACTATAACTACATCTCCAATTTTCACATTAGGTATTGATTCACAAAGCTGAGGATTCTACAACAAATATTATACTGTATATAAAAATGTTGAAAGCTTTCAAACTAAATACAGTATTTAAAATAGTCATCATTCACCAAAATTGATAGGACTCTAATTTCTTTTATGGGTCTAATCAGTAACTAATATAACACATAAGTATGTAGATTACTAAGTTGCTACTATAGGCTCATGAAGAAAGAAAACTACTTCACAATTTTAAAATATGGTGATCATTTGTTATTTTTAAAAATAATAACGAATAATAAAATTACCTTATATGCTGAATTTGAATCAAATTATAACTTCTTTATGTTATTCAAACAAAAAGAGAGCTAATTTTTGTCCTATTATAAGGTAACACTATTAAATATCAATTCTCTTATTTTTATATTGTAGAAAACATTTGGGCATCATTATAGCCTCACGCAATGAGTTTCTATAGAAGCTAATGGGAATTACAAATTAGAAGTTATTTTCGAATATCTGGTTAAGCCAACTTGAATAAAGTCTGACTTTAGTATTAACAAATACACAAGACAACTAAAGATGGTACCAAATTATTCCTAACACTAAGGTTGGTGGAAATTCATAATCTCAAGTGTTGGAATGAGACCACCATAGCTAGAATTTCTATATTAGCAACTCACTAATAACATGTATATTATGTAGAGTTCTATAAAAATAAACATCAGAGACCATCCTAAGCACCATATTATTGCAATTAAAATCGTATACATATACACTCAAATTTTATTAGATAAAAAGCTAACATATAAAATTAAAACAAACAGAAGTGTTCAGCAGGATTGTTATATTTCCCCAGCTCTTTTCAACATATAGACATTATTGAAATCATATGTAAATGGGACTAAAAATATTGTAAAGAAATTTATTTAGATAAAAATATTTTATTCACACACACGTTTTATAAGTAGATTACTTAGTAATAGTTGCTGACATTGAAAATAAGCTACAGCAAGATTCTATAAAATAAAAAATATAACTTGACGATTTCACCTGAAAAAAAAAAATAATAACGGTTTTTATTGGAAGTATATCTATAAGAACTAAAATATTAATCAATAATACAACAGTGGAATAAATTCACTTTAATTATCTTGGCTGTAACAATTTGAAAAAAGATTTTTTTTGTGAATACAGTAGAACCCCTCTTAACCGGTCTAGTCGGGACTGACACCAGGGCCGGTTGCCCATTCGGCCGGTTAATCAGAGGTTCCTCTGAAAAATCGGTTTTCGTTGAAAGAAAGCTTATTTATTCAGGTAGCGCTAAGAATTATGCAATTAAGATGTTATTGCAACTCATTTTATTGTACATAAATGTATCTTATATATTATGTTATGTATATTATACACCAAACATGAAAAAATTAAACACTACAAAGCTCGTTTACAGACTCCCCTCTGTCAAGTCTTTTGACACATTTAACCGCGTCTCAAAGGAAACCAACACACGCTTCCGTTGTTGTTTTCGTAACTCACTCATTTTTATTTACTGTAATATACCCGTCAAAGACAAGAAGAAAACTGAAAAGAAATGTTATATTTTTCATAATGTAAACTAAAATGATTCGTGGAAAAAAAGCGGCCCATCAAACGTTTTTGTGGGTGTATGTCTGCTATACCGACGGGTGCCAATGCCGCGGTGTTTTTACGGCGCCGACAATGGGATACCGCTATCGACAAAGTCGTTTGATATCGCCGCCGCTTTAGAGCCGCGATGTTTTTACGTCGCCGACAATGGGATACCGCTATCGACAAAGTCGTTTGATATCGCCGCCGCTTTGGTGCCGTGGTGTTTTTACGCCGCCGACAATTGGATACCGCTATCCACAAAGTCCTTTGATATCGCCGCCGCTTTGGTGTTTCAATTACAATTTATTTTCGGAAACTATCATCCAACCAGTACACTACGACATAGGCCGGTTAATCCGAGGACCGGTTAATCCGAGGCTGGTTAACAGAGGTTCTACTGTAACTGGAAATAAGGGAGAGATATATATAAAAAAAATGTATATCACTGAACTTTGGGTTGAAAAATGCTCATTAAAAAAAAAATTGACTCAAATCTAATATGGTGGATTTAAGATGGCAGCAGAAAATTTTAACACATCACAAAATGTAGTATAAGTAATTATACACATATCTCATTTAGTCCGAAATCATTATGACATGAGGGAAGAGGATAAGAGACTTTATTTCACTCTATATAAGAACTTAACACGTTGACTGCGGGTGCGGTAGCACTACCGCACCAGTATGCAGCGCCCGGCACGCATAATTAGAACTACCGCACGGCTCCATTGTACTTGTATTGGGTCAGTGTGCTTCCAGCACTCGGTCTGTAAGGTGGATCTTTTTTGCGCGTGTTAGGACATACTTTTCCCGCGTTTTGGTGGTCTTTGTTCCCAGTTGTCATTTTTTATTGGTTATGGGGACAGTTGTAACAGTTGTAACAGTTGTAAGTTTATTGTGAACGTGTAGTGTTTGTATAATAGCCATGGATTTGCCTCCAGGACCAAGTGGTGTTAGAAATAGACCTAATGTAGTGCTTTAACCGATGAAGACGAGTTTGTGGACGATCCATCACATGTTCCGGACCTAGATGATCAGCCATACGAGAGTGAGGAGACAGATGTTGAGGAAACTGACTATGCATTGAATCCGCCCCAATGGAGTGCAAACAACACTATAGGTATTAAAGAAATACCGTTTACAAAAGAGGAGAAATTCCTAGTCCTTTTATCTATTGAAATAACACCAATTAGCTTTTTCAATTTACTGGTTGATGTAATGTTTTTGGTAGGCATTGTGGCGGCTACCAATAAGTATGCATTGGAATTGTTTTGTGGGCACTCTACTATGCCAGGCTCACGAATTCATAGGTGGAATGACATCACCGTTGATGACTTGCGGATTTTCATTGGCTTGTTGTTATTCATGGGAATATATAAATTGCCCCGTTTTGAAGATTATTGGAAAACAAGCCAACTGTTTACGACATGCTTTCCCAATTTCATGCCTCGAGACAAATTTTTGCTCATTTTCCGGTGCATAAATTTTGAAAAAAAGACCTAACCCTAACAACAGAGCAAGTAAAGTACAGTTTTTGATAGATTATTTTAATAATAAGATGGAATCCATATATTACCCACAGAAAAAGCTTGCATCGACGAAGGTATGCTGTGGCGTAGACGGCTACAGTTCCAACAATACGTCAAGGGTAAGTACCAAAAGTATAGAATCAAACTGTACAGTTTATGCGACCCCCATGGCTTGATTCTTAGTTTTTTTTTTATGTATTGTAGGGTGCTAGAAGACTATGGTGGTACGGGACATGTTAGTAATGTCGTACTAAATCTAATGCAAAGAAAACTGAACTGTGGCCATAGTTTATTTATGGATAACTATTACAACGCTTTTCCCTTGCATCGGCTCTGGCATGAAGAAACACGTACTGCACTGGAACCCTTCGGCTAGACCAAAAATACAATCCTGCAGAAGTGAAATCCGCTACATTGAAGAAGGACGAAACTATTGCTCGTTACGAGGAAGGTGTCGTCGTTTGAAAGTGGAAGGACAAACGTGTTGTGTCGTACATTTCAACTGAATTTACCAATGATATGGTAATTTCAAATAACCGATTTGGCCAGCCAAGGAACAAACCACTGCCAATTGTGCAGTATAACCATTTTATGAAGGTGTAGACTGCAGTGATAAAATGATGTCATACTACCCATGCGAAAGGAAAATGCTGCGGTGGTACAAAAAGATTTTCGTACATATAACACAGATGTTTATGGTTAATTCACACTGCCTGTACAACGAGGTACAACTCTCAACCGGCCAAAATAAAATGCCTTTGTACGATTTCCATCTCGCCGTCGTCAACAAGCTCCTGCCTGACATAACGTCTCCTCCATGATCCCTGAAGCGAAGGAGTGTACCTCACGTGCCTTCGAAAATGACAGAGAAAGCGGCTTGTGGAAAAAGAAGCAAGCAGAAAGGTGCAAAGTCTGCTACAAAAAGGTATCAAAGAATATGTAATGTGGTAGTGTTTAGAGTGCAAGGGAGTACCGGGCTTATGTGTACCGCACTGTTTTGACCAGTTCCATGACTAAAGAACAAAGACTTTGGCTGGTTGGTTGGGTTGTATATAACTGTTTTTTTTATTTATTTATTTATTTTTTTTTTTTACATTTTTGATCAAATGTAACTAACAAATCTTTTAAGTTAGTTTGTTTTATGGATAATACTATAAACAAAAACATTAGTGCTGTATTTATTCAAAATAAGTAGTGCGAATGTGTGCGCCCGCAAGCAAGACTGGCGCCATACGCATGTGAGGTAAATCTACCGCACATTTACAAAATGGCCAAATTTGGAGTTTTGGAAACCCTCTCTTTCATCTTTCTTAACAAACTCTTGTTCTCTTCCGATCCTGATTCTATTAGATTATTCAAGGTCCAGGGGTCTTTGTTTTATATTCTTTTCTTAGTTTTCTTTAAAAGCAATAATCACTGAGAGATTTTTGCTTTTAAAGAACAAAAAAAAAAAAAAAATTGAACAAATACAAATGAAAAAAGACTTCCAATTTTTTAATGAACATTTGTCAATCCTGGGGATAGAACTCGGTTTTATTACATGCCTAATGGCACTAACTACATTCAAGTTTAATTTAATTTATACCCAATTTGAGAAGCAAATTATTATAGTTACTGAATTCATTTGGATAGTCATTCTCGCCTCTATAATTTTAGATATTGATAAAAACATGTAAAAAATATAGATTTAAAAAATTAACTTCTAACGTGTGTTTGTATTTTATTTTTAGACCGTGATATACTTACATTTAAAGGAACAACAAGCTGTGTTGTTCCATGTCCGTCACGGAGAGTTAAAAAGCGTTCATTACGTTTGATTTCAATCCAGCCAGCTAATGATACTTTAGCCCCTACCAAATATTCTGCCAGTTCACCACAATTGTGTGTTCTTTGGGAGAATTTTTTCTTCATATAAGGTGTCACTAAAAAACAGGTATGAACAAACACATATTAAATAGAGATAGACAGACTTTCAAACACAGTCCTAGTGACTATATATTAAAAAAAACTGTGCTCACACATCCACCTACAAAACCAAATACTAACAACAAACAATATTCATAGCTAGCTCTCCAAATATAAAATTTGCTTTATTACAGAGTTTCTCCCCTTACATTTCTTATATTGGCATAGAAGAGAATCCCCTTATTTCAATTTTTTGTAATACAGTATTTTTATATTTAAATAGAGTTTACATGCTTTTGCTTCTGCCATAAACTCGCCCCAAATAATCGAGTCAACGTTCATTTTTCTTTCAGGTCAATTGTCTCTGAATAGTTTATTATTCTTTTACTTGGATTTTTGTACATTGATTTGGACCATTAATCTTCTTATTTCACAAAAGTCTGTAAACCTATTTTGAGAAAATAATGTTTTCTATAATACCTCCATGGCCGACTTTTTTGGATTCTTACAAATAACTTTTAGTGAATTGTGATAATTCACCTGGTCGGAGAGTTATGACTACCGAATAGCTGAGTTTACACTTCTACAAAGATGTAATTAGATGGCAAATGGTCATTTTGTATGATGTAGAGATCGTTATTACTACTCCTTGCAATGAAGTCCTACGGTTCACAGTGGTATCACAGATGGGAATTGTGGCAGAGTATTTCCACTCTACCCCTAACTCTGTTTGCAGTGACTAAATCAGTTCTGAAAACCCCCTCAAACTAAATGAGTGGGGTTAATGGAGATGAGTCTCTTGCAGACAAATGACTAAAGGGGATGTATCTTGTACAAAAACTTTGAGATCTTCAATATGCCTTCTCATGCCGTTAATTTTCCATTGTCACCCTATGTAAGTTAAAATTTCTGGCCATATATATGATTGATATAATAAGAATAATGCATTCGTTACTAATTAGAAATGGTTTGGAGATGTATTATTCTTTACAACTGCCTGACTTGAAATACCATCAGGTGGTTTAATTTTAGTTTTAATTTCCAAAGTATCAGTGTGGCCCAGCCAAGGAGCCCACCAAATAAAAACCATAATAAGTATAAATTTGGATGTAATGGGAAGGGATTCTAAATAATAAAATATGAATTGGCACTTGCGATTTTGTTGAGCAGTGCAAGATCTTGTAGAAGGGGGGAAGAGACGAGGAGTGGAGGGCTTGAACCTTCAAGCCCAGCGAGAGTCTGTTCTGAGGGCCGCGAGAAGGAAGTTGAACGGCAGACCTCTACGAGACGAGGTCAGTCCATTTTCGGCCACGTGCTATATAATTAATCGGTATGCTTTTTGGCCAGTATTAAGGCTTTTTCTAGCCGTTATGTCTTTTTTATAAATTATAATATTTCTGTAATCTTCTAATTCGGCGCTAAAATAAAAGAGAACATTTAACTTAACTTGCGTTGTGTGCGTTTATTAGCGTCCTAACTCGACTCCTTGGCCCATCCTGACAAGATTCGGCTAAATTGTACGCTGTCTCCAGCCAGCCGGAGCTTCCAGCTGGTCAAAAGAAGTGGAGCCGGTCACATCAGGGTCAAGCTCCAAAGCATCCTCAACAACTGGAACGTCAGGTGTTGAAGGCTTGGTAGATGCCTGAGGTAATTTTAGGAGGGTTTTCGAAGAACCTGCCCCTCCTTATTTTTGTTTTATACAGACTTAATGGTCACACCCAGTGGTGTACAGGCCTTGCCTTGGTTATTTTTGTTTTGAATGTTAACATTTCTGAACATATTCTGAAGATGATTTAGTCAGAACAGACTCTTCGGATAATTGTTGCTATAAATTTTATTGGCATTTATAAACTACCTACAGTAACAATCATACCAAGTATCATGATTTTCCCTCAAGTAGTTTCAAAGATATTAAGGTTAAAAAAAAAAAAAACACATACAGACAGATAGAATGAAAACAGAATGAGATAGGACACATGTTATATTACATTTTTTGTTTCTTTTGACATGCTCAATAACGTGACAAAGTTTGTTCATATGGTTGCAAGACACCCTGTATATATCTCCAAATATACAAAAAACGAAAAAATTGGAAGATTTTATAGATACTTTTTTTATACTAAGTTAAAATAACCAGTATCAACTGGTTGACCAAGCCTATACAATTCTATTCACAGGTGAGCGTGTTCAATAATGAGTCATCTGCAACCACCTGCACCGACTTGGTAATTAACTGAGATGGAATCATTTGACTAAATAAGATAACATAGTAAAATGAATTTTTTTAATTATTTTGGATTATAACTGTTAAGACCACCTAAATAAAGTTAACTGTACTAAAAGAATTTTAGTATCATTGTTAGTTTAAAAGATAGAGTTAAAAAACCAAGACATGAAAAAATCAAAAAACCAAACATGGTATAATAAAGCTTAGTAGGGATAAATTTGTTGCAAAATAAAAATTTTGAATTTATAGAGATTTCATTGAAAAAAAGGCCGTCAACGATCACTCTCGAGACGTTTTTCTCAAATATAAGAAAATATAAGAAAGTTTAAAAACAACAATAATTGATAAAGGGCATAAAGGGAAACACTTTTGGTAAGTTTGGTCAAAATCGGTCAAACCGATAATGAGAAATAAAATAACAAAGGGTTAATTTGGTTAAATCAATAGTTAGTGGTTTAAAAGTTAAAAAAGATAAATTTTAAGATACAGTGAGATTAACAAGAGGTAATATTATAAAAGCATGTATTTGTTAAAATGGGGGGGGGGTTTCTACCACCCAAATAGCATATGCCAAATGACGAAAACTTGGTGGTTGCATAACGTCTTTAATAAAACGACTACGAGGATAAACCAAGAGGATTCTTTTGTTTCAGGACAAGGCAACAAGGAACTGAAGAAAAATCGTCGAAATCTTGAAAGGATCAAAAGTTGGTCATCTGAAAATCAAAAAAAACATTCAAACTCAAATAACTCGAAAAGTTATGTTTCAATAAATACCGTTCAAGTTTTAGTGTAACCTACAAAACAAGAGGAAGAAAAGGATGCCTTCAGAATTTCCAAATTCACAACCAAAAAAGAGTTATGGCAAATTATAAAAACCCTTGAGCAACAAGTACGAACATGAAATGAGGTAAATCATGTGTCCCCACTATGCAGTTAGGAGGGGGAAGTTCCGCTAATAGCAGACAAAGCAGACCAAAATAGTAAACAAATCAAAAGGGGTAGTTAAGAAATAGTTTGGAGAAGTTAGATCGAAAAATAGATGAAGGAAGCTTAGTACATCATCCTACTGTGAAGAAAGATTTGAAAACAAATCAAAACAATGGGAAAAAACATTAAAAGCAAAAGGGAAGAAAAAGGGAAAATTAGAGAAGAAAGTGACAATTTTGAAAGAACCGAGGTTACTTCGTTGGGATGTAGAAAATTTAAGTGTTCTGAATTCATCATCTGACCTAGTAGGTCAATTTCTGGATTCTACAGCGGACCAAGTTGGTCACAATTCTGCTACTCAAATACACTCAAGATATAAGGACTTAGAAAATAAAATGTAAAAAAAACCATCTTTATAAGAAGAGATGTTATACCGTTGTGAAGAAATAGGACAGTCTTAGCGTTGAAGAACATGAGCTACTAAAGGAAATGAACATTTGAAACTTTGCATTGAACTATCACTGATTTGATTCAAGAAACTTCGAAAAGCACAAAATTCATCACAAGATACCACTTCGGACCGAGTTGGGAGTTCCTACGCTAGAAGAACGAGAGAACGAGGCATCGGGAGAAAATATTCAACCGACACTACTCCGGCTTTCGGGATCATCTACCTGCCTTGACCAACTTGAAATCATTGAGAAACAGGACTAGCCTTTCTACTGAACACCATTCAGGAGCCGAAGCCATCTTTAAACGTACCAAGGTACCCCATTTCAAATAAACAAATATTCGCCAAATCGTTAAACAAATTTAAAGACAGATAAAATAAATTCGGAAAGTTTCAAAATAATTTAAATTTAATTTTATTTTCTTAAATATCTACTACTCATATGGTCAATTGAATAGGATGTAAGTTAATATTGAAAAATACATAAAACTTAGAATTTTAGTTTTAATTTGTAATTGTTTATTAGTAGAACATAAGAGTAAACAATAATTGATAAAGCTTGAAATAAATTTCTACCTAATAAATCTATTCTATTTTTTAATTGAAATAAATCAACAAGTGTATTATAAAGATTTTAATTTAAATTCAAATAACATTCAATATTTTTTTATTATTTGAACTTTAAAAAAGATTTAATTGAATTTTTTTTTTATTTTAATGAATTAAATTTTAATATACTTTAATTTCTGTGTAAGTGTTTTATTTAAATAACATATAAATCCTATGTGCTTTAGGTTGTCTAATTAATATTGTATAGAAATATTACTGCTCATATTTCACATTGTTCATATAGATTTTGCAAACAGCTTTTTCAAATAGATACACCTCGAGAAAGAGGTCTAATTGAAAGAGAAAGTAAAGGTAGTCAGAAATTAAACAAAAGGAAGTTAAACTTAACTTAAAATTAAACTAAGCATAAATCTTGCCCCAAACAAGTGAATGAGATTCATTCTTGCAATCGAGCCGTAATCCCATATTAAAAAATAAGAGTAAGAGAGTGCAGGGTGAGCTCGTTGCAGCATGAGAAAAGGAAATTGAGAAATGTTAGGTCATGGTAGAAGACTTGTTCTGTTCATACAGATTGAGAAAAGGATAAATGTTTTTAAATACATACATGATGAAACATCTTGACAAATTGTGCTTAAAAGTCAATACATCTTAATTCAAGTTGAATACTAAATTTGTAATGTAAACCAATATTTAACATGATGAGTGTTTGGTAATGTCAACCAATTCATTTTCCAACCGATGCGTCAATTCAAATTAAGCACTCTCAGAGGTACAACTCTTATCATCGGCTTTAAAAACGGAATATCCAGTTACAAAAGGACTTTTCCATTGTATGGTCAAAGTTTCCGTGGAACACTGCACCGGCTTTCGAATTGCTATCAGCTCCTCACATCACTAATTATTCCACCAATAAACGGCCAGCAACTTCGAGAGACACATTTGATTGGCAAGCATCATATTACTGGAAACCAACTCCCACCCCTGGCTAAGGGACGCTTTCTTTTTCACCTGGGCGAATCAGTCTTAGCTTGGCAACTAAAACAGCGACCTCGTGTGCATACTTCATTGCTTTCGTTAGTTTTCTCTTCTTATAGAGAACGCTTCTCGATTAATTAACTTATGCTTGTCGTTCGCAATGCAACCATGCACTATTTCTTTGTCTTTGTCACTCACTGTGCAACACGCACAATACTTAACTTTCGTTCACTTTCCCGCTTCATGTCGCTCTTTGTCTCGTTATGAACGAACGCACGCTCAACGCTTAATACATATATTTGTGAGTGATCAAACCTACAAGTGTTTTTAGTTCTATTCTTTCTTGTGCTCAATTATATACTATTTTATGAATGTGACATTGTGGTGAAACATATATGTGTGTTGTGTAACGGACTTTTGCACTCCAAGGACACATCAGGCAGCTAGATCTTCAGACTCTGCACCAAAGGTATGTTAACATTTATGTTAACCATCATATATATATATCACATTTTTATATGTTAATTTTCTTTGTTCTTAATCTTACAAATGAATTCAAAGTTTATTAATTTACTTTAAAATTAATTATTGGTCTTTCCGGATTTAATGAATATCTGTCTATCAAACCAATCTCATTGAGTACATAACAATTAGGGAGGAAAGATTAACGGATTTGTAATGAATTTTAATAAATAAGTGATAAAATCATCAATGAGGATTGTATAACAAAACTAACTTACCACATCTATTCACTTCTTCACCTGTCATTAACACAGTCGATCTTCGTCTTTTGCTGCTAATCCTTCCAGAAACATCTCCTCCCATCTTTAAAACAGACAGACAGACAGACATAATCAAATTCTGTTTCGACGTAACTTGAAGTAAAATTACAAATTATTTGTAGGGATATTTAATATAATTTTATATAGGCAACACAATATCGTATCTTTTAGATGAACTATAAGCCTCTTCTTTTTTTTAATGTTGACAAAAAAAAAAAAAAAATTGTACAGCAGTGTCACAATAAAATATATTTAACTATTTTACATTTAAAATAACACAACAAAATCAAACAACATTCACGAAAACTTCCAGTTAAAAATTATCAACATTAACAATGTTATACGATTTATACTAATGACCGAAGGTACTTGGTAGCACTCCATGTTAAATAAAACAAAACATAATATTTAGTAAAATTCTACAATTTGTGAATCTTGCCTTAAGACAAACAATATGCACTATCAACAATAACCAATAAAAAAATTGTTCACACTGCAGAGAGTCGATATTTATAATAAATAATAATAATTATAATGTGTCTTCTGAAAATTAAAACGTGTCCTTAACAGTGTAAAATGCTTTAGACCAGATGTTCCCAGATGGTGGTACGCAGATGCTATGTAAGGAAGTTCCATGTGGTATCAGAACAAGCAAAAAGTCATAGATAAATTATCATTTGAGAAATATGAGTGTTTAAAACTAACGAGAAAACGCGCTGAAGAAAATGATATTTTTATAACTCATTAACACAGTAAATCAATATGTATAACAATGCAAGTTTAGAGCAGAATGTTTACGTGGAGATGACTATACACTCATCTCTACCAATGTCAACCTTCATAGTCTTGACTCTTGACTGAATGTGAATGACTCATCTGCCCACCTTTGTTTTACTGTCTCGATGGTATGATGGTGTCGCTGAATTAGTGTCTGCAACAGATCGTGTGTTTTTATTCGTTGATAACCCACTGATTTTCTTTATGAGTAGGTGGCTATTATTTTAGATGTTTCTTGTAATTTCTGTATTTTATTGTGACTTTGTTTATAAAGTTTAAAATGAAGCATTTTTTTAACTACTAGTAGTTCTCCTTCTACCTTAAAATACAGGTAAAAAACTTAAATCACAACCCAACCGTAAATATGATGAAAGGTTGCAGAATTTTAGGTTTATTTTTAGTTTTCTTTCTGTTGCTGTTGTTATGTGAAATTGATAACTTTTGAATTTGGATTTTTGAACTTTATTTTTAATTTATTATTTTCTTGAACAAATTTACTGTAATATTATATTGTTTTGTTTGTTAAATAAACATTATTATATAAATCAGTTTTTTTTATGCCTTAATACTAATATCATAAGATATTATATTATAACTGGTACACCCAGTTATCTGAAAAGTTGAAGTGATACACAGTGACATAAAGTCTGGTAACCCCTGCTTTAGACTATAGTACAGTAATTGCTTCAATTTGTTTCTGAAAGTTTTCACATTCATTATTTCTTTAAATTCCTTAGCAAACAGCTGCTAGCTGCCGAGTTATACAAGTGCATTTATTATGGATAGATGTACATTAAAAGCCTAGAGCTCTTAATCTTACAATACAAAGTTATTTTCAAAATGTAGACAAAAACAATGAAAATATCCAGGTTATTGAATATCTTTACAAGAATCACCACAGCTCAAGTGAGCCATGATTCTAATTGCTTGTTCTTGTAAACGAAAGACACTTTGCTTAATATGCAATATATATTTCCTTATGAATTAAACAGAACCCATTCACTCGGTAACACTCTTGTATCCTTATCATTAGCCCGAATCTCCTGAGGTATTATTACTCTAACTTATTTCTCAATTCTTTACTTTAAACTGACTAGATCAGCAGTGAGTTTTAAAAAAACATTGCTTTTAAAATATACTCAACAAAATCACAGGAAGTTAAGGAATCAAAATAAAGCAGCTCCCAAAAACTTTAAAATCTTCATTGTCTCATTTGGTGTAACACCATTTATGAATCAGCAATTATTAATATAAAAATGTAATTGTGAAACTGACACCAAAAATGCTCTTATTAACTAGCTATGAGCACAGAATTTACAATAAATTAACATACATTTGATCAAAAATAAATCAAAATTGTAATTCTGGATTTTGTTCATGGAGCAAGTACCCTAAATTTTGACATATTGGAAAAATGAAAAATGCCTGGAAAATGGAAAAAGAGGTAATGTATTTCCACATACCAAATTTAATCGAAATTGGCTACTTATTTAGACTGTAGAACACTTAGCAGATGACAGACACGTAATTCCCAAAACAACTTGTTTGACCTTGGGAGATTTAAACAATCACATAACTTTCTCTATCTTATCTATAAAGAATAATACATAATTGTGACATTACTATAATGGTAACTATAACCTATTACAAACATGTCTACATTAAAAATAGACATAGTACCATTATGAATGTAACCTATAAAAAGGAATAAATAATAAACAAAACAAAATCTACAAAAAGATCACAAATGGGCGAAATAAAGTAAGAAAGAAAATATATTAAAAGCAATAAATTCTTTAAATATAAAATTTTGTATGGACAGGAGACGCAGGCTTACTTTGGAAAGTGGTCCTTGGTATTACCTAATCGTATATAAGTAAGAAAACACACACAAAAACACTAAAGTTCTGAAATATTTTGTAAACACTGTTCACTTTCTCAATCAGTAGAGTCTATAAAAAGAAAGAAGACTGAATCGTTTTAATCTGGGATGGATCTGTGCTGTGTGGTGAACCACAGATTTTTAAAAAAAAATTTGTTTATAAAGCCTCTTGGGAAAGGGAAAAGGATAAGGGATAAAAGTTTAATAGGCTATGTGTCCCATTAAACTCTAACCTAAATATAAAATTTGATAGAATTACCTTGGACACAAATTCTCACAAATAGTATGATTATTTACTGTAATGTGTTTTAATAATTTTTTGTTCTCAGTCAAGAGTTGAGACCAAAATGTTACTGCCAAAGAAAGGTCTTCTTTATATTCAGATTAAATATCTGTGAACAATATAAGTTGCTGTACATTAATTTATTAGTTGTATGTTCATTAGGTTTATAAAATATTAATAATCCAATATTTAAAGAAAATATCAAGTTTGACTTCCTAACGTTAAGCGTTCATTTTGTGATTGGACGCCATCTTGCAATACTTAAAGATGTGAGCTTCTACTTAATTTAACTAATTCTATATGTATGTTATTCCTAATATAATTTCTTAATTTTGTGTTGTACTTATTTAAGAAAAAACAAGGTTCAGGCTCTAAACTGTACTTACTAGGTCGGCTACATGTGAAATGTGGATGGAGGAATGTACTCAATGAAAATTTATTCAGACATGTTTGTGGTTAAAAGAAATCTTTCTTTTAATGACATCATAATTTAAAAGATTTTACAAAAGTCATATTTTCCTTGTCAAATTCTACTGATAAACTAATAAAAATACATTACCATTCTAACTTAGGCATTTTTATATATAAGAGCTTTAGCAAACAAAGAGTCTGATACTTATTAATTAGTGCAACACATTACCTTTTTGTTATTCACATGTTACTTTTAAATCTGTTTTCAATATTCAAACTTCTCTTATTACAAACACAACTTCATATTACAAATTATGTTCTTTTTTGATACGCTCCATTTTGATCTTAACTAACAACGTTCAGTCTCTGCTTCCAACTCTCAAGGAATGCTGACACCCAAAACCAGCCTAGCAACACACACAGCTTTTTTGTCTTTTTCTGTTCTAGATGGTTCCATCTCTGTCCTTAACCCAACCCGCGCTTTTTTGTCTATTTCACACTATTTTAGAACAGTACGCTCTTAATTTGAATTTCGTTATTTATTTTTATTTAATTAAAATATGTTTTGTTCAAATTTTAGCAATTTATAATTTTGAATAGTACTTATTTTCTCATTTTAAATTAATTACTTATCTTACCAATTATTCTTAATATCTTAAATTATTAATTTTTATATTTTTTATTGGTTGGAGGATGTCCCATGCTTACAGAAACCCCCTCATTCGAGATTTGCATTACGCAGTAATAAGAAGATCGAAGAACCCATAAGGAAGCCCGGACACTCCAAAATTTTCATCAGAATCACAAAATACAATATCTTCAATATTAGAAGATAATACATAAGACATTAAACATTATACATGACACAATCATTTCCAAATTATATCTTGTAATTATAACATAAAATATCAAAATACATTATAAATACATACATCAATGTACCAGCAATTTCATTATGACATGTGAACATCAGATATTATCATCATTTCTAAAATCATAAATTCCAAACTATGTCTTGTAATTAATTATAACATAAAAATATCAAAACACATAACAAATACATCAATGTACCAGCAATTTCATTATGACATGAGAACATCAAATATTATCATAATTTTTTTTTTTTAATCACAATTTCCAAATTATATCTTGTAATTATACTATAACAAAAATTATCAAAACATAAATACAAACATCAATGTATTAATACATTCATTATGGCATTTAAAAATCAAATATTACCATTACATTCATATAATTATTTTTAATAAAAGTGAAACATATTATTAAATTGGTCATCAAACAAAATTATTTATTATTACAAATTACAATTTCATAAATAATCATTATTATTATTACAAGCATTATTATGAAAGATCATTTATTATTATAACATCATTTTCTAATACAAACATCATGATACAAATTTTACATTTAAATACTTTTAGCACATAGAATTATAATCTATATCTTTTGTTTAAAAAAGAAAGATTACTTATTTAGTTTTAACCCATCCCTTAAATTCATAATTGAGAAAGTCGCTCAAAATATCTAACATATCTTATAAGTATTTATTTTAATATAATTTGTTCTTTATTTGGATTTCAGGAATTTTTACTACTATCATCATTATCCATTAACTAACAGTTATTTGGTAATTCACTTATTATTTCAAAAAAAATTTAATAAATCAGATTATTATCGAAGATATTTCATCTTTTATATTAACTCATAGAATGTGAGTGTCCTCTCTGGAACCTCAAAAATTATCACATCACAGACCCCAACTATCGAAGAATCGAGTGTTCACTCTAGAACCTCTTAAAACCTTATATTGTCGAAAAAAAAAACCTATATTGTCGAAGAACTGAGTGTTCACTCTGGAACCTCTAAAAACCCCTATAACGTCGAAGAAAAAATTATATCGTCGAAAAAAGAGCGTCCACACTGGAACCTCTAAAAAATATATCATCGTAGAAACCTCATGCATCGTAGAACCCTCATAAATCATAGAAACCCTATACTATCTTCTTTTTATCGTAGAGCCCCCCCCCCCCCCAATAAATCTCATCATTATATCTGACTTATTAAATAAAATTTTTTATTTATTATATTAATTAGCAACCCCTTACCAAATGCTTAATTCACAATCCAAATATATGTTATTATTCCTGAAATCTCATCCTTACCAAAAAATTCATTAAAATCCTCTCATTATTATTTTTATAAAATTATTCATTATTCATCTACAAAATTTGTCAACCATTTCTTATATGGGTTTTATGTACTTATTTATTTATCATCAATCAACAAATGTTTCATTAATATCATCTCATCAATATTGTAAAAAAAATTATCTCCATTTAACTCTAAATGAAAAAAAATCATGTATTTATTTATTTATTATTGTTTATCTAAACCATTTTGTTATGTTTGTATCATATTATTTTAAAATATGTGAAGATCATTCTTTTATAAGTCTCTTATTGTGTATTCAAATTGTAAAAAAATTATTATGCTTGTAATCTCCTTCATCACAAAAATTAAACAAAAACATTATATTCATAAATGATTTATTTATTTATTTGTTTTATTATCACCTAACCTAACAAAAACTACCTTATGAAATATCCTACCTAACCTGTTCGTTTATTATTTCTTATAACATCCATTTCACAGAACAACAACATTTTTTACATAGCCATTATTTATTTCTTAATCCTAATCTGCCATTTTTGGCATGTTCAAACATCTTACTACTTAATATCAATTCAAAACAAAATCTACGTATTCATTATTTACATTTCCTATGATATCCTATACCTAACTTATTCAGTGTTCGACGTATTAACATTTAACGTTTTTATGAAGGTTATATGACATCAACAAACAAATATTACTATACTCATTGCCATTTTTTGTCATCGTGAAATGACAAAATCATAGTTACTGTGTATTTTGATGAGATACCTAACCCTAAATCACCGCAGCTTCCCACAGCATTTTAGGCTCATCGCCGTACTGTGTTCAACTACGGCTACAACGCGGCATTTCAGTAATATGAGTAGAATATTTTTCTAACTCCAATAGTCTAGTCTAATTGTCAATGTGCATATGGCAACATTACACATAAATCATATTTATGGCTATCAAAATAGACAAATACAATCATCCATTGCTTCAACATGGATATTTGACATCAATTAGACAACACAACTCATGTATACTTATGTGTGCAGAAATCACACGTAAAATAATGTGACAAGATACAGTTTATAAGATGTTTACTGATATTGCTCAAAAAAGTCCAAAAGATTATCAGGATAGATTTATTCAGGTCGTAGTGGGTTGCACAATACTAACAGATTATAACAATAGAACATACATATTTGACGATGGGATTTTACCTTTTAGTTCTGTATTTATTTAAATTTGCATATTCGTTTTTACAAATTATAATTTCTAACTTGAGCCTAAATGGGATTACTGTCATGCTATATGTAATTTCAGCGTGGAAGAGGAATCACCAATTCCTAAAAGAATCCACAATCCCGAAAAAATCCATATAAGTGTTTGTGCTCACTCACATAATGGCGCCCAATAAATTCAAATTCAGTTAATTTAATAATTGTAAAATAAATTCTTTAATTCCACAAGTAGCAAAAGGTTACCGAGTAGACATTTGCGTCAAGCCAATGTGGCTCAGGATACATTGGAGCTATACAGTCCAGCCAGTGGATATCAATCTAGCGAGTGCAGTGCGGCATTTCATGGTTCTATGACAGTCTGTAGGGGTGTTCTTGCTGAGTGCTTGGATAGCAGCCTGGGAGTCAACAACTCGTCTCAGCAGCGTGTTTGAGCTCTGCAGGCAAGAAACTGCTTCGTGAACCACACAGACTTCCCGGTCGAAGTTGCTAGTGTACTTCCCGACAACCATGTACTTTTTAAAAAGACTTGAGTAGACTCCTGCTCCTGTAGAGCTCGTTTATGGCATATATGATCAATCTGTATATATGTGAACCCACTCGTGCGAGGGATAATTGAGATGCATTATTTCCAGGACACACTTTTGTAGTCATTGCTTTGGTTGAGGTTAGACTGTTGAGGGTCATTCAGGCGTTTGGTAGGACAGCGGCGATGGTCGTGTATTGAGCTAGTGGAGCGGGTTCGCCAAGCTGCAGGTTATACTTTTCGACTAGCGATTGAGCATGTATCAGAGGTGTATTTTGTGTTGTTAGGCAGAGACTTGATTGAGCAAAGATCTCTAGTGCTTTGAGTCCACCCGTTTGGCTCTCTCCCAATATTTAAGATGCAATATTTAAAGATGTGAGCATCTACTTAATTTAACTAATTCTGTATGTATGTTATTCCTAATATAATTTCTTAATTTTGTGTTGTACTTATTTAGGAAAAAACAAGGTTCAAGCTCTAATCTGTACTTACCAGGTCAGCTACATGTGAAACGTGGATGGAGGAATGTCCTCAATGAAGATTTATTCAGACATGTTTGTTGAAGACGTAAAAGAAAATCCAAGATATTTAGTGATTTAACATCTGCCATATTTTTCATTCGTCTATGGAGTTTAGCTAAATCAGGATGGTCGGCAAAAGCATCTACAACCATATCAAATTTATAACTGTAGCCTTATTAGCTACAGGCATAGGACCATAAAATTCTTCTTTTTCAGATTTTTGCTCGATGAACTGCGCCAATGTCTTTAAAAAGTCCAGAAGTTTTTGATAAAGTTCAAGTTCCTCTTTATCCAGATGAAATTACACAGTACTAATTTGCTTACTTAGAAGAGTGGGCAAAGCGCCTTTACTCTGCAGATCTTCTTTAGTCCTTCGTAACATTAAAGCCTTCACCATCGTACTCGATCTCTTATTGCCTGCAGCATCACGGTTGTCAACCCATCTTTTCCATACAGTAAGGTCATCAAATGGTGAGCAACGGGTAAACTTCAATAACACATACAGATCTGATTTCTTGTTATGAATAGGAGTGCCAGTTAATGCCCAACGATAATTCACATACAGCTAGAGCAGTCTGATTTTTGTGATTTTTTACTTGGTGTGCTTCATCCAAGATGATTCTCTCACATCGAATATTAAACAAGAGACCTTTAGAAACTGTAGTATCATCACCCTTCTTATTTTTTGTCCCTATACATTCTTTAGCCACAATGTTGTATGTAGTGATTACCATATCATGCCTATATAATCTGCTTTCTTTTTTTCCTCTATTTTGCCCAGATACATTTCCACACTCAATAAATTATGTTGGACTTTATTATGTACTTATCCTTCCCACTGACCAATAATAGTAGCAGGACAAATCATCAATGTTTTCCCTCTGTGTATTTTACGATTGGTTGTAGATAACCAATTAGTTTAATAATCTCCTCTTCTTCCGCTGAATTATTAGCATCAGAGCTACACATCTTTTCTTCTTTAGTTTTTAGTACTAGTGATATCATGATTAGAGATTTTCCTAAACCCATGTCATCTGCTAGAATGCCTCCACTGGGTGTTTCCCTCTCTCGCCATAAAAGCCATGTTAAAGCATGTTTTTGATGGGGCATAAGACTCACCGATAGACCTGCAGGCTCTATGGCTTGAGCATCTTCTGTAGGACAGGTCTTTAATGAGTTATGAAGTCTTGTCAAAGCATCCACAGTAAGAGCTTGTTGTGTCCTGTGTGTTTGCAGTGCTCTCTTGCCCATTTCATGAATATTTACTGCAGCAGATGGCAAGTTGCTCCACTGAGGATGTTCAATTTGTCGAAGTTTAGAAATTTGTTGAGAAAGCTCTTGGTTTGTCTTTACATACATCAACAACGTATGTGGTACTTTTTCAAGTTGACCTATCACATTTTTGTCTTGAATTAAGAGATCACGTACATTTGCCTCTTAACGTGCTAATGCTATTTGCAGTTTCATACCTTTATCTGGTAATACAGACAAATTTGCAGTACGCAAGGTGGTCTTCGGTTTTGCAAGTTCTTCATTACATTTGCCTATTTGAATTTCCAATATTTTTTGCTCTGCTATCAATTACTGTACACGAATTCTATCTCCAATGTCTGTTTTTGATGTTGCTGATGTCAACACTTCATTTACTAAAAGCCCACCAGAATTGTTTTGTTTAACCCGACAACTAATCTGTAATTTATCAAAAGACTTTTCTACAGATAAATTGAGACTTTCATTTACATCTATAGAACCTTGTTTTAATGTTTTTAAATATTTTTCCGATATTTTCATTTTTTCAATAGATTTTTGTAAATTTACTTCAAGTTTTGGCAAAGGTGAATTTTCAACTTCAGTTTCTTTTTCACTGTTTAAGGATGATATAGGACTACAACTGATACGACTGTTAGAATTATTGTCGACTGAAATTTCACCAGAATAATTTTCATCTCTACTTTCTCCCACACTTTCCTTCTTTCTATAACTGCTTGCAGATTTTTCAATTTCTTTGTCACTAGTTTAATAGCAGTTTCTTTTATTTCTTTATTCATTAATAAATGAATAAAAAAATTAACTAATTGTAATCCCATTTAGGCCCAAGTTAGAAATTAGTATTTGTAAAAACGAATACGCAAATTTAAATAATTACAGAACTAAAAGGTAATCCCATTTAGGCCCAAGTTAGAAATTAGCATTTGTAAACACAAATACGCAAATTTAAATATAAAATTAAATGATAGGTCTACACAATTTTAAATATATAGGAATTAACCCTGAAGGTGGCACATGTTAATTCACTTTGTTCACTATATTCACAAAACCTAACTTATACAATATAATTTTTCTCAGAAAGATGCGTAGAATTTATCTATGCAATAAAAATAAATTTTTTGAAACAGTTTTGGAGTATGTTAGATGTCAAAAAAAGTTGATAATTTTTTAGAAAAACCTGAATCATCCAAAATAAAATTTTTATCACTGTTTTTCAAAATATACAAAAGTTTTGTGTAATATTTGTGAATATATTTAGAAAGAAAAAAAATTTCATACATTTTCAAAATTAAAAAAAAAATGGTTTACAAAAAAGGGAAATTGATAGGCTTATTTTCAAAAATTCACCAAAAATAATATTTATGGAAAACACAACTTCTATATATCATTATATTCAGAAAGGTGCATAGAATTTAGCTGTGTAGTGAAAAAAAAAATGTCAGATGGAAAAAATTTGGAGTTAATATGTCAAATAGCAAAAAAATCGGAAAGTAACAGAGGCAAGAATTTTACAGAAATGGTAATATATACCATACAAATTTTTTTTGAATTTTTCAATTATTACTAGAGATTTGTAATATATTTGTGGATAAAAGTTGCTAAAAAGAAAAATCAATTTATAAAATTTTCATTGGACATGGTGAATTTTTACGTAAGAAGTAAACATTTGCTCAAAAGATAGGCATATTTTCAAAAATTTACCAAAAACATAATTATTATTACCAACAAAATTACCCTGAACCTAGGCAATTTCCACAGAAATAGGTATATAAACCAATAAAAAAATTTTTATAGATAGGCCTATATTAATTTATAAACATTTTGCATTCATTTTGGTAAAAACAATCAATTTATAAAATTTTCATTAGACAAAATTATTTTAATATGTAAACAAATTGAAATTTGCTAAAAGTCAGACCAGATATATTACAGTAGAACCTCTGTTAACCAGCCTCGGATTAACCGGTCCTCGGATTAACCGGCCTATATCGTAGTGTACTGGTTGGATGAGAGTTTCCGAAAATAAATTGTAATTGAAACACCAAAGCGGCGGCGATATCAAACGACTTTGTCGATAGCGGTATTCCAATGTTGGCAGCGTAAAAACACCGCGGTACCAAAGTGGCGGCGATATCAAACGACTTTGTCGATAGCGGTATCCCATTGTCGGCGACGTAAAAACACCGCGTCACCAAAGCAGCGGCGAGTCAAACGACTTTGTCAATATCGGTATCGCATTGTCGGCGGCACCAAAGCAGCGGCGAGTCTAACGACTTTGGTGATAGCGTATCCCATTGTCGGCGGCATAAAAACACCGCGGCATTGGCACCCGTCGGTATAGCAGACATACACAGACAAAAACGTTTGATGGGCCGCTTTTTTTCCACGAATCAATTTAGTATAGCCTACATTATGGAAAATATAACATTTCTTTTTCTTGGAAGCTTGTGTTGGTTTCATTTGAGACGCGGTTAAATGACTGTGTCAAAAGACTTGACAGGGGGGAATCTGTAAAAAAGCTTTGTAGTTTTTAATTTTTTCATGTTTGATGTAAAATATACATAACATAATATATACGATACATTTATGTACAATAAAATGAGTTGCAATAACATTTTTATTGCATAATTTTAAGTGCTACCTAGTTAAATAAGCTTTCTTTGAACGAAAACCGATTTTTCACGGGAACCTCGGATTAACCGGCCAAACGGGCAACCGGCCCGGGTGTCAGTCCCGACTAGACCGGTTAAGAGGGGTTCTACTGTATAACCTATCTCTATTTATAGATGGGCCTATATAAATTTATAAACATTTTGCATACATTTTGGTAAAAACATAATCAATTTATAACATTTTCAATAGACAAAATTATTTTTATTTGTAAACACATGTAAATTTGCAAAAATGGAAGACCAGATTATAACATAACCTCTATCTCTAGACAGCCTCAATATTTGATGTCTGACAATAACATTCACTCAAAACAATAAATTCTACAAACAATAATACAGATATTGTAATATGTATACACAATTTATAATAAATAAACTAACCTTCAAAAAAACAGAAAAATAATCCAAAGTCACATCTATTGAATAAATCTAGCCTGATAATCTTTTAGACTTTTTTGAGCAATATCAGTAAACATCTTATAAACTGCCCTATCAAAAACATGCTTTAACAATTGTACAGCATAACTCACTAAAGACCTGTCCTACAGAAGATGCTCAAGCCATAGAGCCTGCAGGTCTATCGGCGAGTCTTATGCCCTATCAAAAACATGCTTTAACATGGCTTTTATGGCGAGAGAGGGAACACCCAGTGGAGGCATTCTAGCAGATGACATGGGTTTAGGAAAATCTCTAACCATGATATCACTACCTAGTACTACAAACTAAAGAAGAAAAGATGTGTAGCTCTGATGCTAATAATTCAGCGGAAGAAGAGGAGATTATTAAACTAATTGGTTATCTACAACCAATCGTAAAATACACAGAGGGAAAACATTGATGATTTGTCCTGCTACTATTATTGGTCAGTGGGAAGGATAAGTACATAATAAAGTCCAACATAATTTATTGAGTGTGGAAATGTATCTGGGCAAAATAGAGAAAAAAAAAGAAAGCAGATTATATAGGCATGATGTGGTAATCACTACATACAACATTGTGGCTAAAGAATGTACAGGGACAAAAAATAAGAAGGGTGATGATACTACAGTTTCTAAAGGTCTCTTTTTATTATTCGATGTGAGAGAATCATCTTGGATGAAGCACACCAAATAAAAAATCACAAAAGTCAGACTGCTCTAGCTGTATGTGAATTAAGAGCAAAATATCGTTGGGCATTAACTGGCACTCCTATTCATAACGAGGAATTAGATCTGTATGTGTTATTGAAGTTTACCCGTTGCTCACCATTTGATGACCTTGCTGTATGGAAAAGATGGGTTGACAACCGTGATGCTGCAGGCAATAAGAAATCGAGTACGATGGTGAAGGCTTTAATGTTACGAAGGACTAAAGAAGATCTGCAGAGTAAAGGCGCTTTGTCCACTCTTCTAAGTAAGCAAATTAGTACTGTGTAAATTCATCTGGATAAAGAGGAACTTGAACTTTATCAAAAACTTCTGGACTTTTTAAAGACATCATTGGCGCAGTTCATCGAGCAAAAATCTGAAAAAGAAGAATATTATGGTCCTATGCCTGTAGCTAATAAGGCTACACGTTATAAATTTGATATGGTTGAAGATGCTTTTGCCGACCATCCTGATTTAGCTAAACTCCATAGACAAATGAAAAATATGGCAGATGTTAAATCACTAATTATCTGGGATTTTCTTTTACGTCTTCAACATACATGTCTGAATAAATCTTCATTGAGGACATTCCTCCATCCACGTTTCACATGTAGCTGACCTGGTAAGTACAGATTAGAGCTTGAACCTTGTTTTTCCCTAAATAAGTACAACACAAAATTAAGAAATTATATTAGGAATAACATACATACAGAATTACAGTAGAACCCCTCTAATCCGTCACCTTCGGGACTGGGGGCATGGTCGGAATGCAAAAAAGGTCGGATTATCCGAAAAAAGTCAATATTTATTACATATTATATAAAAAGATTTTTTTAAAGTGAAATAAGTGATATACAAACTTTTTTAAAAGTCAATATAATAAAGTCTATATATAAACTTTGCAAGTACTATAGCAAATCAATAGAAACAAAACGAGAGATGACACAGCACAAACCGGAAAGAATGGCGCCAGACGGGCCGTGAGTCATCGACAAGTCGGCACAATATCGCGAGCTCAAGCGCGGTCAGATTAACCGGAGTAACGGACCACCCGAGGGCGGATTAGAGGGGTTCTACTGTAGTTAAATTAAGTAGAAGCTCACATCTTTAAGTATTGCAAGATGGTGTCCAAACACAAAATGGACGTCTACCGTTAGAAGATCAAACTTGATATTCTTTTTATATATTTGATTATTAATATTTTATAAACCTAACTAACAAACAACTTATAAATTAACGTAAAGCAACTTACAAAAATAAGTATAATTTTGGCTTGAGGCAAATAACTACCCAGTAACCTTTCGCTACTTGTGGAATTAAAGAATTTATTTTACAATTATTAAATTAACTGAATTTGAATTTATTGGGCGCCATTATGTGAGAGAGCACAGACACTTATATGAATTTTTTCGGGATTATGGATTCTTTTAGGAAATGTACTTATAATCACAAATAAATCACAAGTGATATAAATTACTCAGATTAGGAATTGGTGATTCTTCTTCCACGCTGAAATTACATATAGCATGACAAACATATATATATATATATATATATATATATTATGATGTACCAAATCCCATCTTAAGATTTACCATACAAAACAATTATAGCTTACCTGTGGCCCAGCCAAGGAGCCCACCAAAAAACTATAATAAGTATAAATTAGGATGAAATGGAAAGGGATTCTTAATAATAAAATATCAATTGGCACTTGCAATTTTGTTGAGCAGTGCAAGATTACGTAGAAGGGGGGAGAGACGAGGAGTGGAGGGCTTGAACCAGCGAGTCGGGAGAGAGTCTGTTCCGAGAGCCGCGAGAAGGAAGTTGAATGGCAGACCGCTACGGGACGAGGTCAGTCCATTTTTCCGCAACGTGCAATCTAAATTAATCGGTATGCTTTTCGGCCACTATTAAGGCCTTTTATCTAGCCGTTGTCTTTTTATAAATTATATTTATTATTGTTGTAACGACCTAATTTTAATTAAATCTATCTGCACAGACTTTTCTAATAATATTTCTTAAAGAGCGGCCGTCAGCTGCTGCAATCTGGTGTACGGCTCTGAAAGCAACCTCGGGTGACTCCGAGTGGACTTGCCCCCAGGCCTGTAACTGGACTTTAGATAACAGAAGTCAGTCAAGTTTTGCATTAAAACGCACATCGAACGAGAACTCTTCAAAAATTAAAAGTTTAACTTTCATCATGTGTCTTATTTTTTAAATTAAAGCGTGCAAAACTCATTTCAAGCCACTGAAATGGCAGTCTTTTTTTTACTAAATTTAAATAACTTAAATCATGTTAAATTCTAATAACAGCAATCATGTTCATCGCAATCGACTTCACATCAGTTTTCCAAGTCTACATCACCTGTAATCCAGCTATTCGCTGGTTCAAGCAGGCAATATAAAGCTAAGTTCTTGCTGTTAATTTCAAGTCCACACAAAGACATTCCTAAGGACATTCCACCTAATATATAAAAAATTAAAAAATTAAAACAAAAGGAAGAACTTAACCAGTGTATTTCAATTAGTTGAAAACTTGAAGTGAATTTGTTGAATGATGTTTTAAATAATTTTTGTAAAACTAAATATTATTATTTTCCTCTCAGTAAAATGCAAAACTAAAAATAAAATTCTCTTGGATGGGATAAGCATGCATTTTTGGACCTCAAAGGGGTTAATTTTCTAAATTCAAATTGACGTCAATATATAAATTTAAAATTTTCTTTTTTTTGCTAAAATATATATTCTAAAAATCTTTTTTTTATAGTTGGCCAACTTTTTTGATAATTTAAATTTAGAATCTTTTATAACATAAGATACATTTATAAATTGTTATCATTATCTATGTTCTTTTAAAATGTTATTCTGTAATTTAATTACATGAGGGGGGGGTTTGATTAATATTAGGTAAATCTTTGTTTTTTTCTTTCTAAGGGCGTATAAATACTGTTAGTTAAGTATAGATAAACTATCAATTGCTATATTACTAATTGTTCTTTTTTAAAACTGTTAATCAATGATATGTATTAACTTTTCTGTAAATGGTTAACTCATAATTCAAAACTGGTAAATTAAAAGAAAAGGTCAAATAAATTACAGGTCAATCGAAATCGGTAAAATTCTTCATTCAAACATTACCATTCCTGGTTCCAAAAGCTTTTATTTAAGAATCTTCTTCTTAAGAATGGTAATACTGTAATCTTCTAATTCGGCGCTAAAATAAAAGATAACATTTAATTTAACTTGCGTTGCGTGCGTTGATTAGCGTCCTAACCCGACTCCTTTGCCCATCCTGACAAAATTCGGCTAAAGTGTACGCGGTCTCCAGCCAGCCGGAGCTTCCAGCTGGTCAAAAGAAGTGGAGATGGTCACATATCATTAGTAAGTCATACCTATCCTATTGTAAACAAATGTTCAGATAAACCTAGCCAAATAATTATAAAAAATTGTTACCAACACTTTAGAAAATATAAATTACCAAAAGTTAGAAACCAATAAATGTAGTAAACACCATATTTTAAAAATATTTATAACTGTAATAACCTGTTAGCAATGAATGTGCAAAGTAGGCCTAACCTACAAATAGACTAAATGAAATAATTGTATGCCAAGATCAATAGAAACTAAACACTTTTATTAAGAACCATTCAAATCGAATATATGTACAAAGATACATTTAGTTAACATAATAAAATAAGTAGAGTTCAGAATATCACCAAAGCACTGGTAAACAATCACTATGTATTGAAAACACACTAAATCCAAATCTAGGACAAGCACGACATTTACAAAACAAACTGTCTCAGAATTATATTCACTAATAGATATGTAACACGATATTATCTGTCACAGTTAGTATTATATATAAACTTGTAAAAAACACAATAGAACAAGATTTCATTAAACTTTTAAATAGAAATACGATAAATTTTAAGTAAATTAGTTGTAGATTTGAACAGCGGTTCGATTATATTTAGGAAAGCCATATTGCAAATTCGCGGAACAGTACATAAACAATGTAATACTTTCAAATGTCAATTTTCAGATATTTGTAAGTTAAAGTAAATTTTAATTGAATCATGATCTCAAAATTCAAACAAAACAACAAGATACTGAAATGCATTTAACTGTTTACATAAACTTGACTAAAAATCGTAAATGCTGTGGTAAAGCGTAAAAAAAAGATCCTACAACCAATGAACGTACGAGTCCAGAACGTCTACAGTCACGGTGAGACCACGTGACACCAATCGACCAATCACAAGATGACGATGGCGTCGAACAACGAATATGCAAGTCCCAGGAGGTATGAAGAAGCCGTCAACCTAAGTGTCATTTGAAAGAGACACGTAGAGACGGCCAAAGCATGAAGATGTGTATTTAGCGTGTGAGAATTTTTAATAGTTTCGTTTGGTAAAATAAAGTGAAAGTGACAAATATGTGCAAATGGTAGGATAAACATAATTAAATAAGAAAACCATTCACTTGATATCAAATATATAAAGATAATCCAATTAAAAACTTTAAACAATTAAGAGGCAGGAAAGCCTAGCCTAAATTCGAATTCGCTTTGAGATCATAATTTATCTTTAGTACTCAGATTTAAAATATAACCTTTTGGAAATTAAACTAGAGATGCGCCTAATTGTATATGGATTTGTGTTGAACTATTGTGGTACGTAATATTGAATTTCTCATGCTCCAAGCTGAGTTAAGTCGAGACATCCAAATTAAATATGTGTGTGTGTGTGTGTTGCAATGCACCCCCCCCTTTAAGAAAACTTCGTAACTTCAGGACAGGCTCTTGCAAGACCCTACCGGGGACCTAACTATTTACTGCGACGAGGTAGAAAATGCTTCTCCTATTGCCTACCTTTCTAAGTCCCTGATAAGGCTCTTAATTTTATGTTACACACAAGATCAAATTATTTTCATCAAACTTATGCTAACACATGAAAATTTTTATATATATTAAATTCACTTCTTAATCTATCTTACCTCTTTTAAACTTCAGACTCTTTCTCAAAGGGTGTGCCCTTTGGAACTAATCAATTCATCAAATCAAAATTTGCTCTTTTTTAAAATTTAAATTTACTATTTGTGAGCACTTACTTCTTCTTCTTTTTGAATTTAAGAATTTATTTGAATTAGGATAGTTTCAATTAAAAATACAAGACAATAAAATTTTACAAATTTATTGAATTAGGCACAATTTAATTTTTATCTCAGAAAACTATGGATTTCGTAAAAATCTCTTACAACAAGTTTTGTCGCCTTTTTCTTCAATTTACATTAAAAGTTTCTTCTTCAAACAACATGAAAAATTATGTAGCCTAAGTAATTCTAAAGATAACTAAATCTAACAATATATATTCTTAATCTAACACATTTATTTATATTAACCCTTTTATTTATGTTGTTCCAATCTGTTACTTGGTTTTATAGAAAATTTGACTCGAATTAATTTTATTTGATTACTCTTACTTTATTGAATTTAAAATTGACTTTATTTCTGACTCTTTATTTTATTTTAAAAAGTTGTTATTGAATTCTATTTCTTTTTAGGAATTTTGGACTTTTCTCAAGTTTAATAAAAAATAAAATTTATTTATTAAAAAAGCTTGATTTATGCAGTACCTTGTTTTTGTGAATTGCACAAGTCCGCTCGTCCTGATTCTGAGGATGGTTGTGGATCCTGAAGATTGTTTCTAGAGTTGTCTCCTGTTCTAGAATCTCCCGAAGTCCTGTCCCCGTTGAATCTGCTTCCTGCTGCGATGACGACAATTATTTGTAGGATATTTGCCGGAGTCCGTAGTCAAGATCTCTTCTAATAAGCTGCTGTGGGATGTAGTGTTGTCTTTTTCAAAGGCCGACCCTGCTGTTGGATATCGTTATTAACCCAGAGAAGTACTGAACACTGACAAATTATGTTTACGACGATTTCCTCTTCAGACTTAAGTAAAAGTGAGTGATCCTTCCTGGAGCTGGTACGAGACTGATGAATTAACTTGTTGCAAGTCAACTCGTCGAAGTTTGAGCTATACAGTATAGCCAACTTTTCTGATTTCTGTTCCTTTTTTATTTCGCGATTTATTTAAGTTTCTATATTTTATTTTAATTATTTATGAACTCCTCTTGGCTTATCCTTTCATTATTTGGCTATCGTCACTACTTTAGATTACTTTTTTCTATTATTTTTAGTTATTTTAGTTTAATTGTTTGTTGTTAAATTTTGTTCGGGTTGGCAATCTTCCCCTTCCTAGCGGCGAGAGTCTCTCATGCGTGCGACCTTGAACACATGTCTGTTCCTGAAAATCTTGAATTTTGACTGTCGATTTCTTCATTTCTTCATAACTTCCGTTCGATTTTCTTTTTGGTGATCTCATTTTGAAGCCCCTTTCTTCCTGATGGTTTTCCATCTTCATTCGAAACGATACGACGTATATTTCTTCTTTTATGACGATTTGAAGATCCCGTGGTTTTTTCGGATTTACTTTTTTCGTTTTTGGAAAATTTTGAATTCTTCTTTTTGGATGTTGTTCTTCTGATGCTGAAAGTCCCAAAACTGCTTCCCTCTTCTTCCTTGCTTCATTGGTTCACAAATTACGGTACTTTCTGCATGTTTGATTATTTATTGTTTTATTACTTTATTGCCTTTAATTGAATTTTGGTTTCGAGTCTTATTTATTATTAGTTTATCTTAGGGTTATGTACTATTATTATTAGATTTTTGGTTTTATTTATTTTAGGAGAGTTTTGCGTTTTATTGCGTTTTATTTTAGCTATAACTTTTTTATTATTTATCTGACAAGTTTATTTTCTTATTATTTATTACTAGGTTTTTCTAGCTCTACACGATGACATTAATTTTGTTTTAGTTTTTGAATTTTGAAATTTTAACATTGGTTTAAATGGACTCTATTCATGTTAAAACCGGAACGTTGAACATTTCCTGTCCAAGCTAGTTGACCTTGGCTCGGTTCAGCCTTGCTATGCTTTTACTCTTAATGTATAATTTGAATAATTTTCTTAACTTCTACAGTTTTTGTTGGATTTGATTGAAATTTTGGATTTTGGTTATTTTCCAAAATTGTTCCTTGCGAACGGTTTAATTAAACCGTTGCAGTGTGTGTGTGTGTGTGTGTGTGTGTGTGTGTATGATCATTAAAATGTTAATTTCTCATGAATAAAACCAAATTATTATTAATGTTAAAAAAAAATGTGTTGAGCAATTTATTGATTATTGTAGAAAAATTTAATTAATAGTCTGAAAATTGAAATAGACTCATAAATAAAAATTTTCTTCCAAACATATTATATTTTTTTATAATAATAAGTAGGAGTATATTATAAACAAGCGCTCACAACGTGAGGCAAAGAAAAGATAATTTAAAAATTATTTTTTATAATAACATTGAAGTTAAAGGATAATTATAAAATGGCGCCCAATGTGTTGGCTGAATTAAATTGGATTTTGCAAATTGGCTTTAATTTAAGTAGTTAGTAAGAAAGATATAAAATTGAATTTATAAGTAAGACTTTTGCAATTTTAGATTTAGAATATATATGTGTAATTAGTTAATAGATTTATTTTAACATTGTGAATCAATAAAATAACTCTAAAAAAAACAACACTATTTTTTGCGTCACTCAGGAAGTAAAGAAAAATCTGAGGTGATCAGCCTAATGAGAAGGTCTCGTGGTGACGAGAGAGTCAACAGGATAATTCTCGCCGAAAGAAGATGAGCAAATGAGTCAAAAAGTACTCTGTTCCTGCTTGGTTGTCAAATGCTGCGATTGTGGGCATTTTGGGCTAATTAGGGTTAACCTGACGATTAAGTTGGCACACTAACACACCACACTGAATCCAATATGTTTTGGGAAATTATTATTTCTTAAATTTACCTAATAACTTTAAAAAGTTTACAATATTTATTTCTTTTAAACATTTGTTAAGTATTTATCATTTTCCAGTCATACAAATCATTTACTAGCAATTATATAACATTAACCAATTTTGGAATGCTGACTGTCCGTCTATATGAGGCTTCGAATATACAATTCCAATATGAGAGATGATGCAAGTTTCCCAACGTCATATCTCACTCACGTCACATATCGAACAAAAGTACTAACCCAACTTAGAGACCCAAAAATGTGAAATGTTACAAACCTATACACTTATATCAAAAATATTTATACCTCATACAATTAAATTGATTATTATTTACTTAAGGAAGAGAAGATCACAAACTATTTATTCTCATTTCAACAAATTAAACCAAATGAGTAACAAAGGACAATATCAACTCACATCATCATATATTTTTCTTTTCGGAGTTGCAACATCCAATATATCTTCAATTGAAACTTCAATATGTCCAGTAGGCATCACCTAGAAAATAAATTATATTGGAAACTTGAATTTATATAAGTACAAAAAATATAATTGTACTCTATATAATATACTATCTAAAAGCTAAGTTACTTCATTTTGGTACTGGACAATCTTCATTCTATACTCATGAAAGGCATAATACTTACTATCTTAAACAAGATATACCATATATAGGAACAGTTGAGAGTGTTATGGATCCATCATTTTGGTACTGGACAATCTTCATTCTATACTCATGAAAGGCATAATACTTACTATCTTAAACAAGATATACCATATATAGGAACAGTTGAGAGTGTTATGGATCCATCATTTTGGTACTGGACAATATTCACTCTGCACTCTTGAAACCCATAATTCTTACTATCCTAAACAAGGTATAAGGAAAGATGAGTGTTCACAGATGGACCCATCATCTTGGTACTGGACAATATTTACTCTGCATTCATGAAAGGCTTAATTCTTATTATCCGAAACAAGATATATCCAAAAGGGGAATGGTTGGAAGAGTTCACAGATGGATCCATCATTTTGGTAGTGGAAATCCTTTACTCTGGACTATTAAAAGAGTTAATTCTTACTATCATAAACATGATATACTCCAAAGAGGAATCCATCATTTTGTGAAATGTTATTATATCACTTAATAACCTTTATCTGTCTGTTCATTTATCGGTTTCAGAATCTGTATATAATGTAGAGTCTTATTTTACATGCTGAAGTCCAAACCAATCACAAATGTTATTTCTTCAAATTACAACAATTATCTGACAAGTCATTTATCAGATTTAGAAGCTGATTTTGTTGTAGAGGATTATTTTATTAAAACATTGTAGTCTGAACCTATCACAAATTATAGTTGTGAAATGATATTCCATTACTTAATTATCTGTTCATCCATTTATTAATTTCAAAAGTAAATTTGTTGTAGAGGCATAGTTACACATTGAAGTCTGAAGCTATTATATAATATAGTTATGAAATGTTATTACATCACAACTTTTATCTGTTGGTCCATTTACTAATTTCAGGAGCTGAATTTGGTATAGAGGCTTATTTAATACATTGAAGTCTGAAACTGTTACATACAATTGGTTATGAGATCTTATTACATTACTTAATGACTTTTATGTCTGTCCTTATCTGTTTCATAAGTTAAATTTAGTGTAGAGGCTTATTTTAACACAGTGATTCCGAACCTATCATAAATTAAATATTATTAAATCACTTAATGAACTTTATTCGACTATACATTTATCAGTTACAGAAGCTGAATTTAGTGTAGAGGCTCATTTCAACACACTGCATGTGAACCTATCACAAACTATAGGTTGTGAAACATTCCTTAACAACCTTAAACTGTTCATCCATTTATGAGTTTATTTGGTGAAGAGGCATAATTTAACACATTGAAGTCGGAACATATCACATACTATAGATTATAAAATTATTTAAAGACATTTATCTGTCCGTCTATTTGTCAGTTTCAGGAGATTAATTTGGTGAGGAGGCTTATTTTAATGCATTGAAATCTGAACCTATCACAAACTATAGGTTGTGAAATGTTATTACATTACTTAACAACATTTATCTGTTCATCCATTTATGAGTTTATTTGGTGAAGAGGCATAATTTAACACATTGAAGTCGGAATATATCACATACTATAGATTATAAAATTATTTAAAGACATTTATCTGTCCGTCCATTTGTCAGTTTCAGGAGAATAATTTGGTGGGGAGGTTTATTTTAATGCATTGAAATCTGAACCTATCACAAACTATAGGTTGTGAAATGTTATTACATTACTTAACAACCTTTATCTGTTCATCCATTTATGAGTTTATTTGGTGAAGAGGCATATTTAAACACATTGAAGTCGGAATATATCACATACTATAGATTATAAAATGATTTAAAGACCTTTATCTGTCTATCCATTTTCAGTTTCAGGAGATTAATTTGATGAGGAGGGATATTTCAATACAATAAAGTCTGAACATATCACAAACTATAGTTTTGAAATGTTATTATATCACGACTTTTATAATGATTTATTTATTATGTTTTGTTGATACCGATACTACAAGTTGTGAAATTTTATTACATCACAATTTTTATTGTGAATTATTTATTATGTTTTGTTGATATAGACTTATTTTCATTACTATATTCTACAACTATAGTAAGTGTTGGATTAGTTGAAATAATATCTGCTATTTTTATACAAGTGATATTTGTTCAACATTTTGTAGAATAAAAACAATTTTTCTTATTCTTGACTACCTGACTAAAATATATGATTATAAAAAATTCATAAATTCATAGTTCAACTCTATGTTCCTTTCTCTAAAAACATGTCCTCTAACAAGTTGAGTTTTGGATAAAATAATTATTTTTGGTGAATTTTTCAAAATATTGACGGTGCATCAATGAGTTAAGCAACTACTTGAGAAGGGTCCATTTTTGCCATACTCAGACTGTCCATAGCAGGAAACAACTGACTGGTAGCTCGGTTGACCAGACAATACAAGTCAAATCGGGAGAAAGAATTTGTTTACACAGGCAGCCAGACATGCTGTGGTCCAATGTACTTTTTTTAATTTTTGGTTTTATATATTTTTGCAAATTCGAGCATGGCTAACTAATTAATTGTGGTCACAGTGTTCGAGTTTATCATGTGGCTCAGCCAAGGAGCCCACCAAATAAAAACTATAATAAGTATAAATTAGGATGTAATGGGAAGGGATTCTAAATAATAAAATATCAATTGGCACTTGCAATTTTGTTGAGCAGTGCAAGATTACGTAGAAGGGGGGAGAGACGAGGAGTGGAGGGCTTGAAACAGCAAGCCGGGAGAGAGTCTGTTCCGAGAGCCACGAGAAGGAAGTTGAACGGCAGACCGCTACGGGAAGAGGTCAGTCCATTTTTCGGCAACGTGCAATCTAAATTAATCGGTATGCTTTTCGGTCACTATTAAGGCCTTTTATCTAGCCGTTATGTCTTTTTATAAATTATTACTGTATTCTTCTAATTCGGTGATAAAATAAAAGAGAACAATTTAATTTAACTTGCGTTGCATGCGTTCATTAGCGTACTAACCCGACTCCTTGGCCCATCCTGACAAGATTCAGCTAAAGTGTACGCGGTCTCCAGCCAGCCGGAGCTTCCAGCTGGTCAAAAAAAGTGGAGACGGTCACAATCATAGAGGCCCAATCACCAAATCGGACACGATAATTTATTATTTAAAAGGAGAAGAATTTTAGAATGGGTTACGTTCAAGGTCAGCTTTTTTCTTAGTTGGTTTGGTGTTGTGTGAATGTATAATTAGTAATTAGTTTTAATTTGGTAATGTATTATAAAATAAATTAATCTCTTCAAAGATAGGTATCCTAATGGTGCATGGTGAGATTGGGGTGAGTGTTTTAAACTCAAAATGGGCTTGGTTTAAGCAGTACGTTATGTAAAATGTAGAGTAGGCTAGGGTTAAATGTAACGTTGCCGCCACAAGTTGGTTAGATTAGGTTAGGTTAGATTGGGATGAATGTTTTAGATTCAAAATAGGCTTGGTTTAAGCTGTACGTTATGAAAGATGTAGAGTAGGCTTGGACTAAATGTGACATTACCGCCACAAGTTGGTTAGATTAGGTTAGGTTAGATTGGGATGAATGTTTTAGATTCAAAATGGGCTTGGGATAAGCAGTACGTTATGTAAAATGTAGAGTAGGCTAGGGTTAAATGTAACGTTGCCGCCACAAGTTGGTTAGATTAGGTTAGGTTAGATTGGGATGAATGTTTTAGATTCAAAATGGGCTTGGGATAAGCAGTACGTTATGAAAAATGCAGAGTAAGCTAAAGCTAAATGTAATGTTACCACCACAAGTTGTTCTGGTTAGGTTAGATTGGGGTGTATTTTAGATTCAAAATGGGCTTGGGTTAATTTCACAAATACTCACAAAACTTTAATATATCTTGAGAAAATTAGAAAAATTAATTGTTTATGTTATATATATATATATGTGTGTGTGTGTGTGTGTGTGTGTGTGTGTGTGTGTGTGTGTTTGTGGCATTTTGGTTTCGGTTACTGCACATTCATTTTATTCCTGACATACTAACTCCAAAATTTGTGAATCCAACTTTTTTTATTACTTCTATGCCGCTTCCACTAAAAAATTATATATTACCAGTTATATTTTGGATAATATTATCATTTTAGTGAACATTTCAATATAGGCCTAATTTTTACCTTTTTTTCATATTGTTCATAAAACTTGATTTTCATAATGTAACTTTTCATAAATAATGATATATTTTTTTACCAACTTTTACTCACAAAAATTTCAAATCTTTTTTTATATATCTTGAAAAAAATATACAACAATTTTGTAGTCTTTTATCTACATGCATTATTGGGGACTTTTTGGATTCATTTACTGCTATTTTTTTCATTCTTGACATGACAACAATTTTTACTTCCCATTTTTTTTTCTTTATTACATAGATGAATTCTATGGACCTTTATGAGAAAAATTCTATTATAAAAAGTTGGGTTTTGGATAATATTACTATTTTTGGTGAATTTCTTAAAAAAACAACTAAAAAAGGAGCAAAACTGGGAATTTCAACTCGCCACTATTTACTTAATTTCTACTTGGGTAAACAACCTTTATCTGTCCGTCCATTTATAAATTTCGGAAACTGGCTTTATAAATTTGGATGTAACACCATGAAGTCTGAACTTATCACAAACTATAAAGTTGTGGAATTTTATTACATCACTTAATGACTTTTATCTGTCTCTCCATTTGTCAATTTCAGAAGCTGAATTTGGTGTAGAGACTTTTTTTTACACATTGAAATCAAAACCTGTCACAAACTATAGGTTGTAAAATGTTATTACATCATTTAACGATCTTTATCTATTCATCCATTTATCATTCAGGAGCATAATTTAATGTAGAGGCTTATTTTAACACAACTGAACTCTGAACTTATCACAAATTATAGGTTGTGAAATGTTATTTACATCAATCTGTTATTTACCTTTATCTGTCGGTCCATTTATCAATTTCAGGAAATTTGGTGTAGAGGCTTATTTTAACACATTAAATAACCTATCACAAACTATAAGTTTTGAAATGTTATTAATTCACTTAACAACCTTAATCTGTAATATTTGAGATGTAATAAAAAACAAATCTTTTAAAGAGACACCAATATCAAGGGGTTAGGTTAGATGTCGATTCAATAGAAGTTTTGATTTTTGGTTAGGTATTTAGTTACAAAAATCGCTACTAAATTACAGCACTTACAGAAAATTTAGTTGAAAATCTGAAAAATGGATAAAAATTTGTTTAAAATAAACTGATATAAAGACACTGTGCAATTTAAATAGATGATTCATACTTCACTTCCTCGGTAGTCATGACTAACAACCAATTCAATGACAATCAAGCTTCTAGAAATAAATGAACAACTAGAATTTAACAACTCCCCACTCCTCAAACTTTTAACTAGGTCATAGCCCTTCCCATTCCTCCCGGGTTAACAAAGAGAGTTTTACCCAACTAAAGTTTGGAAATATTGAACTGTACCTTTCTTCTTCAGTCATGTAAACTACCTTCACAATGCTGTAACTAGCGAAACCATGGTCGGTAAATTATAAATAAAGTTATGGTTTATACTAAATAGTGTGTGTTTTAATCATTAAAATGAAATACCATCAAGGACCATAGGTATTGTATGGGAAAATTTAGAGATATGTGTAATAAGTAAATACAAAATTTAAAGAAAGACAAAAAATTACTTACCACATTTACATTTGCTGAAGGTCTTGCACACACCCAGCCAACAATAGATATGTGCGAGTCAATGGGAAGCTTTTTAATGCGTTTCATTAAATCCAATCTCTAAAATTAAAATTAAAAAGTTTATATCATATTTTTACTATTTGCAAATTTTTTTATATATATTTTTTAAAACCTTTTATTTTTCAAAATTTACCTAAAGTGTAGGAAAAAATATGAAAATAGCTTCATATCTTTGGTTCTTACACAAATTAGAAAAACGTGTGACAATCATTTTACAGCTCTTGAACTTACGTATCTAGAGAAAACGCTTGTCAACCTTTATGGAATCCTATGATTAGTCAAGATTATTATTTCAATATCTCCTGGCAATAACAACAGAGTAAATTAAATACTTATTAACGTCTTCTTTATGATTGATCTTCTAAACAAGCATAATTGACAATTGACAGATTAATGTAAATACTGATTGAAATTCCAATAAGGAAAATATTCTTTTTTTTTTTTTTTTCAACAAAGGTATGTTTACTGCTACATACTGAGTTGTCCAAAATAACACAAAACATGATTTTTCTTAACTTTAAAAAAATGTAAATATGTTTTTATTCTTCCCGATTTAAAAGATTTGCAAAATGATGAAGTAAGTTTCGTTCCTCTATCTTTATGTTACAGAGTTATAATGCATTACTTTTTTAAACATAACTATTAATCTAGCTTGTATTAAAATAAGCATCTGTTATTCAAAAATATATTGTTATTTGCCGGGTGAAGAACCTTCAAACCTGTTAACTATCTATATTTGATTTTTTTTATATATCCTATGTATGTATGTATGTATGTATGTGTGTGTGTGTGTGGATCCCTTTCTCTCTCTCACACTTCCTCAGCGGTCCCTTCTATAACGATTGGCCAAGAACTTATATACACACACCTCACTTGTGAAGTTCACTTTACTTGCAAGATAAGCAATTCATCATTTCTTGTTTCTTTCACAATAGTTGGATTTCATTCTGACTTCAATATAATTTTATATTATTTTTATTAAAACTATATTCCTTATTCCTAACACACTCCCATTTAGAATTGTTTTTTGTTTTGCATTTCAACATTAAACAGGTAATATACGGTAGTTTTGATACAACATTTCAGAAAGTCATCCCAGGTTGTCCAGGTTCATATCACAAACCTTTACATCACCTGAAAGAGACAACCGTACGAGCAATTTCGGTGAAATTCTTGACTGACTGACCTGAGATTGATATGGAAAGTAAGCAACAATTAACGACGACCTTTATAAAATAATTTTGAGGAAAATTCCTCTAATAACCCAATCCCCAATGTTTTAATAATAATAAGAATTAACTAAACATGTAACTGGCAACTTCACTTGAGATTTTAGTGAAACTCAATCATATTTCCCCTAATACATTATTTAATATTATTTGCACTTTTTATCGATCACTCTGGGGACATCTAAGAGCCCAATTTATGAATATTTGTTGTTCTTCAACCCTAGTTTCCTTGAAAACCCTAGTTTATTATTGGTAACTTGTACCAGGGTCCCCCCATTTAATATAAGCCAGATTATCACAATGGAGGAAATTGACTAGTCTTGTGATATTTCCAAACCCTTCTCCTTCTCACTCAATACAACAATCCATCACAAAAAATGGATAAACAAGTTAATAGTGGAGCAAACAAATATAACGCCCAACCCCTTTAATGTTGGAGACAGGGTTAAGTGTACAGAGCACAGACTCAGTCGAACTGGTATGAGAATCCCAGTTATTACCCCTTTGGCCGATGCTGTTCATTATTAGCACATATATCTCACTGGTCGATACTGTTTCGGGAAAGTATATCCAAACTAGCCACATCTTCCAACTGAAAAGATTTTTCTTCCCCCCACCCTCACCATTGACTGGAATAGAAGTTACTGACACAATTGATATCAGTTATTAAGTTTCTTATTTCTTCATTCTCACATATTACTTCATTAAATCACCCATCTTATTTCTTGACCTATCATTTACATTAAACTATTCCTATTTAACCTGGCTGGCCTAACTCTTTTTCTATAGGCCCAGTAAGGCTCAGTTATGTCTTCATGTAGGACATAGCTATGTATGAGAAGGACGATCAGCTAGGCTACTTGTATCCCTGTCCTCACAGAATGAGTAAACATTTTCACTGGTCATGCGGTGAGGTCCTCGGGGTGAAGGTATTAATTTTTTTTTATTAGGAAGAAAAATTTATTATTTTTAATTTTTCTTTTATTATGTTTCTAATTTATTTTTTTTTTTATTAATGCCAATCGCCACAAGGTATTAATCGCATTGTCTGACGATTTAAAGAACTTAGTTAGTCCAAGTTTCATTTTTCTAAAACACAACTACTACCACACTATTAAATCCCCACAATTCATTATAAAACAAAAAATCATTTTTATTTCATCTATTTTCACCATTTACTTGGTCTATTTAATTCTAGCTATTAATATTGACTGTATGTCATTGTTCGGGTGTGGGTTGTGCGTTACTGTAATAATAATTAAGGTCCCACTCCTTTTGATTATTAACTTTGGTAATCCTAATTTCTTGTTGTGAGTTAGTTGCCACCACATTGTCTTACGACTTAGAATATAAACTAAATTTTTATATTGCCATAATTCCTAACTTAGTCAGTTGCTTAGTCAGTATTTTATATTATTGTTGTTGTTTTATATAAATTAATAATTCTATATTGCGGACTAATGGTTAAGTAATAACTTGTGATATTTGTATATGTTTGTATCTGATATATGTATGTATGTATTGTATTTATGTAAATCCATATTTATTATTTGTTTTAATTTTACTTTATATCATACCACCTCCTTCATCAAGGTGGCCAGTGTTATAGGCTCAAAGAATTCAAGCATAATTCAAAATTTCAAGGCTTTCATTGACAAATATTCTGATTTAAATACTGTAGGTGATATCTCAAAAATCAAAGACAATATAAAAATCAATATTTTTACAAAATTTAAATTTATTATAATTTTATTTTTTTTTATTTTTTATTAAAAATAATATGATTATAGAACTTGTTATTTTTTATTTATGAAAAACTATTTTTATTAATTCCAATAAAAATTTGTTTATTCATTAAAAAAAAACCAATACAATTCATTCATAGATACATTTTTATTTGACAAATACAACTGATGTACAATTTCAAAAGAAAATTAGAAAAGTAAAAATCAAAACGTTCAATTAATATTTACTAGTTGATTTGAAGAATATATGTTGTATAAAAAGGTTTATAAATGACAATTCAAAAGATTAAAAATGACAGAAACGAATAATTTAGAAGATAACTAAACAGCATATAAAGTCAAGGTCATGCAGTGTCCGTAATGTAATGTTTCCATTTTTTCTATCGATTATGAAATATTAAATAACTAAACATAATTTAACCAAACTTTAAACATCTTTGCTAACACTTGTAGTATATGTAACATATGTAGGCAACATTTGATGTTGCATATAAAAATGAAATAATGATAAGGAAAAAGTGATTCAGAAATATATTGGATTGAATAGAGTGTCCGTCAGGTAGAAGGCCTAACCCGCTTATTGGGAGGTTTGAAGTTTAACGCTATGGTATCTACCAACACTTGCTACTGAAATTCTCATTTTTTACAGTTTTCCTGAAAATTCTCTGTAGTTTTTCATAACTTTTCCAACAAAATATATAATTTCAGATTTTAATATGAATTTATAAACTACCCACACGGGCTTCAAGGAAATAACAATTCATAGCATTATTTCTTATCAAAGTGATCACACTATAACATACCGCCTACAACTGACTCTCCCCTGTTCCGCTGTTTACAAAAAGTCCGGATGTGTTAATAGAAATAAATCGAATTAAAATGTTTATAAGTAATTTATATTTTATATTCAATTTTAATACTTTTATTTTACTGTATAGTGTAAAGGTTTTCTTAGCATTAGTTCATATAAATGTAATTGCACTATATTGTGACAAGAGACACTGTGCTGTTCCCCGTTTACAAAAGGTCCGGGTAAGGTAATGAAATTAAATAAATTTATTTGAAAATAAATAAATTTCAAATGGGCATAACTCAAAAATATGTTCATAATTTATATTTTATGTTGAATTTAAATACATTTATTTTAGTGTATAGTCTAGTGTAATCTGCTGTTCTACCGCTTACAAAAGTATCATTTGTAAAGTTCATTTAGTGTGAGGCGAGATTTATTTTTTAATGTCCATCAATCCGTGCTGACTGTGTACTAAAGCCCCCCCCCCCCTTCACGAGCAGTGTAAGTCGAATTGGTTGCTAACACACAGTCAATTTTATAAAGACACATCAAATATTTGCCATGACAGTATATTGTCTAATAAATGATGATGATAATATATATACTATGGTTGCTTTAAAAAGCTACACGAAATGAAGGAAAAATACACTACTATGAATTAATCTAATTTTAAGTTCTCACGTGATGAAAAGTAATATCAAACCTGACCTAAAATATTATCATAATTTTTCACATTTTTCTTAATTTTTTATGTATAAAATTAATAGATATCAATTTTTATCATTTTCGTAAATATATAAATGACGTGAATATGCATAAAGCATGTACAATATATAATAAAGCATTAATATAGTACAATATATATTATTATAGTATTAGTACAATATATAGTATTATATATATATATATAATACTATAATATTACTTAAAATAATATAGCTTACAAAATTAAAAAGTTTTTATCAGGCCTATATAATACTGAAATAAATTATTATAACTTATGATAATGAATAGTTAATGAATATAACTAAAATTATAGCATTGTAATAAATCTGGCGGGGTTGTCTCAACACATTGTACACCAAACTCTCAAAACACCTCTGCAGCAGTCATATTACCTATCTACTGCATATTAACCTGCAATTCCTGTAACGCAACATGCACTTGTCGTAAGACATCAGTAACATTAGACATGTATCCTTGCAGTGTTGTAGCCGTTATAACTAAATTGGCATGATCACCTCGAATAAGCTGCTGCACCTTGTTCATATAATTATAACAAATAAGTAAGTATATCACAGCTACATTTGTACTATGTTAATCATTTGAATCTGTAGTGTTTTTAATTCTCCTTGGACCTCTGAATGTGTGACGTGTACCTATTCAGGGTAACAGCTTAAATTATCAGGTACTTTCATTGCTGAGCCTGGTTTATATAAAATTATATAAAAATCATACTTTACTCATTTCAGAGTCATCCTGTTTAACTGAGAACTTAAAGTTTTGACGTTTTTATAATATTGTAGGCTGGCAAGATGGTAAAGTGCCATCCATATAAAAAAGGTCGAAAATAATAAATTCACTGTATATACAACACTGAGTAACTCTATCTCCGAAACACTCCACGTATCCTCAGTATCTCTCTCAATCTCCTACTTAAACCAATGGCCATAACGTACCATTGTCCTAGTATTGTGACAGTACGCCATCTATCCCGGACCGAGTAAGCATCACACACTAAACAACAATTTTCTTATCCTTCTGAAAATTAGCCAAAAACGGGAGGTGTGGTCGAAGCTTCCTTTAATTTGCAAAAAGCCTCGTCATATTAGTGCATCCATTTCAAATTTTTACCATCCGTATTCTCTTTTTTCGTCAGATCCATCAAAGGTTTAGCAATATCACTAACTCTGTGGACAAACTTCCTGTAATATGATGCTGCACCCAGGAAACTCCGTATACCCTTCGTTTTCGTAAGGGTAGGAAAATCCATGATTGCCTTTAATTTTTTTCAAAGGGTCGTATTCCTTTTGCAGAACTATTATGTCCCAGCACGTCTATGTTACGATAAAAAATTGACACTTCGATATCTCTAATTTTAATTTTGCAGAGTCTAATTTCTGAAAAACTTTCTCCAACTGCCCCTGAAACGTATTCCCATATGCTTGAAATGAATGATAACTTCCCTTCTATAAATATTGTTATATTATTAACTCATATAATCATTTACCTTGATAAAAAAAATTTAAAAATATTTGTAATACAAAGATTAGTCATTTATTGTCTTGAAACATCAAATAATAAAATTATGAGTTCATTCGAACTTAATCGGTAAACTACATATATAAAATCATTTTGAAGTTAACATAAAAAAATAAATTATCAAACAATTGAGATGTAAGAGGAAATGTCTCTTATTAACTACACTGAGGTTATGGAAAGTTCATAAACATATGTAAATATAACATAAAGGAAAGATTTCATTAGTTCATTTTAGAGTCTTACTATCTCGGGTTGGGAGGAATTGGTTTAACACATAATTATTTAAAATAGATCACTCAGAGTCTGTTTCTCGTGAAAAATTCATATACATAGGCTACACATACAATTACAAGAAAAACACAATCAAGTAAAGTTTATATTTTGGGGAATATTATTAATTATCACTTGAGTTTCTTTCTCTCGGGACAGGGTCAGTGCGGCAAATTTGTCAAGGAAGTGGGGTAATTATACACATATTGACAAAGATATAAAAAATAATAAAATATTAATCGATTAGTTTTTAAATAAATGATGAATGGTGAAATGATGGTAGACAACAATCACAACTGTTCACAAAGTCTATGTTTCTGAATACTCGGTGTACATATAGAAAATAGTTCAATTAGTATGATATTTGTTAAAGTTATTCCACTTTTGTGTATTAATGTTTCAAAGTTTATGATAGTAGGCTACTTAGGCCTATTAGTGGGGATATAGGATGACTTTTAAAAAATATATAAATTGGAATGGTCTCACCAATGTTCTCAAATACGTTGTTGAAACTAGCTTGTATTATGTCTGCTCCTTGGTAGATTTTTAGAGAATTTTCAACTGTAACTTATCACTTTTAATTTGTGTTACTTTTCAGCACTCCATAGAAAATTTAAATATACTTTTCCACTTATTTAAATTGGAGCTGAGTCAGGAAACGTCCATTAAGCTTGGGATCTCCCAACCAAACTTCCCAAAAATCATTGTTACAGCGTCCATAGAGATTCAACATTATCCATTTTTTGTGATCTTGATTAAGATTAGTAGCACTGATGAAAATGAATACATGACCCTAATTTGTTAAGCAGGAAGTTGTTAAGAACTTCATTTAAGACTGTTGACTCTACTATTACGGTATACATTTAAATTTGTTGAAGACATACTAAGAGGGGTTCCAAATAACTTCCTTTAAATTTAAACTATCTTATTCCTAAATTCGATTTCACCTTGGTCTTAATCTAAAACTAGTTGGAATTTCCCGCACTTTAAAAATTAGTTAGTGGGCTAAACTTTGGTCACGTGATTGCTGTATCGGTGGGTGTGGCTTATTTGATTTCTGTCACATATTATGTCTGTTCCGCCATCTTTGAAATAGGACTTTGGTTGTATTTATCATCAATACTAAATAATTTTGAGGTTTTCTTTGTATGTTCAGGTGACAACTTATACGTCAAAATATCCGTTAAATCCATGGGCCATATTTGTTTTGTTGAAGCGATAGTCGTATTCTTTATAATTAATTATTTATGACGCTCTGGTCCGGTTCGGCCATTGTAAATGTTTTTGAAAATTCGTGTTTAATTTTGATTGATTTTGTCTATCTTAATTCTAATCTTGCTACGGGGTTATTTAATTTGGATAATATGGAAGTTTAGGCCTCTAAATTGTATATTCTAGGCTTACGTTAAAATTCGGGGAATCACGTTATTTGAAGTTATCCGATCGGTACTCTAGTATTTTTAGGCTTTTGTTTAATTCGCTACCGTTGTGCATTTTTCCCGGTAGGTGGCGTGCGTGTCTTCTCGTGTTTGAAAGGAATACCAATTATTTATTGAAACAACATTATTTTGAAATGTTTCAATATCCCCACGATACTCTTTCCTGAAAATACTAGGAGTACTTGTGTTTTCAGGGAACCATCACCATAAGAAATAATGTTGTTTTATGTGGATTGGTGACAATCAAGTATTAAATGTGTCAAGATGTGTGATATTTCTTACTTTGACGTCATGCACTTTTGTCACGTAAGGTCATTGAACTATGGACGATCAGCTGTCCGGCTGTAAAGAAGGGACGTTTCCGCTTATGCACTTGTACCTTTTAATTGCTGTTACATGATATGGTCCTTTCTCCAGTTTTCCTTTCAGATCACTTATATAGTAAGTCGAGTTTCCTATGATTTTACTTATTTTATACGGACCGCTAAATATCTCGAACAATTTATGAGTCTCTCCTTCAAAAGCATTTGATAATTGATAATTTTTTATTAGTACTAAGTAATTTATTTTAAATATTGTAGGTTTCGTTTTTTGATTAATTTTTAAAGCTTTATTATTTTGTTTCTTCTTAATTCGTTGTGATGCCAAAAATAGTTTCGTTTCGATCGGTAGATCTGTTTGTTTACAATTTCTAATGTAAGGTTCCCAAAATCGTACATCACGTTGTCCTAACTGGAGTTCGTTGGGCGTAAACCCGGTGGTTTCGTTGTGTACTTCATTCAACATGGAATTGATGTCGGCTATATAACGAGCCCAATTCTTATGGTTTCTAGAACAATATGTTCTTAGACATCTTTTTACTTCCCTGATCGGGCGTTCTGCCATATTTGATTTGGGGTGATAATACGGGTTGAAGACGGGTTCGATTGAATGTTCGGTTAAGGTTCGAATCCAAGCTCAACTTCGAAATTGTGTACCGTTGTCACTTTGTAATTTTTTGGGTGTACCGTAGGTTGAAAAATGTAAGTTTAGTAGTTTATATAAAATCGTTTTCGTGCTTGCGGCTCTGATCGGGTAGAGTTTAACAAATTTTGTAAATATATCTAAGACAATGAGTATGTATTTAGTTTGACCTATACTTGTGGGAAGTGGCCCAATTATGTCCACAGCTAGGTGATGATTTTTGCCAATGCAAGTGATTCCTTTTGCTATCCCTCGGGAAGGATGTGGATCGCTTTTACACTTTTGACATGAGTCACATGTGGCGAGTGTAGTTCTAATGCGGCGTCCCATATTTTTAAATACGAAACTCTTTTTTAGGATGTCTAAACATTTTTTAGCTCCACAATGCAAGTAGTATGTGTGGCACTCCCATATGAGACGACTGATTAAGTGTTCTGGTATTATTATAAGCCACTGTTGATCTAAACGTTTATATAAAATTCCTTCATGTATCATGTAGTTTTCCATTAATTTTGAATCGTTAGAAGGAGAAATGTTGTTCTTTAAATTTTGTATTATAGCAATTAAATTTTGGTCTTGTTCTTGATTAATTTTCATATTTTGTAGTTCGTGTTGTAGATTGTGGTCTTGTATGCGATCTATGTACGCCATCATTAGTTCGGGTATATCGGCGATTGGATTGATACCTTGTGAGTTTATGATGCGACTTAATGCGTCCGCAGTACAGTTTTCACTCCCTTTACAATGTAATATCTTGAAATTGTAATCTTGTAAAGCTAGGATCCATCGCGTTAATCGAGAGCTTAATAATTTGCATGTTTTTAGAAAAGTAAGAGCATGATTATCCGTTATTATTGTTATATCGGTGCCATAAATGATATACCGAGTTTTCTGTAAACAATAGATAATTGCTAATAATTCTTTTTCGGTTGTCGTGAACCTTCGCTCTGCTGGTTGCAATGCTCTGGATAAGAAGACTATTGCTCTTTTATCTCCCTGTTCATTTAATTGATATAAATGGCCGCCGATTGCAAAATCTGAGGCATCGGTCTGTAGGTAAAACGGTTTGTGCGTATCGGGATGATGTAATGTTTGTGTTTCTAGGAAAAGTTTTTTGATTTGTTGAAATGTTTGGTCGTCTCTTGTTGTCCAGTGGAATTTTATTTTCTTTGAGGTGAGCCGAAGAAGGGGTTGTACATGTTCGGAGAATTTAGAGAGAAATTTATTATAATAGTTAATACACCCGAGAAATCCTTTTAATTGTTTTCGATTCTTTGGGGTTGGATAATTTAGAATTGGCTGAACTTTGCTATTGTCCATTTGTAGACCAGTAGCTGTTAAGGTATAGCCTAGAAAAGGTACAGACGTTCGACAGAAAAGCGATTTATCAAATTTGATCGTCATATTAGCATCTTTTAATCTTTTAAATATGTGAGAGAGATGTTCTAAGTGTGTATTAAAATCTTGAGAAATGACACAGATATCGTCGATATATACAAGTGTGAATGATTCGACGCTGTCTTCGAAGACGTGTTGTAATGCTCGGACAAGTGCAGCTTGGGATGTAGATATTCCAAACGGCGTAACTCTATATTGGTATGTTCTTCCTCGAAACTGGAACGCAGTATATTTCCTTGACTCTGGCGTGAGCGGGACTTGCCAGTATGAAGCAGTTAAGTCGATGGTGCTGATCCATTTACAGTTTTTTCCTTTAGCCAACAATTCATTTATGCTCCTATTCTGCTCATAATCCGGTAGGGTAATCTCGTTTGCTTTTCTAGCATCTAAACATAGTCTAATTTCTCCATTCTTCTTTGTGACTGGGACAATCGGGTTAATAAAATGACTGTGACACGGTTCAATGACATTCATACGCAGCATGCGTTGGATCTCGCGTGCTACGGCTTCTTGATGGATTAAGGGGACAGGGTATGTTTGCCCTCTAAATATTCGGTCCTCTCTTATTTCGAGGTGATGTATATATTTATTGCATAAGCCCGGGGTGTCTGAAAAGATGTCTTTATATTCTAATATTAATCTGGTTAATTCTAATTTTTGATAGGGTTCCAAATTTCGATTTTCTTCCAAAGTGTTATTAATATTACATTCATTTAATTCTCCAAGATCGTCGATATTGTACTCTACTTGTTCCTCATTATAATTCGCTTCGCTTTCATTGTACATGTTATTTGATATATATTTATCATTATCATTAATATTATTTATATTTATATTTTCTTCAGTAATGTAGCATAAAATTCCTTCTTTAATCGCATATTCAAACTTCAATATTATTCTCTTATCATTTGCTTTAATTTGCAATGTCGATGTTTTGAAGTTTATCTCCATCTCTAGTGTACTTATCAAATCTACACCAATAATTAAGTCGCGAATTAAATTTGGTACAACAAGTGCTTGCACCCATATTTCCTCCTCTTCAATCATAACTTGAAACATTATTATCCTGGATACTCTGCGGGTCTTTGAGCCGACAGCCGTTGTTATTTGAATATTTGTCATTGGAAGTTGTTCAAATTTTTTAATTTGTTGTCTGTGTTCTTGGAACCATTGTTCTGCGATGCATGTAATATTAGAACCAGTATCGATGAGGGCTGTAACATTTCGCTCTCCTATTAAAACTTTAATCTCAGGACACCGTAAAATCTGAGTATCGGGTCTCGTTGTTAACTCGTAACTATCTTCATTTATCAAGAAATTTCTGTCGCAAAACATATTGCTTATAATCATATTATTCGGTACATATATATTTTTATGATTAGATATAGTGGGCCTGCATAATCCAAGGTCATGTCTTCGCACAGTATTAATGTTATTGAGCGCAGATGATGATGAGTTGTTTTCATCGCTCAATTGGCCGATGACATCTTCTGTGCTCGGCAGTTTTCCTGCTGAGACACTTCCGTTGCTGAGCTCAATTCAGGACGCTTACTCGTGGGCACAGTTTCAGCAATGGTGTGGCACACGTTTATCTGTTCCTGTGTCGGGTACTGCTGGTTTCTAGGCGGTGAACTCTTAGGAAGGTTATCTCGTCTTATTTGGGGCTGGTTTCCTCTGTTCTGCGGAGGTTGAAATTGTCGATCTGTTCGATATGGAGGTTGATAATTTCCTGGAGGGTTTCTGTTTGAATTAAATGGTCTAGGCGGAGGTCGGTGATTTTGTTGATGAAAAGGTGGAGGTCGATAATTTTGGAACTGTGTTGATGGTCTAAAGTGGAAATTATTGTTCGACCCAACTGGTTGTTCCCTTGGTGTGAATCGTGTTCTCGGTGAAGGTGCAGTAGTCAAATTCTGGTTCCTCCTTTCTCGCGTATAAACATCTTTTAAGTCCTCCCTTTGCAACAGGAGTTCGAAGTCCAGGATTGTTTCGATGCGTTGGACCCTTCGTGCATCTTGAATCAATTCCTCGAAGTGATCCGCCAAACAGGTTATAATCTCATCCTCAGAGAGTGGTGGTTGCATTGACTTCAAAGTTATGACTCGCTCAGTAAAATATTCGGCTCTACTGAGTTTGCCATTCCTTTGATACTTTTCTGTTTCCATTCTGTGCCGGATTCCGCGTTGCACTTCCCTGCTCCAATATTTTTTCTCAAAGGCTTCTTTGAACTCTTCCCAGCAGTGTATGTCGTCTCTGACCAAACTGAACCATCTCGCCGCATGATGTTCTAGGCATAACTCCAGGATGTCGATCAGCTGGATGTTTGGATCGGTGGTGTTATTTTGAGTTGTCCTCCGCTCATAAAATTTACGGATCCTGTTGAGGTGTTCAGTTGGATTGTGCTCCCTGCCATGAAATTTTGGAACGTTATTATCGATTATTCCATTGGTGGTACTTCCACAGGTGACATATATGTTGGGTGGTGCTGTGGGTGAGTTTTTCTGAATCTTGTCCTCGAGGGTTTCCATTCTCGCCTTGTTATCGTTGACCAATCGTTCTAAAGATGTTATCTGTCGCTCTTGTTCTAAACTTGTCTCCTTGTTTTTGTGTATTCCCTCCTGTTGTCTTGAATTTTGCTCAGCAATTTTCTGGGTTATTTGTTCCAGCTCTTGGTGTGTCTCTTCCCTGGTTCGTTGATTCAAGTCGATCACAAACTCCTTCACCTGTTCGGTTTGAAACCGACAGTCCTCTTGTACTTTGTCGATTTTCTTGTCCTGGGTCTCGAACCGTTTGTTAATTCGGCTCAATTCCTGTTTTATTTCTAGGGAGTTTTGTTTTAATTCCTTAGAAAAACGTTCTTCCTGGCCATCGAATCGTTGGTTAATTTGATTCAGTTCTAATTTGATTTCCTTAGAGCGCTTGTCCTGATCCTCGAATTGTTTCTTCATAAACATCATTAATTGGTCGAGATTTATGGTATGGCTTTGCGGTTCTTGGCTGGTCTTCACGTCGCTCGTCATTTCGATGTTTTCACGGTCGGTATATGTCTGTATATTTTCGCCGTATTCTCCTTCTTCTTCTTCAATTATTACGGTCGGTGGTTGACCCGATTCTTCAACGATCCGCGGCCCTTCCAGCGCTACGCCTTCTTCACTTATTTCTTGACCCGCGGTCACGTCTTCTAATCGGCGCGACGAAGATGGGTCCGACAAACCGTGAGACTCTATAGCCTTTTGTGTCCGCGTAATGTTTTTTCTTAAGTTGTATCCCGATTGATTATCCATATTAATATTTAGTAATAATATATTGGTACACAAAATACAACACAAAATATATATCTTAAAACTAACATAAAATTATTTTTAAAAGAAGTTATTTGGTGGGGGAAGACTTCCTTGACAAATTGCCAATACGTTGGGCGCCATTTTGAAATGAATGATAACTTCCCTTCTATAAATATTGTTATATTATTAACTCATATAATCATTTACCTTGATAAAAAAAAAATTTAAAAATATTTGTAATACAAAGATTAGTCATTTATTGTCTTGAAACATCAAATAATAAAATTATGAGTTCATTCGAACTTAATCGGTAAACTACATATATAAAATCATTTTGAAGTTAACATAAAAAAATAAATTATCAAACAATTGAGATGTAAGAGGAAATGTCTCTTATTAACTACACTGAGGTTATGGAAAGTTCATAAACATATGTAAATATAACATAAAGGAAAGATTTCATTAGTTCATTTTAGAGTCTTACTATCTCGGGTTGGGAGGAATTGGTTTAACACATAATTATTTAAAATAGATCACTCAGAGTCTGTTTCTCGTGAAAAATTCATATACATAGGCTACACATACAATTACAAGAAAAACACAATCAAGTAAAGTTTATATTTTGGGGAATATTATTAATTATCACTTGAGTTTCTTTCTCTCGGGACAGGGTCAGTGCGGCAAATTTGTCAAGGAAGTGGGGTAATTATACACATATTGACAAAGATATAAAAAATAATAAAATATTAATCGATTAGTTTTTAAATAAATGATGAATGGTGAAATGATGGTAGACAACAATCACAACTGTTCACAAAGTCTATGTTTCTGAATACTCGGTGTACATATAGAAAATAGTTCAATTAGTATGATATTTGTTAAAGTTATTCCACTTTTGTGTATTAATGTTTCAAAGTTTATGATAGTAGGCTACTTAGGCCTATTAGTGGGGATATAGGATGACTTTTAAAAAATATATAAATTGGAATGGTCTCACCAATGTTCTCAAATACGTTGTTGAAACTAGCTTGTATTATGTCTGCTCCTTGGTAGATTTTTAGAGAATTTTCAACTGTAACTTATCACTTTTAATTTGTGTTACTTTTCAGCACTCCATAGAAAATTTAAATATACTTTTCCACTTATTTAAATTGGAGCTGAGTCAGGAAACGTCCATTAAGCTTGGGATCTCCCAACCAAACTTCCCAAAAATCATTGTTACAGCGTCCATAGAGATTCAACATTATCCATTTTTTGTGATCTTGATTAAGATTAGTAGCACTGATGAAAATGAATACATGACCCTAATTTGTTAAGCAGGAAGTTGTTAAGAACTTCATTTAAGACTGTTGACTCTACTATTACGGTATACATTTAAATTTGTTGAAGACATACTAAGAGGGGTTCCAAATAACTTCCTTTAAATTTAAACTATCTTATTCCTAAATTCGATTTCACCTTGGTCTTAATCTAAAACTAGTTGGAACTTCCCGCACTTTAAAAATTAGTTAGTGGGCTAAACTTTGGTCACGTGATTGCTGTATCGGTGGGTGTGGCTTATTTGATTTCTGTCACATATTATGTCTGTTCCGCCATCTTTGAAATAGGACTTTGGTTGTATTTATCATCAATACTAAATAATTTTGAGGTTTTCTTTGTATGTTCAGGTGACAACTTATACGTCAAAATATCCGTTAAATCCATGGGCCATATTTGTTTTGTTGAAGCGATAGTCGTATTCTTTATAATTAATTATTTATGACGCTCTGGTCCGGTTCGGCCATTGTAAATGTTTTTGAAAATTCGTGTTTAATTTTGATTGATTTTGTCTATCTTAATTCTAATCTTGCTACGGGGTTATTTAATTTGGATAATATGGAAGTTTAGGCCTCTAAATTGTATATTCTAGGCTTACGTTAAAATTCGGGGAATCACGTTATTTGAAGTTATCCGATCGGTACTCTAGTATTTTTAGGCTTTTGTTTAATTCGCTACCGTTGTGCATTTTTCCCGGTAGGTGGCGTGCGTGTCTTCTCGTGTTTGAAAGGAATACCAATTATTTATTGAAACAACATTATTTTGAAATGTTTCATGCTACTAGATCATCAACATAGATTATCATACAACAATTCCTCAAACAACCTATTCACACTTTGTTGAAAGGAATTTGATGAATTGCGCATACCCATCAGTAGCCGTGTATACTGATATAATCCCCTATCCGTAACAAATGCTGTAAATGGCTTATGCTCCTGAACTATAGGTTGCTGGGAAAATGCCTGATTGATATCCATAGAAGAAAAATATGTAACCATGCCCAAAGTGTCAAAAATCATATCTGCCCAAGGTAAAGGAAAATCTATTGGGCAGTTTTCATTAATCGACCACCATCCTTTACCGATTTCTTTACCAAATATGCCGGCACTACAAACTCCCTCTGAGAGTCCTCAATCACCTCCACACATTTCAATTGGTCTACATGTCTGTCCAATTCTACTCTCTCAACAATACTTAACCAATACGGCGCCACAGCAACAGGTTTACCACTGTTCATGTATATCCCATAAGCTGACATATCAGCCTCCTGCAAATCTTCTGGTCCTCGAGAAAAATGAACATATTTCTTTGACAAAGCTCTTGCCGCCCAATAACCGTGCTGTAATAGCCCTTGTTGGTGTCTATAATGTCCCACTTTAAGTCCCTCAAGTCTGCACTCCTAAATCTTACCCCTTGTCAAACTCCATTGAGTTTATGCGCTCTATATCCAAGTCTCCATTATATTATCTAAAGAAATTTTATTTGTCAAGTGTCTATATTTGTCATATAAATAAGACATCTTAAATCTATAAGACGTATTGATATTTGTTTGTGATGCAATATACTACACACAACCACAGTTAGATTTGTTTTCTTGTTCGTCAATGTCAATACAAAACATTCTGTTCCCAATTAAATATAAATGAGTCATTATGCTGATGTTGCATTGGCTCAGCATTTCGCGTTAGCATTAGTGTTACAAGTTTGTTGTTGTTTACGTTTTCGTACATTTACATGACCCAGATCGACATCCCTACAATTGTAAAAATACCATTTTGAAATTGAACATGTTGCTGCTGCTCTATCTTATGCAAAATATGTTTTAGTAAGTCATTGCTTTGATATCATTTATATAAACTACCGTTATCTACCCGATGTTGTTTAGGCTGTTTAGAATAAGTAATATTAGCCTTACTAGTTTTTTAGATTACTCACTTTACAAAATCTTGCAATGTGAGCAAATTGTCCACATCTATAACATTTTGGCCCATTAATTGTGTAGTCCCCTTCTGCTTTCCTACCATGTTGGGTGGGATGTCCCGAAAATGTTTGTGACTCTTGTGATTATATTGTAAGCCATAATTACCCCTCTGTGTAGATGACTGCCCCCTAAAATCTCTAAAGTCCCTGACCTCCTTGCATCTTTCAACCCTATCTCCTTGTGATCTGTATTTGGTATGTTTCCTATCAAAACCCAGCACGACACGAACCTGATAATGGTCATTCTTCCGGTTGTCATTATAAAGTAACACATCCTTCAATTTCGACATCAACATATTAAATTTATCGTCCATATTACTTCTCTCACATTTTCCTTGCATGACACACACCGGGTCACTCTTCCATTTGTCATTACTAAGTAAAACATCCTCCAATTTGGGCATAAACATATTAAATTTGCCGTCCTTATTACACCCCTCATCTTTCCCTTGTATACTGGAATTAATCCGCAAGCATTCCTTTTAAAAGGTAGTTCGCCCTGTCATATGCTGCAATATTGGCTGCCAATTTTACTAATGTTGAATTATCCAACATTACAATCTGCTACAACAATGCAAGATTCAAAGGCTTCAAGATATGCCCACACAACTTCTGTTCACACATATTATTATCTATTCATGAATACAGAAGTTCTATTATCCATCCTATTTTGAATGAAGCACTCCCCTGGCAATTGTACTCTATTGTTTAGCTTTAATAACAATATCTCTTTCTTTTGTTCCGATGCAAAAGTGGTTTTAAATGTTGCCTTAATTTCCTCCTAAATTATTCGTTCCTGTTTTCGTTTATAATTCTCACAAAATAACGCAACCTCTTCCAGATACATGGGGAGGAAATCGCTTTCTTATCATCTCCCCAACCATTTGCCAATTCAGCTCTTTCGAACCACGTCAAATGGTCCAAAACATCTTCACCAGCACCACTCCCAAACCTTCCGTTTCTCTCAACTCTCAACTAAATCTATCCCTAATACCTAACATATCTGAATGCAAAAATTATGAAGGCTGATTAATAGCTGCAGTTGATATTAACACATTTGAATGTCATGAAAAAATTATGTTAAATCGAAGACCATCGCTTGACTACATGTTTTTATAATTGGGGAACATAAGTTGCCATGTAGAGTTGGTGGTCAACTATATACTAATCGATTTAGTCTTACTTTTGTTAGAGCCGTTTATTTATTTTGTTGTCAGCATTTGTATTTATATCGATATTTTTCTACTGATTTGAATTTAGTGTTTTTATTATAATTATATAAAGGACTGACATGGTTGTAAGATTTAAAAGTAAAATATCACAATCAAATTACAACAAATTCCAGAGAACAATAATAAATTCGTAACTTCTTGTTTATTAACTTAAGTCACAAACAAACTTTGTTTAAAAGCATGATATTGTAAATTACCTAAGTGTGACTACTACAAAAATTAAGAAACAGATAAATAATAAATCAAGCAACCTAAGTCACACATAGCAAACATAAAAAATTCTTTATTCAAATATTTTTAATAGAAATGATACTATTGGTCAGTAACAGACAGGAGTATGAAAATGCATCAAGAGAACTACATTATGAATCATAAGCAAACAAACCTCTTCTGGTATCACAACCTGTGTAGTTCCATGCATATCTCTCAATGTAAGGAACCTATTCAAGCGCTGACATTGAACACGTCCTGTCATTTTAATTTGAAAACCAGTATGAAACTTTCGTAGCTCACCACAGTTTACTGCCTGTACTGTGCGAGAAGGTACATCATCGTAGTTGTAATAATCTGGATCTGGTGCATCCCATGGTTGAGGTGGTGGACGGATATCCCTTTGCCATTCTGAACATACAATTAAAAACAAATCAAATAATACAGCTGGCAATGAAAAATGGATTTCTCAATATCTACAAGTTGTTTCATTTTATGGAAATAAACAAGATCTAATTTGGTTCTTTTGTTATTTAACAGATAAATTTTAGGTTCTATTAAATGTTGTTCATGATAACCCATTTCATAACATCATACCATAGATACGTCGATAATATTTTCTGTATTTTTAAAGGAATCACAAGACAGATCAATATGTTCAGAACTACTTAAATAAATTACACCCGTCACTCAAATTCACATGTGAAGTAAAACTAGACAATAATTTGAATTACCTCGACTTAAGCATAACCAAAGTCAACACCATGTTGGAATTCAAAATCTACAGAAAGCCCACTCAAACGGATAACACTATACACGCCATGTCTAACAAACCTCACAACCCAAAAATGTCTGCCTATAAATGCCTCATACACAGAGCAATAACAGTACCAATGAAGGAAGCTGATTTTGACAACTACGAAGTGGACGGAACCATGTATACGTAAACGAGATTAATGCATCAATAAACGTTACTTAAATATTCAACCCCTGTGTTGGGTTATGTGTATTTATAATAATTATAAATGTGATGTGCTTGTTGTGTATATGTGACATTATGACATGCATTACTCAAATTAATGCTAATAAAATTTTATGAATTTCTGACGGATTCGAAAATGTTTGTTTGATAGGCAAAACGTACGTCATCTATATAAAACTTAGAAACAAAAACAGGACTGCGTTCAGCATACTTACATACAGGTAATTATGGAGAAAAAATATTTAAATGTATGTAAGTAATCTTTAAGTTGATTTTATTAACATATAGAGTGTAAAATAAGTCATAATAAACCTCAATATACATTAAATGAATTGCTATACCAATGTAAAATCTCTACCATAACTATTATAACACTTTTAGTGATGTTTAAAGGGAGTTAAACACTTTTTGCCCCTTTTTGAAGGAGGGGGGGGGAAGGGTGCAACTTTCATTTTTTAAATGGCCCTATCTTTTGACATTTTGGAAAGGTCTATGCAATAGAAAAATAATTGCACTTCCAAAAGGTTTCTAGTACATCCATGACAAAAGTTACATGAAAAATTAGTTATGACTAACTTGCATATCTCTTACTTGTTTTAATGTAACAAGTGCTCTCGAATTGGTGTCCTTCTGTGATTTGGCAGTGTACTAGCGATTTGTAAAAACAGACAGCATTCGTAAAAGATTCTTTTGAAATGGATTGATTGAACCTTTGGATGTCAGTTGGCTTAATTTCGTAAAAAGGTTTTTCATGTAACCCCAAAAGAAATAGTCCAGTGGATTAAAGTCGGAAGACCTTGTTGGCTATTTCATAGGGCCTCTCTCGCTTATTCATCTTCTCAAAACACATTGTCCAAGTATTGTCGTACATCACAGCCGTAGTGTGGTGGTCCTCCATCTTGTAGCAACCAAATGTTTTCTGTCTCCTGTCCAAAATATTTTGGAGTGAAGGCAAGATCTGGTTGGCAAGCATCTCTATATTTCTCAGAGTTCAAGTTTCCATCAATTACAAACGGTCCAACCAACTGATTGTTACCTATTCCTGCCCAAACATTTACTTTTGAAGAGTGTTACGTATGAGCCTCAACATACCAATGTGGATTTCTATCCGTCCAATGTCAGTTATTGACATTGCACTTTCAAACTCAGAAACTTCCAAACCAATAGAAAATATGTAACTTTACAAACCAGATTAATAAAGTATTTAACCAGATAAGTAAATCTAAAACAAATATTTTTCTCAGCCATGGTCATGTGCATCATTTCTCTAGTAATTTTCTTTTCTTATTTCGTCAATGTTTTTTAAAAACACATTTTATACATTTAAAATTTGACAAACATTTAACCTTGAGGCAAAAACACTTTATGTACATTTATATATTTACAATATATCGAGTAATATAAAAAATTTAAACCCTTGTTTTAACTAGTCTGATTTATTTCCAGGCATGAGTAAACGGCGGTGGTCAATATTACATTGGTAGGATTGATTCTCAACTATTATTTGATTCTAATCTTGATAGTAAATAAAACAGTTCTAATTATTGTTATTTCCCTCAGAGATCGAATTCATAGCTATATTTTCAGCAGAAAAACATGTATTGGCAGGGATGTACTAGAAACCTTTTGAAGGTGTCATTATTTTTTCTATTGCATAGACCTTTCCAATAATATGTCACAAGATAGGGGTTGAATATTATTCATAAACTAAACATTTAGTTCATAAACTAAAAAATGAAAGGGGGCAAAAATGTTAACCCCCCTAAAGTACTAGAAAAGTATTATTTATAATCGGTATAGTAGAGGCTTTAAATTATATTGAGGTGTATCACAACATATATAAAGAACTGTATATAAAGAATTACATCTGAAGACCTTATTTACAGTTATGAAACAGCTTTAGTAACAATATACCCTACAGTATTCATATTTAGTTAATTAAAAAATTCATACTGTTTAATAATAATTATTATTATAACCTATAAAATTATATAACAAGATGAAAATACCTCCTCTGAACCGACTGTCTGATCTACGAGTATAATAATTCATTGCTGCTACACCTGTAATAAAAACAAAACAATTTACTTTACAATTGAGCCTATTGGTAAATATAATATTTTGTAATATGAAACTTTGAATGTAAGCAATACATTTCACCACAAAATGTAGGCTACTCTAAGATATTATAGTACCGGTAGTGCTGTTTACTAGAGAGTTTAAATCAAAATGTAACAAACGCATATCTTGGAAACTACAAAACTAATTATCACAGTTTTTAGCACATAAAGGAAAAGTTGACAATATGCCGGTTGTGTGAAGGCAGAATTTTAATTTGTCACTTAAGTCAAAACCCAAAATTTCAAATAAACTATAAGAACTTGCAAATTAGCTCTGTTTCTTGAAAGTATATGCATTTCAACATTCATTACCTTATAACAATTTCTTAAAACAGCTCATTCTTTCGAATAAACATACATCCATTTCAGGTTAACTTAACCAACAAAATCTACAAAAGATTATCACATAGAATATTTAAACATATATCACATATATATATATGATATGTATGATATACATATATATCACATATAAGCTTACTAATAGTATTTAAGTTATGTATTTTTTCTAATTTACGTGACAAAACTAAAGCAAAAACTTTCTCGCAAAAGGAGAAATAAAAAGTAAGAGGATATTGCTATTTTGCATAACACTGAGTTCTTCATAATGATGGCCAAGATTTCAATATAATATGATGGAGCCTATATATTAACTAAAAAACTGGCTCTATTACAGCCAGTATTTGATGACAATATAGTTCCTAAAAATGTATCTTTTTGTAAGAGATAAAATTACATATAGGTGAGACAGTTCAATGTAAGTAAGTTATTACTTACAATTACTTCAGGGTTTTTTGGGTGGTGGGGAAGGGGGGAAACCTGGGTAAAAAAATTAAAAAATCGAGAAGCAAGGAATTTTTTAAACGGTTAAATGTAGGACCCTAATTTTAATTTTAAAATATGGATATTAGATTAAAAATGTTAAAATTTGCTCAATTTTGATGATTGTTAAGTAAATAATAAATAGTGAAAAGATAAAAAGCCACTTGCATTAGGAAAGGAATATTGAATTGAAGGGAAAAACGCTATTTCAAAGATGAATTGCTGAGATTTCACACTAAAATCGCTTGGACAACAACAATATATATTTATCGCAATTTCTTTTATAACATATGAGACGTGAATGTGAACATTTGCCATTGTCTAACCTATAAATATGTGGATTTCAGTTTTAAAATTACGATTATTCAGTGAAAAAAGTGACTTCCGCATTGAAACATTATTAATTATTAAAAATTGTTTAAATCCCGAACTACATACCTTACTTTTTAAGAATAAATGATGTTCTTAAAAAGACATCGGAGGTCACTTTTTTCAATGGCTAATGTTCACATTCACTTCTCATACGTTACTCGAAATTTCAATGTTTATATTTGAGATCACAGATCACGTGATATGCTGTCAATTTTTCATATTAATGACAAACTTCAATAACCGTACAAAAAAGTTTGGCCAGATGGCTATATACGTAACCACCTGGCCAAACTTAATATAATGACATAATATAAAAATATCAACCTACGTATTATAGTAAGCAAATTATTAGCTATATATATATATATATATGTAAATGTTTACTTTAATTCAATTTGTAATTTTCAGAGTTTATTTTTTTAACACCAACTACATACCTTACTTCTTATGAATAAATAATGTTTTCCTTGCTCAGATCACTATTTTTCACTGAAAAATCACAATAAAAAACTATCAAATCGACAGGTTTATAGGTTACACACAATGGCAAGATACAATAGGAATAAGAATATTGTATGGTTTCAGCATGTGCATTATACAATGACTAACTATCAATTAATTTTCATGATACTACTGGAATATCAGTTGCTTTTCTATTGAGTATATTGCCAGGTTAGTTCGTCATATCCACACTAGTGAGGATAAATTATATTCTGATTAGTGAGGATAAATCAGCCTAACAATACAATACAATCTTAAAATAATGCCCATTTGTTTAAAAAAATTGTGTTGTTGTGTTTACTTTACTTCGTGTTTAGTTGATGTAGAAATGGAAGAATTACCAGAGGCAATATATATATATATATATAAAAGCAACTGATATTCCACTAGTATCGTGAAAAATAGTGTTCAAAACTCGTGGGAGAATGTTCTTTACCCACTAATTGTGAAATATACTATTAACTAGTTCGTTTTTTTACTGACTGAAATTCTCACTACAGCCCGAACGTCTTCTATATAATCCGACATTCCGCACCAAAATGAAGAACTACACTGACTGGACTTTATTAAGCAAGTTTCCCTTGCAAAGAAGGTAGGTGTAAACCTTAACTTGAATGCAAGTACAGTTTGCATCAACTTGCATGTCCTACTTACGCAAGCGCTACATGCTAGTGTAAACGCTGCTTAAGCTAGATTGTTATTTCATGTTAGGACAGGTGGCTACATGTATATAAGCACCTGGCTAAACCTTTCCTACTTTTATTGAACTTTACAAAAATTTGCCTACTTTGTGATATAATTATATATAGCCACCTGGCCAAACCTTTTGTGACATAAAAACCGATCTAGCATAATTGTGTAATGTACATGCTTCAAACCAAACGCTATTCTCATTGCTAATTTCGCTATTATGTCTTGGAATTTCAGAATAAAATTGAGACATCCTTAACTAACCTGAGTAATTAATTGCTTAACTTAATTTAAAAAATAAAACTTTTCCAAAAAGTTTGCTATACCGGTATAATCATTTTATGCCATTTTACAAACAACAGAACCTAATCAAAGTTGTACTTTGAAAAATGTTTTTAGAAAATGGTAAAATACCTGATTTCCCAGAAAATGTCAATGCTCTTTTAAAAACCGAATTTATAATTCCACATCTAATAATTGAGTTCATCACTTGATTATAATAAATTTTTACCTTATATTATCAACAAAAACCCGGCTAAATCCTTGTTATAAATTATTATCTCCCACTTGTATCAACGTGTAAAAGTTATGGTTACAGCTTACAGCTGAAATAAAGAAAATCGTAATGGAGGATGGTCCGGATGGAACACCAGAGATGCATACGGCATACATCAAAATGATATTAAATTAATATTATATAATTATAAGCTTCTGTATAATGATACACTAACAAACCACAAACGAACCTTATTGAATAAGTGTACTAGGTGTTCAAAGATTTGAAAGTGTACTGTTCTATTAAAAAGATGAAGGTGATACAGTATAAAAGTAGTATTGTACTGGTATCAGGGTTACTAAATCAAATACGTCACAGTCTAAGAAGTGGTTGAAGATTACGAATACATTTAGCTATAATTTGATTTTAAGGGAAAAACAAAATTACGATATTCTCAAAATCGGCTCTAATGAAATGTATAATCTCTAACGGTCTAAACAAAACATATTGATCGCCATCTCTAAAAATGCCTGAAGAGAGTTAATTAATACAATTTGTGCCTGTAAACTGGTTTTGATTTTTTAGGCAACAAGTCTAAAGCTACCAAAATACCGGGAGTCATACTTTTACTGAGGACCAATTATCATTTTCTACGTAACAAGTCTGAAGATATTTCTTTAGTTAAAGCAATAATATTCCGTGGAGTGTTGGAGCACTCAAAATCGTCCTCATCCGTTTAGATATCATTATTACAACATTATATTGAACAACTAGGACTAAAGGCCTAAAAATTCATTTCACGTTAGCTGAGTCTGTTGTTTAGTGAGTGGCGACGCGACAATAATAAACCTTAATCAGTTTGTAAGAAAGAATCACATTCAATGTTAATAAAATGCAAAAAATTCTTTTGACCCTGAATAATAATCAACCGTTTTAGACCTATTTTTAGGTCGTACATGAATTATTTAGATACAGTTGTAGCTTGTAGGACAAATTATTTTACGTTCTTTTCTTCTCTTTATTTAAGATCGATGATGATAAAACGGTTTTTTACATTTAAATAACATAGCATTTTATTTTAAAGAAAGGGATCATTTTACCTTTTTAATTTATAACTACCGAACTGACATTTTCAGTGATATTTAGTTTTGATTGGTTTTGGTGGATGGGTGTGTGAGAAAGTAATGTTTTTGCATTTAATTCATTTCAATATGAATACGATTACAACCCTACTTTGGCAACAACTATATGAAGTACTGCAATTTGATATCACAATTAGGATCTAAATGGAGATAATGATCTATGAAAGGATGTCCAATGAACAGCTAGTTTGTCAGGCTACACTATTTGGGTTTTCCTCTTGTGTTGCTACATAAAATATGCACTTGTTGACTCATTTAAGTCAATAGATATGGAATATTTTGTATATATAACGATTACCAGGTGTCACAAACAGGTTTCTAGTATGAAATATGTTGAGCTCAAATGAAAGTTTAAACTTCCAGTTAGCTATTCCTTCGCCTAAATTATAAGTAAATTTTTGATTAAGTTAAATTGACCCTTCATCTAATCCTAGTTGTAAAATTAAGATCCTAAATTAGGTTATGGTTCTACTAAAATTTACACTAATTGTACTATTTGTAATGAATTTCTATAAAACCACAAAAATTTCTTTTTTTATATATAAAATCTGAATGATAAAAGCATTCCGTCAGGATATATAAAATTAATTAAGTTCCATCATTGAATTTACAACCAAGTAGTAGTATGTAAAAATCAATGGTTTGATGAATTTTTTAAAAAAATTATAATAAATCGTGTATATTACTTTGACAAAAACTTATAAATTGAATAATAAATAGTTAAGTAATTGTTCATAAAGAAATATATTTAAGCCTATTTGTATGGTAGTTTAATTGATTAATTCCTTTTAGTTGGCGAAACTGAAAAGAAGTGGAATAGGATCGATCATATGTTAATTTATTCTTTAAAGGAAAATTTTGCATTTTTAACCTTGTTGCTTATTATAAATATGGCGAAACTTGTGATACGTACATTTTGGAAGAGGTCAGACCTTCTTAAAATTAATATCCCAGGCATTTATAATATAAAGTATAGCGATTCTACTGATCCACAAACCCACACTGGCCAAGTATTAAAAGTTTAATATTAACAGTAGTATAATTATTTTTCATTTATTGAGGTTAGTAGTCAGTCATAATCTATTACATTTTGGTTTGGTTTCAGCAATTTGAAAAGGATGATTATCGACTTGCCAGATTTATAGATAAACCTAAACAAGTTAATCAAAAGTTTGCAATAGACCTTATTGCTGCAGTTCCTCCAGAAGCCAGAAAAGAGCGTGTAGTTTGGTGTGATGGTGGTGGTGGGCCAACAGGACATCCTAAAGTGTATATCAATTTAGTAAGTGAAATTAACAAAATAGATACACATGGGCCTTGTAAGAAAGTTTTTGAAATTTCTAAAGAAGTTCTTATTGTAGGAGACTAGGGCCTAGGTTGAATGTAAGATTTTCAGTCCAACCTATGTAAAAAAAAAAACAGTAAATGTCTAGTGTAGGCCTACTTCATGTAGCAATTTAGTATTGAAATTTAATGAAATCGTGTTGTATATACTTCATTTTGAAGCAACATACCTCATTCTTTACCTGGAAGGACCTTTTTGAAGTATCAAAATCCAATAATTCTGTCAAAAATAAGCAATTTACAAATTTGGATTTGATGTTCAGAATACACAATGAACCTATGCATCTAGGTTTCATAAGTGAAGCATAGGTAATAGAATAGTGTGTCCTTAGATATATTTCTAGTAACTGTCGTCTAACAACAGATAAATATTATTACACTGTATAACTTCAGAATCATATGAACTAGGTCTCGTCAGGTCAATATATATTGACTTAGCCAGACCTAGTAAAGGAACTAAAAGTCTGTTAAGGTAACTATATAAGGTTCCTTTACTAGGTGTGGTTAGGTGACCATGGTAATTATTTACAAAGAAAGCTACCAGTATTTTTTTTTAATCATGTTCAACATATTTTATTTCTTAATAACAAAATAAGTTTTCAATGCAGAGCTAACTTTTACACGGAAAAAATCAGCATAATTTTAACTTTTCTAGGTTAAGGTCCATTAAGTGAATTACAAGTTAAAATAGGTATATTTGCGAATTTTACCTGACCTATGCGTAAATTTGTTTAAAAAAAGAAATTGAGTATTATTTCCCAAGCGGTCACCCATCCAAGTACTAACTGTGCTCAATGTTGTTTGACTTCAGCGATCTATAAATGCATTGAATTCTGTAGCTTTGAAATTGCCATTTTTTTGTAAAAAAGATAGCTCTGCATTTAAAACTTTTATTATTATGGCCATCGTTGCCATACAAATTAACATAGAGAGTAGTCCTAACCTCATATGCCTAGGATTTTGTACTTTTAAATTATTTATTTTGGTAATTATATAGCAGAGCTGCCTCACTTCAAAATCAATTTTTAAAGGTTTTATTCGTCAAATAAATGTTGGAAAAATATTTTATTATCGAAAAAAAAGTGTCGGAAAGATGATTAATTAATATAATTACACAAGAAAATCTTAATCAGAGTCAAATTCTGCTGCAAATTCAGTAGAAGAGGAATTTATTGAATTTAAATGTATTTCACTCGTAATTCGCCATAAATGATGAAAACGAGTATTATACTCATTGTACTTTCTCTTAAACATAAATTCGGCTATATGGCCATGGAAATGTTGTTTTGAATTTCCATATCGCGGCACATTTCCTCGCACCTCCCTCCATTGACGTTCAATTGTCTGCGTGGCTGCGTATGTGCTTCAGTGTACGCATATGTAGGGCTGTATTATTATATGTCACGAAAGGTTTGGCCAGGTGGTTATATATATATATATATATATAACCACCTGGCCAAACCTTCCGTACGTTTATTGAAGTGAATGTCATGAGTATGAAAGATAACACAGAGTTAATTTTTTCACGAAAAAACTACTTGTGTAATTGTATTATGTAATCATATTTCCGACACTTTTTTTTCGATAGTAAAATATTTTTCCAACATTTATTTGACGAATAAAACCCATAAAAATTTATTTTGAAGTGAGGCAGCTCTGCTATACAATTACCTTTATTTTAGACAGATTTAGTGAATTTTGATACTTTAAAATGGTCCTCCCAGGTAAAGATTATCCAATTAGGTAATTGTTTATTTAAAGGTGGCTCCTAATTTTCAGGGATTTTTTTTTTTTTATAGTCTACTACATATCTTACTTTTTAAGAATAAATAATGTTTTCCTTGCGGAAATAAAGTAATGTGGAGGTTACTTTTTTTCACTGAAAAATGACAATCTAAAAACTATCAAATCCGACATATTTATAAATTAAACAATGGGAAATTGTTCACATTTACGTTATAAAAAATTTAAAAAGGTAATTTTATTTTTACATTTTAATTATAGATCTAACCTTTTTGTGTAGCAAACTTTTATATTTAACTTAGGTACTCTCTATTTATTATGAAACAGAGACAAGTTTATATTTACAATACTTTATTCATTTAATCATATACAAATTATTTGAGATCTCTTTCTCCTCGGGATTTCTATGGGTCAAGTTTTATTTCAATATACTTTCATATTTTTGGTTGGATTATTAACCCTTTTGGTGCCACGGTGACGATCTATCGTCACCATTTTTTCGTGCGAGAAGTGCCACGGTGACGATCTATCGTCACCATTTTTCCGTGCGAGAAATGCCACGGTGACGATCCATCGCCACTGCGTATTTCGTAGTTAAATTAATTTATTTGTAATCTGCTATATAGTATTTCGGTGTTTTAAAATACTTTGTGGTATATCCAGTGATATTCAGTGGTGGAAAAAATTTTGTTTTAGCTAACTAAACAGATTACAACAATTATAGATGCACAAAATCAGCTGTTGTCATTTTCACTTGCAGGTTAGAAGTGTACTGATATTATTGTGTGTTGATATTATTTTCTCGCTACAGTCATCAGTTTTTTTTGAAGTTTGTTGTTCGTGTTAATTTATTATTTGTTTGTTGAAGGTTATTATTATTTAGTTATTACAAGTTTAAAGTAGTATTTTGGATAATATATTGCTTTGAAATGGCAAAAGAAAATCTAAGAGGTAGCGAAGTAGACAGATTACTTTTAGGTTATTCAGACGATGACTCTTTAGCCTCTGAACATGATTTGTTACATTTATTTGGGGATGACAGTGATCTAGACCCGTTATATCAACCAGAAAGTGATAGTGACAATCAGTTTAGTGATAGTGATATTGATTTAAACTTAGATCAACCTAGTACATCAGGTAAACAAAATAGGCCTAGGTTTGGTTGGGATAGGTTAGTTCTGAGATAAAAGTTTTTTGTTTGAGTTTGGTTTTCAACCAAATAATTTAAAAATTTGGTCACTTATAGAAAACAGTATATAGATAGAAAATAGCACACTTCCCACATATAAAATATTTTTGGTTTGTGAGGTTAAAAAAAAAAATGTAAATTTTTTTTTCTCTAAATTATCTTAAATTTGGTTTTTAATACATATTTTTTTTTTTTTACATATAGAATCCAACTTATTTACAAATATAATTGTAGCCTAGGTAACACTAAACATTTTGACACTAAATTTGTTAAGATATCTTGTATACAATTTAATCTGTGTCGTTTATAACAAAGTTCTCTAAAAAACCATTTATACCTGTGGCATTTTTGGGTGAGTCTGTGCATTTAAGATGTGTTACCGAATTTTCCAGTTATGAAAATTTTCTTGTGGCACTCAAAGGGTTAAATGCATCACATTTAAAAATAATAACTTATCTACCAAAAAAAACCTTACAAAATTTCAATTAATATTTCTTCCACATTTTGTGTCTTAATTATTTACTTCCTTAATGAATTTTTAAATTTAGGTTACTTAACTTTTTGGTTCAAATCCATTTTCAATACACACAATATCCAGCATATCTCCTGTTTATTATGTCTTCCAACAATTATCAGTTCTCTGCATATCTCCTGTTTATTATGTCTTCCAACAATTATCAGTTCTCTGTGCACAAATTATATTTACTTCTAATTTCCATCACAAAAAAAAAGTAGGGTAAACAGTAATTTTTTTTTGAGAGCCAAATTAAATGATCTATCAAGCGTCCCTTCTTCACTCTTCCCAAACATCCCGCCTTCCAAAATTTATTTCTTATTTCTCTTGTGTTTCACCTTATTTACAAAATTGTCCTATAAGATTATTATATTTTAAAACTACCTAAATTTGTGTTATTTTTAAGATTTATTTTAATTTTGTAATTATTTTAAAACAATCTTAATTTTACTTAACATACTTTTTTAACCCTTTTTTAATATTTTTAAATAGCTTTGAATTAGCATCAACAATATTGATTTACTTTCAGAACAGATTTTAAATTCACTTCCGAGTTCTGATTGGCTAACCGTGCAACTAACAAAGATGGATGTTGCTCGCTATTCTATTTACAATTTTGACTTTATTTATACAACAGTATTTAAGTCATTCTTTTTATTATCTGTTTATGAACTTCCAATAATTGAATACTTATTTAGGATATAGCCTCTCGTATTGAAATGTGTGTGTGTGTGTATAAATCGGGCGTATATATTACGTTACTGAATATAATGTGGCCTAAACTTGGTAATTATTATTATGAAAATTTACAAAATTTTTACTTCTACTAAATTAATTTATGCACTATTACTATTATTGAATGTAATAATACATTATTATTATTGAATGTATTTTTGTTGTACGAGTTCCCTATTCGAAGTGTACATTTAATATCCTAAACCTAAATTTAATGATAATAATACCTTTTTTTTTTTTGTTATGTTTGCTAAGTAAATGAATATGAACAACAATATGCAAATAAACAAAAGATATTAAACAACTAATTCTACAGCACTTTAATATTTATTTTGGGTCAGGAATTTGTTACAACGTCTCATGTTACTAAAGATATTTCAATCTTTATATCTGTGATCAAGGATATGGAGGCTGTGAATCCTCCATATTAATAATCTAATTTCAAATTATTAACTTCAATAAACTTACGAAAGGTTTGGCCAGGTGGTTATATATATATATTATATATATAAAGTTTGGCCAGGTGTTTATATTTATATATAGCTAACTGGCCAAACCATTTGATATATAATTATATCACAATGTAAGCAAATTATTAACTTCAATAAACGTACGAAAGGTTTGGCCAGGTGGTTTTATATATATATATATATATATATATATATATATATATATATAGCCACCTGTACAAACCTGTTGTGATATGAAATAGCGACCTAGCATAGTCATTGTGTAATGCGCATGCGTCAAACCATATGCTATTAATATTGTCATTATGATATAACCTATAAATACGCTTGTTTGTCTTATGCGTGAATTGATAAATTAATCTCACTATCTTGACTTTGAGCTCGTGTATTTAAGAGCACAGTTCATTTTTTATGTTTTATTATTCAGTACACTATGTATACAAAACAAAAATATCTATTACTGTGGTCTTAACAATTAATTACTTATACTTTTACTAGATTAAATAGCCTACTTTATTATTATTTTGTGTGTGTGTTGTTTAAAAGCAGAAATCCTCTTGACTTTATTAAATGTGCACATTTTGGTATGATTATCATCTATACTGTATTTTTATTTTATTCTTTTTGTTGAAGGGAAACATAGTTTTGCTTGTACATGACAAACTTTAAATTGATTTTGTATTTCCATCATGATAAAATATCATTTTCTTTATATCATATTTATTTTAAAAGGGTGAATAATCATACCAAACTTTTTTTTTTTAATTTTGTAATTATCACTTTTATATTAAATGTTGAGCTTGACTTATGAGAAAAACTAGACAGTATAACAAACACACAGAACACAATTCTCATAAAAAAATACGCCTAAGTATCAGACGCGTTTCAACGACAAGGTCGTCCTCTTCAGTGATACACCAGCTACACCAACCAAACCACAACTGAATCTAACGTTGCGTCGAACCCATATTTATACAAACTGAAGGGGGGCGTGGCTTATCATTTTACACTGTCAAAGCGATAGTACGCACCACGTGTCAATTTAACTATTTAAGATTTAACATATAGCTGATACAAAATAATCGAACTAACCCTACATTTAACATTATACATTAATATAGAAATTTGCATAGGTCCTAGTTCATTATTTACAATTAAGTCCTGTTACTTATTAATATAAAAAGTCTAATATTTATACAAAATCAAGGGGGCCGTGGCTTATTATTTTACACTGCCAAGGCAATAGTACGCGTCTCGTGTCAGTTTAGCTACCTAAGATTTAACATACAGCCAAATCAAGATAATCGAACCAACCCAACATTTAACAATATATATTATATTTTACATTAATATAGAATTTTGTATAGGTCCTGGTTCATTATTTACAATTACGTCTTGGTGCCTATTAATATAAAAAGTTTCCCAAGCATCCATAGTATTTAATTTTGTAACATTCTTTAACAATATGGAACTTTCTTTTTTGAAATAATGTTTAGCCATAGCTGATTTATCAGGCCTATTATATTTGAAATGAGCAAAATGCTCCTTGGTTCTTGTTTTAATGCTCCGTTTTGTTTGGCCTACATATCTTTTCGGACACATCTCATAATGTATACAATAAATTCCTGACTTATCATGCTCCTGAATCCGGTCTTTTGGATTTCCCATGATCTTGTAAAGATTATTTTCGGCAGACATTGCTACCTTCAAACGTTGGATTCAGTTGTGGTTTGGTTGGTGTAGCTGGTGTATCACTGAAGACGACGACCTTGTCGTTGAAACGCGTCTGATACTTAGGCGTATTTTTTTATGAGAATTGTGTTCTGTGTGTTTGTTATACTGTATTATCACTTTTATAAAAATAAAGTTAATTAGGTTGAATTTGCACTCTTCTCTCATGCCTATTGTTTAATATATCTTTTGTGGGAATGAATGTCTATTTAAAAATAATGCTGCTAACAAATTAAATTAAAAGTTTTATCCATCAGAGTCTAGGCCACTAAGCTAGAGTTGTGCAATCAGGTAAAAGCCCTATTTTGTTGATTTTAAATTAAACCATAAAAGAAACATACACAATCAAAGTGTATGAGAGCTTGAACTTACAAATTGGCTGATACTAGCAATATGTATTCAGAGATTATTTAATGTGGTGTATTTTTCAGGATAAACCTGGAAACCATTCTTGTGGATATTGTGGTCTTCGTTTCTACAAAAAAGATCATCACTAACTATTTAAATTTAAAAAGTAGAAGTTATTAGGTTATAATTTTGGATTGTAAAATTTAACAAGTCAATAAATTGTATAGCATATTATGAAATTATTATCATCAATATTTTCTTTAATTTTTGTCCATTACATTGTACAATCCAATTTTGGTAGGAACAAATTACCAATCTTTATCCATTTTGTACGATGGTTCTAATGAGCCATAACTATTGTTGAAAATTAGAATGTAAAATAGAGTGCTAATAATTGAGTATTGAAAACAAATCGGGTTAAAATAAACTTCATATTCTGTCCAAACCATTTTAAGAATACATTTGTAAGAAACCTAAATGTCTCGAAATATCTTAACTTTTAGTAACACATACTTTTACAGAACAAAAAATTTAAAGAACTAATTGTAAATAAAGTTAAATTGTAATTGTAACAAAATTGCACAAGAAGCCAATTCTCACTCATTTGGAAAAATAAGACTAATGGTTGTTATAAGCTGTTTAGTATGAATCTAAGATGTGCTAGTGGTATGAAGTAGTAATGGGCAGATTATGAACAAGTCACTAGGTGACCCAAAAGATCCGGATCTTATATTTTCAATTATCCATATCAGCTCAGTAATCCGAGAGCCAAATGAACATACTGACCACAATATTGCCTTGGTTCATTTGGCTCATGGTCGCTTCCGATCACAGGTTAGTCTTCGCTCATCTTGCTTTTTCGAATAGCGGAATGTAATTTAAAAAATTACAAATATTTCTCTTCGTTTGCGTTTTCGAGTTCAAATGAAAAATAATTTTATTTCTGAGAAATCTCTTATTTAAATAAAAATAATTAAACAAGCAATAATTAATAAATAAATTGTATTAGAATTTAATTTTTTACAAATATAGGTTGAAATATTTATTTCTTAATATATAATTATACCAATTTATGGGAATATATATATATTTGCCATTTTGAAACTGTTAAAGGAAACATTTTCACTTATGGGCAATGGATTATTATATTATTATTCATAATATTATCATAATTCCATAATATATTGCTTTAAGTTAATCTTGATTGTTGTAGACAATTACCAAGAAATTATATTTTGTTGTTGATAACTCTGTTATCCTTTGACCTATAGAAATTTTATTTTTTGTTAAAAGAAGAAAATCTATTGTCTCTTGTTAATATTTTTTAGTGTTAATGGTTTTCGAGATATTAAGCATTTCCATTTTAAACATCCTTTATTTTGAAAATGTTAAAAATAAAGGCTTGGTTTTCCTAATAGGACTGGAAAAGGTTACATAAATAATATGTATACCAAATCTTCACTAAATATTTTATCTATTTCCAAAGATATGTTTTTTTTTGTAAAAACACAAAATGGCAGACAGACAGAAAATGAAGCGTTTCTGGACATATGTTTACATACATTTTTGTTTAGCTCTAGAATCAGCTCTTGAAATATTGCTGTCATTTTTAATTACCCTGTATATAAAGTTCCAAATTAGAAATAAATTGGACAAATATTACTAGAGTTAAACTTACATCCCAATTAATATATGTACATATTAAAAAAAAAAAAAACCGACATATTATTATTTCAAATCAGATATGTACACACAGATATGAGTTTTACATTTATGGCAATTCAATATCTTAATTGCCTATTGAAATTTGTTGGTATATTTGTACTAATAAGTTAACATTTAGCAGACATTCAGAAGTTTATAGTAGGATTAGTTTTATTAAAAAATAATAAAAATAATTTTAAAAATAAGAAAATGAAAAATATATTTTACATGTATTGACCTTGATCATAGTACAAATATTACATAAACTAAATTAGATTATTTGCTTTTATTTTTATGTTGTGGGTTTCTATTTCCACCGACACCTATTGCTCCTCCTCCACGACTGAGAGGTCCTCCGCCTGGTCTACCACCCCTACCGCCAAATGTTCCTGTAAACAGTATACATAAATAAAATATTAAAATCACAATTAAAGATGACATATCACTTCAATACCCCATTTGGATTTGGAAATTATATTTATTAAGAGAAAAGTTTGTATAAAACTTTTAAACATAAATTTGGGTAATTGCTTTAATTAATACACTGCAGATATTCAGATGATACTCCCTTTATAATAATCAACTAAAAATATCTGCAAAACATTTCAAGTTGCGCTTAAATTTTCTATAATCATTTTATTAAGGTGGGGTTGTCTTCATAAGTTTAAAGGCAAAAAGTATAGGTGTTATTCTTTACAAAACAAACTTCTTATATATTGAAAGTTGGTGGCCATTTATTTGTGAGCTTAAGAACCTAAAAGTACACAGGAGGAAGTAAAAGAACGAATCGGGCAACACAGAAGTTTGATGTTTCAGAAAATAATTCATACATGTGGACATTTTAAATCCAATATCCAAGAAAAATAATGTTTATACATTAATTTCTGTCAACTATAAAAACCAAGGATGACTCTTGCATTCATATGAATTTGTTAATGAAAAGATATGTTTCCACGATCAAAGAATAAAGCAGAGTTGCCACTTATTAATATTAAATATGTTTGTTTATAAGCATTATTTATTTAAAAATTTGAAGTCAAACATTATTTGTAAGAAAAAGAAAAACATAGCTTTAATCCACAATGGTTGGTTATTCCACAATTAATTAATTTTCCACCTTTTCAGGTCATTGACAAGTTGAAACGGTTTGGATTTTTCACCAAAAACAAAAATTTTAGTAAAACAAAATTTTAGTTAAAACAATAAATATCAAGAATACATAAATAAATGGTAATATCCATAAATAATTAATAATGCGTACAGAAAAAAATAGTTTAATATGAAGAAAAGTAGAATTATAAAAGTTTTGTCAATTTCATTAAAAAATGAAACGTTCAAAGCAAGGGAAGTGGGATGGGGCTAGCTAACATGAGCCAACAGGTCGACCGAGAACAATAGCTCGGTTGATCACGTGACATTACAGGTCCAGATTGGAATAAATAATCTGATTCAACTTGTTACAAAAAGTATTTACATGCAATTTCCTATGTTAAATTTTGAATATAAAATCATTATATGATAAAGAATAACTGGTTAGCAAAGGAAATACAAGAAAATATTTATTAAACCGAATAGTTTAATAGTTATTGCAAAAAAATGCAGACAAAAAACTAAAATTTTGTCTAGATAATAAGTTAAAATTTGTATAATGGAAATAGGTTAAGGATATGTGACATAATATAATGATACCAAAATAAGTAAATATATAATTAATTGGGGGGGGGGGGTTTGTGACCATCGAAAAATCGACAAAGTTCAACAATGAATAACTTTTCAGAAAATGAAAATAATTGAAAAATGTAAAGAATTCCTTCATTTCTAAGGCAGAGGCTACAAATAAAAAATAGAAGAAAGAAAAATTTCGAACCGATCAAAAGTTGGTCAAAGAAAAAATCACGGAAAACGAAAAAGTGTACATCTTAGAAAGTTATCATCCTGCAACTTTAAATCAAAGTTGTATGGAATCCAGAAGTCAAGAGGAACAAAATGACATTTACAGATTTCCAGAATTCCTGTTAGAACCAGAGATATGGAAATTTTCAAGAAAGTTTACAAATTAAATTCCAGAAAATCAGACATTACAGGAATCAACCTGCAGTAACTCCTACCACACAATAGGGGAGGAGTCAAGTGTTTGGATTTTGCAAAAGCAGTGCTGGCAACCCATGTACAAATAAACTAAATAATAATTAGTTAATCAACAACTAATTAAAGTAAAACAAACATTAAAATAACCAAAAGGGTTATAATAAAAACTAACTAAAGTGAAATCTTGAAGAAATAAACCAAATTAATCAACTTTAAATGTCATAAATCAAAGGGAAATGTTCATAGAAATTGGTACCAGTGGAACAGGGAATAAGTTTTAGAGGTACATTTCAACAGAATTTTTCTTCACTCTCTATCAAGCACCAGGAAGGAGAACAACTCTAACCAGCACCAGGAGGGGAGTCATCTGCAATCATCTTTATGTGATCAGCACTATAGGCCTACTTTAGTTTTATTGGAAGTGACCTAGCATTTCAAATGGTATAGCAAGATACAACAGACAGCCACACTGATTCAAACTTGGACTTCATCTTTAAACTTCTCGACTACAAGATCTTCAATCTGTAATCATGCAACTTTAACAACAGCACAACCGATTTCAACATAACTGAGGACTGCTAGCTGACATTGACTAGACTTCAACCTTCACCAGAACAACTGTATCAGCCTTGCCTAACAGGAGCCGAAAACAGCTATAAATATGTTTACAAGGTACCACAGTTACGTTCTTGTTGTTAAATTCTTTTATGTTCTAGTTTCACACATGATAACGAGAGTTGATTTATACTCTAGAAACATAGTACGGTGAAACTTCCCTTAACGGACACTTCTAATAAACGGACATTTTTTTATTCCCGGACTGGGAATAATTTTCTAGCCTTTGTGGTGTTTCTAAATAACGGAATTTTTCAAAAACGGACACAAACATGAAATTGATGGCCATTTGGTCAGTTGAAACTTCCAAATAGCGGACAGTGGAATAAAAAAATATCATCCTTTTCTATGAAATTGTAGATATCTCAAAACATACAGTGTCCTTTAAGAATTCCGTTTCAATAATGTTTCCGTGAGAACAGTGTGTAGTATAGTTGTGTATTGTGATCTCTCTCAAACTAAAACTTTAACTTTAAACCTTACATACTTTAATTTTCTCCCTTTTAAAATTTACATTACCCTAGTTCGGCTATTTGTTTATTCAGTACTGTAGTATGAAATAATTAATAAATAAAGAATATTATTTAATTTACAAAATTTGTTTTATTATGTATTTTTGTGAGATTAAAACCATTATGGCTGTTGTACTATAAAAAATTTGATAATACAGTAGACAGTCGTGAATAATACCAAAGTTGAATTTATTTCACTTATATTGACCGTATAGGCAATAAAGTAATGTGCTTTATTATACAGTAGGTTAATGAACATATAATTTAGGTTCACCATTTAAATTTTCTGAACATGTTCAATATTGTAAAAATTCCATACCAGGTTGGTATTTGTTTAAAATTAAATAAAAATTAGTTTCTTGATGTGGCCACATCCTTCCATTTCTAGTATAATTGCGCAACTGTTGATTTGTAAAATTGGTATAGTCGATTTTGAAAAACTATATCTTTATAATTCCCCATGGTCAATATTTGGGTTTTTTGCTTATGAACAGGCATTACTGGCGGTCATTATGTTTTGTTTAGGTTTTAAGAGGCTATAGTTGAGCAAAATTGCCAGAGTTGCCCCAAGCCATGGCCAAAATAACCCACAAACCAAAAATGTATTAAAACGTGTTTGGGCTGTAGAGCACTATACAAACTTTAGAGAGATATTCTAACAATCATTTTTTTGGACTAAAGGGCCCCTTAAAATGGATATATATGAATTTGTATCTACATCGATTTTTGACCCATCAGATAACTTTCTCTGTACTAGGTATATCTGAAAAAGTAAAAAGGACTTAAAACAAAACTAACAATATTTCATTTTAAATTACCTCGCCCACCGCCACGTCCACCTCGCTGTCCTTGTCCTCCACCACGACCTTTCATATCTCCACGACCTCTTGACTTTAGAACTATATCTTCCTTGACCATATCTATAACTTCATCTGGTATTCGAAGATATTTGATTGTACTTCCTCTGATATAACACTCTGGCATTCTCCAAAATTTGTCACCATCCTGCAACAAAATAAAGGTTAATAATACAGTAGTAAAAGTAGTAGATTTAAAGGTTCATGAAGCCTAACTACAGGGACTTTTGCTGGCCTCATTATAATTGCTATAGCCTAAGTGATCTATGCCAAGTTTCGTGCTTCCAGCCTCCAGTGATGTCGATAACACAATGAGCCTTTTGTATGTATGTGAGTATATGTAAGTTGTAACAAAATTTTGTACTTATTTTAGACGTTAAGATTAAATGTTTGAATTAGTTATTAATATGTTTTGTTAACACGTTAAGTGCCAAGCCAGTTGTGCCACTTTTATCATACAGTGCCAACTTAAATAAACAATTTTAATGACATAACCTGTATATATGTGGTCTTATGGTTATATGGAGAACTGATTTTTTGAGAAATTGTTTTACAAAACATTCAAAAAAATGATTGACCGACCGCACTTTTGATTGATTTCCTAGCATAATTTTGGTCTGTGATGTTGGTAACACGTGATGATGAACTCAGTGGTGGGAAACGCGTTGAGTAACTGCACGTAAACATCAAGTCGACATGGTTCAAACTGGAATGCGGGATCGAAGAGGAAATGTCATTTTCAAGCCTCTTGCAATAACAGAGTACAATGAGCAAAAATCCGGTACTCTGATCAAATGTTCATTGATCCGGTACTACTCGATGTTGCTGATCAAATGTCATCGTACAACTCAGCAGTACGAAAGACACTAAGTGGTATCATAAAGTTGCAGAACATTTACTATTTGGCACCTGCATTGTAAATGCTTGGCTCGCTTACAAAAGCAATGTAGGACCACGACCGCAACACCAATACTTGTCAATAACAGATTTTAAATGCTTTCATCTTACAGTTTAGACAATAATAATATAAATAAATGATTTTTAAAAATTTAATTGTAAATAAATAGCATTGTTAAACAGTTTAAAAAAATTGCTTTCCAATTTTGTAATTGTTCAATGTTTTATACAAAAATATGCAAAATTTATTGTTTGCTTACTGTAATAATTAACTTTTATACGTTTATTTTAAAAAAATATAACAACTGTAGAATGTTCAAACTGTATATTACTTGTTTTAATGCATTAATCCATAATTCCAACTGAAAATTTCGCTGCCATACCGATCGGTACGACGAAATTAACATATTGATGAGGTATTTTATTTGGTTGCTACGCAACACTATTTAAAGATAATAAAATGAAATATCTACCGGCTATTAGCTACAACCTTCTACATTTCACTTAGTGTATGTGTTTTCCACTAGGTTGCAACGCTTACTGGTAAAAGACTCTAAAATAAAATCTTGCATTAATGGCAGTGTCGTACCGATCGGCCGACACTTTAACTATGAGCTTGCTGTCGTACCGATCGGCCGACACGCCACTTTAACTATGAGCTTGCTGTCATACCGATCGCCCCCCCATGGCACTTAACGTGTTAATTTGCTCATTGTTATTAATATTCATGCATTTAATACACAAGGATATATAAAGTTAAGCAACCGATGATAAACAAACGAACATAACCTCAAAATGTAATAATAACACTTTGAATTTAGGATATTAAACATCTTCTTCTTCTTCCAATGGCTCCTTCTGGCTCACACCATCTTTTATCTCGCCTCCCAATAAAGTCCCTTCGTCCCTGCTTCTCTCCATCCAGACCCCTGCAGATCAGTAGATGATCCTTGTCCATATAATATCCATGACTTGTGAACAAATTGTGCACTTGTCAGAGGTTAGTAAATTCATTCTGTATAGATGCTTGGCAAGACAATCTTGACCAGTAGCTAGTCGGAAATTTGCTACAGATATATTGCGTGGGAACATCTTACTTTCTTTAAAAAGCTCAAATGGATCATAAGCTTTGTCCTGAAGTTTATCCTTCATCTCATCAACTTTTTTGCTGTGAAGTTGTTTTTAAATTTCGTATAATTGCTTATAATGTTAGGTGTTAGGGCACCTGCTGGTTTTTCGATAATTTTTGTTCCTCTCTTCGCCAAGTCATCTGCTGTCTCGTTCCCCGTCAAACACACAAGCAGGAACCCACTGTATTGCGATGTTGTTAACATTATTTTTTACTATTTTGTAGTTATGTCTGATATTTTGTATGACTGTGCTTTTTTGATTATCATTATTTGCTATTGCTTGCAGTGATGATTTGGAGTCTACCAAAACAACTATATTTGTGTTTAGCCATGGCTTCACAAACACCTGTTAAGAGCTTCGTTTATGGCTACCAATTCTGCCTCAAATGCTGTAGAGTTGCTACTTAAAGTAAAGTAGTGTGAGAAGTGGCTACAATATATTTCAGCTCCTGTTTCTCCTTCCATTCTAGATCCATTAGTATATATCCGTATCCAAGAGTCTATAGGGTATCGCTGATTCAAGGTTTTCAAAGCGATTTGAGATATTATCCCCGGAGCATCAGACTTCTTGCTTACTGGATCGAGCAGATCCAAGAAAACAAACTCCATGAGTTCCACCGGGTCCACCAGTTGAGGAGGTTGTTCTGCTTTTACTTTGTTCATTCTGTTAGAGATGATTAATTGTTTAAAGCTAGTCTGAGTTTTTAGTGTTTGCTTTGGCGGAGGCCCTATTATCCATGGGTTATCATATTCCCTTTGCATCAGCCTTTCACACAAAATTTGTGCCCTTATGTTGAAATTTTCTTCCAATGGGATGTTATTGGTGAAAGCCTGCAAGGCGTGTATTGGAGTTGTCCGTACTGCGCCAGCAATAAGGCGTAGGCAGTTGTGCTGAGTTTTCTCTAATTTATTTTTCGTATTTTTGCTGGCAGTTGCTAAAATTTCCCCTCCATAAGTTAAGCATGGTTTTATGTATGACTTATCTAAAGTCCTCCCCATTTAACTCCGATCGGACGTTTAAGAATATTTGACTTTTCTGAAACTTTAGAAGAGATTCTTTAAGCATGAGCCCTGAAAGTAAGTTCGTTATCCAAAGTGATGCCAAGGTCTCTGTATTTTTCTGGATATTCCTATTTTGAATTCTTAAGTTGACATCCTTAATCTTGGATTTAAGTGAGAAGAGCTGGTAATATATGTTTTATTTTCATTAATATCCATGTTATTATCCTCACTCCACTCCACTATACCCTTTAGAGCATTATTGAGCTCTGTTTCTATATAGTCAAACATTCTCTTATCTCTATATTTTGCCTCAATCCACACGACCACGTCATCAGCATACATTGCACCTTTAACCCTACTGGATCCAATTTTTTTTGGGAGATCGTTCATAAAAATGTTGAATAGAATTGGACTCAGAACCGCTCCCTGGGGCAAACCCGTCTTAGTCTGCTTGTATGATGAATTTGTGTTGCGCCATCTTGTTCGCATCCAACGCTGTGTTAGGAAGTTTTTTAACCAATTACACGTGTTTCCGCCTATTTTATATCCAATTAGTTTCCTAAGGAGTTTGGCTCTCCACACTGTATCATAAACACCCTTGAAGTCAATGAATACTGCCATAACTGATTCTCCCCTGTTAAAAGAATCCTTAATGCTTTGAGTCAACCTTCCAACCTGGTGCATTGTTGTATAATTCGGCCGAAATCTGACTTGGTCTAAGGAGAGCAGTTTGTTTCTTTCCAAGTAATACTGAAGCCGAGTTGCCACCACCCTTTCCATAGTTTTAGCCACCACTGAGGTCAGTGAAATTGGCCTGTAGTTCGCCACTTCATTTCCAGATTTTTTGTTTGTTTTCTTAATAGGAATAATTGTTGCTTTCCTTCATGTGTCTGGCATGTCACTCTTCGCTCTCCATATTGAATTAAAAATGTTCAGCAGGAATTTTCTTGCTTTTTGTCCAAGGTGTTTGAGGAACTCTGCTTGTATGTTGTCTCCTCCAGGTGCTTTCTTGTCCTTTAGTTTGTTAATGGCTATATTTAATTCTGTTTGACTGAAGTCATCTACAAAGAGACCAATTTCTGATTCCTGTTTCTGTCTCTTTATATCTTTTTTAATCACTTTATTCCGTCTATTATTTCTTTGGAGAGTGTATGTATTCTTTTAAAATAGCCGTTAAACATTTCAGCAATATCCTGGTCCAAGAATTATTCCTTAGTGCCGTACTTAATGGGATCTGTTGTCGTCTCAATGCGTTTGTTGGTAAAAGAACCAATATGGTTATGAACTTTTGTACTTGTTTGTTCTGTAATTAAGACCCATAAACTTTGTGAAGGCTTGTTTTTTTTGCTATCATAGCTTCCCTGGTATACACTGCATTAGCCTGTCTCCACTCTCACGTCCACACAGTTCTTAGTCTTCTCTGCCTTGCTTCGTAACTCATTTCTCTTCTGTTTCATTTTCATCAGTTCAGGTGTCCAGAAAGACTTGTATTTCCTCACCTTTCCTCTTGGGATCCATTTTTTTTTTGCTGTCTTGGTTATTATTTTGCAAAGTTTCTTGAGTTGTTCATTATTTCCCTGTGAGGTGCTATCCATACTACTGATCTCATTTACGATTTTATCCCTAAAATTCCTCCAATTTGCCCTTTTAAAAGTTCCAGGTTTTACGCTCCTATGCAGGATTTTTGTCTTTATCCAGCTTAGTTCTTGTGATTACAGGTCTATGTCCGCTACCTTCGTCTGTAATTATATATTTGCTTGTTTCTGAGGCAATGTCTGAGGACACCAACGGCCAGATCCGGGTTCGTTGAAGATCCTGAGTAATGGATAAATGTTTTTGGGTCCATTGGGTCATACAATACTTCAAAGGTCTAAGCATCAAGGAAACTCTCCAATTTGTTTCCAGCTGAATTGATATCCTTGTATCCCCATCTTTTAGAGTGGGCATTGAAATCTCCTGTTATAATCGTTTTCCTTTGGGTCCGGAAGACATCCATATTCAGTTCCATGTTGTTTGGCGCATTTCTTCCACACTGTGATCTGCACTACCTCCGATGTGTCAGAACCTGTCATAGCTTTGATAATTCTAAATTCAGATGTAAGACTTTTCTTTACTCCTGTCATGATACCACTTGCAACCTGCCTAAACTTGTACAAGCAATTGATGTCATAATGTTTCAGCTTGTAGTATTGTTCACTACGATCCGTAATGTTTGCTTCAGTGATAACAAACACATCAATATCATGTTTTATTATTTCGTCAAAAATGTCAATTTTTTTTTTGTTGAGACAATCCACCAGCATTCCAATGCAGTGTATTAAATGTTAAAACCTTATTAGAATCTATTGTTGAACCGTTGTTTACAGTATTGTCAGGTTTAGCCCTAAGAAGGGCTCTTTATTCTTTCCTTTTGTCTTTGTTATTCAACTACATTTTATTTTTGTGCTTTATAGAGGCATTTGCCAGCACTGTTGATCATTTAGCACTACCCAGGGAATAATAATAATAATAATAAATGCTTTATTGCCGGTAAACATTTTACAATATAATGAGCAAAAGTCAAAGAAAAAATATACATAAAATTACAATTACACGCTTAACAAAAACAAATTCTCTATCTTAACAAATTAACTTTGTCAAATCACATGTCATATATTCATTTAACCACTCTCCTCTTCTCTGCCACGCCATGGCAAGCCGTGTGCACAGACAAATGGACCCATCAGTAATAAGGTCTTGTGTTAAATGTATGGTTAGAACCCATAGTATTAAATTCATTAATATAAAGTCTTACATAAACTAAATTACAGAAAACATACAGGGCAGGCACAGTCATTATTTTTAGCCTAATAAAGCTTTTTTACAAGATTGCCTATCTGAAAGATGTTCTATAATTCTAATTGCCTTTTTTTGCCATAAAAACACACAATGAGCTAAGGTGGCATTGCCCCAGAGCCTAATACCATATAATGCTTGTGATTGAAAAAGACCAAAATACACAGTTACTAATATCTCCTTGCTAACACAAAACTTCAGCTTTCTCAATAAATAAATGACACGAGACAATTATTTACAAATATTTAATATATGGAGCTGCCATGTAAGCCTCTCTACAGTTAAAATATCCCTGCAGGAGCAGAGGAAATAAGAGATTACTTGTACAGACAGATTTTGGAAGAATAAGGAGAAACAGAAAACACCTAGTTATGTGCACTACAAATGTAATTTTTTCGTTTTTGGGAAGCTAAAGACAATTTTGTTACTTATATATCTATATAAAAAGAGAAATATTTATGGCTTTAACTTGAACGCCAAATTTGGAATGAAAGTTACTAATAATTACTATGTAAATTTAAAACGATACTCACCCTAGACGTACAAATCACTTCTCGTAGGTTAATATTCATCCAATTATCACAGCTGACTAAATGACCATTGTAAGTTTCGCCATTCTTTAACTCAACCAACTAAAAATATAGATAGACATCAATAGAACTAGTAAAAAATTATATATATTTCAACCAAAACAACCAGGTTATATATACCTTATATTATAGTAGCCTAAATTCTTATTTAATAAAAAAGTATGTTTTTAGAAAAGAAAAAAACAACAACTTACCATTGGATGGTTCTGAGCTGTTCTGAGTAATGATAACGGCAACTGTAAAACAAAATAATTTAATGAAGGTAAGATACCAGTACTTAATTCTACAAATAATTAGAATAAATAATCAGAAATCAAATGTGGTTTATAATCAATTCATTAAAAATCATATTTAATACAAGACGCACTTTATTGAAGAAACAAATAGCCTATAGACAATAATAACAGAGCTAAATGGGGCGCTAGAGTAAAAATTACTAGCTATAATACAGGTAAGCTAAGTTAATTGTTGATATTATCAATGTTATTCTGAACCCAATTTTTTTACATAGTCTTAAAGAGCACTACCCAATGAATAAGAAAACTAAATATAATATAACGTGTACGGCCATAAATAGGAATGCCCTAGCTGAAAGTTGAGATAGTGAGGTTAATTTATCGCTTCACATGTAAGACAAATATGGGATTGACTATTTATATATATAATATAACCTACCCTAATTTAACATATTCACAAAGTTATCGAGCATTATACACTGCCAAACCCAGATTTGAGGACAAACTAGTTTGTCAATTGCATGAGTATATTTGGTATATATGTAGAGTAGCTGGTACAGCTAATTTTGGTTAATTAAAAAAAAATCCTTTATTTAACACCTTACTTCTTAAGAATAAATTACTTTTTCAATAAGGAATTCATTTTTATACTGAAAAATCACACTTTAAAACTACGAAATGCATGTATTTATAGGTTAGAAATAATTGCAATTCTTCCCATTCACGTCTCGTACATTAGTAAAGAAATTGGAATGTTTATATCTCTGATCACAGATAACGTGAAATGATGTAATTCCTCCAACATTTCTTCCTAGTGGCTGCGAAATTATATTACCACACATATTAATTGAAGCAAGATTATTGACCTCACCAAACCTAAGACAGGTTTGGCCAGGTAGCTATATAGACACCTGGCTAAACCTGTCGTTTTATATACTGTATATATATATATATATATATATACTGTATATATATATATATACTGTATATATATATATATATATATATATATATATATATATATATATATAATGTATTTGTGATAGTAATGATGAATTGCACATGTATTAAACCCTATGGAATTCCCATTCTTATATCTACATAAACTATAAATATGTGGATTTTGTAGTTTTTAAATTGTGATTTTATAGTTAAAAAGTGAATTCCACTTTGAAAAATAATTTATTCTTAAGAAGTAAGATATGTAGTAAACTTTATTTTTTTTTTTAATTAACCAAAATTAGCTGTACTAGCTATTTTATATAATTATCATTTATTTGAATATATAACAAACATAACCTGGACTAACCTAACCTATTAGCAGAATTTTGGCTAAACAAAAAATGTACATTAGATTAAAGGTAAATTTAAACTTCTGAGAATGTTTCCGTCAACATGTAGGATATATATATATATATATATATATATGTATGGTCTGGTGGTATATATATATATATATATATATATATAGCCACCTTACCAGACTTACACTTAAATTTGAAAGAAAATTTTTTTGTGTGCTGTCCCAAGCTGTCACCCATCATGTACTAACCACTCTCAATGTTGTTTGACTTCGGTGATCTATAAATGCATTCAATTCAATAGTTTTGATATCGTGATTTTTCGGTGAAAAAGTTAGCTCTGCATTGAAAACTTATTTTATTATTAATAAATCAGAACATTATTTTTATTAAATCGCCAAAAAGACTGGTTGCAGTTACAGTAAACAATTACCTTATTTTCTTTTAAAATAACTTTTAAAGTTAATGTTTACATTCATTTTTGAACTTACAAATTCCCATTGCGATGTGTACAAATTTGATAATTTTGAATTTGTATTGTTTCAGTAAAAAAATGAATTTCACATTACAATATTGTATTACAATTTCAAAATAAGGTATGTAGGCCTATTATAAGATTACACAAATTTTATAAAATAATCTTTGCATTGACTTATCAAATAATTACTGTAGAATGTTATAAAATGAGATAAGTAAATTTATAATATATGTTTTTAGGTTAGGTTAGGGAGTGTATAGGCCTATATTAGAATCAATGTTTTGCTTGTATTAAAAAGAGTTGAAATTAAGATTGTAATATTGATAACATTAAGATCCTGGATTTTTAATACAGAGACGAACGTGTGATCCTACAATTCACAGTTCTTAGAGCGTGACTTATTAGTATTGTAAATTATTTCTTGATAAGTTGTCACCTAAGAATTGATAAGTATCCTATAATTGAATACAACCTTAACTCTAAAATTATAAATGTCAAAAGTCTCACACTGTATAAACCTAACTTATGTATTTTATAAATAAATATCACTTCAAATACGTTCAATTCTGAAAGATTAGGATATGTGCTATTTAATTTATTTTTGTTCTAGTAATATTAAAATTAAATGAATATAACATATGCTGTCTGATAGGTAATGCAAATAGTCCATACTTTTAAAGAAATGAATGACTGGTATGATAATAGAACCATCAACCTGATACTATCAAAACCTGATACTATCAATACTATCAATTGAGATGAGGGAACCTCTGGGTTTTTAGACTAGGCAACATTCATAATTATTTTTGTATCCCTAATATAGAATAACAAGAAGGTGAACATTGTTAAAGAGAGCTAGACCAATGTTAAAACTTTATTACTTTTAAAATCAACGATTTCTATGATAGTAGGCTATATATTATCCTTCATGATGAAACATGTTTGAAAGGATTAAATTTATCATTAGTATAATCTACAATAATTTTTATTTTGACCAAAAACTAAGTGAATGTATTAAGTTTTAAGTGAAGTTATAAATTCACAAAGATAACAAACTATTTTTTTTCCCTGAAATCCGGTTTAGCCGATAAAATATTTACTCCTTGGTTTAAAAATACTGAGAAATATTGTATTCAGTTTTTTTTACAGATTTCACAAATGAAAATTGAAAACTATTACATGTCACTATTATTCAACTAAATATGACGAAAACATGTTAGGCTTTGACAGATTTGCGCAAATTATGATGTGCAATTATTGACTGATAGTGTTAGCCTGTTTGTCAGTAACAAGAAGCAGGAAATTAACCTTAGTTTGCACTGATTTTCTCGATTTTGAGCTGGACATTTCCTATTATGGAAATATAATATATATACAGTATATATATATATATATATATATATATATATATATATATATATATAGAGAGAGAGAGAGAGAGAGAGAGAGAGAGAGAGAGAGAGCACCTCAAAATGCTTGAAAACTGTCTTCTTGAATAGCTTGTTTTTGATATAAAAAATGGATTTCGACCATTGAAAAGTGTAAATCGTGGTATAGGAAGATGTCATTTTATGTACATCAAATTGTCAACATTTAACTAGTAAAAAGCTTGTGGCAGTCGATTGCACAGTTACCAAATAAATTAAGAGTAACAAAATTTTCTAAAGTTTTAACCAGCAATCTGTTTCTTTGAAAATATTACACTGCATAATTACATGATGAAAGTTTAAATATTGTTATTTAATGAACTAAAATACTTGCCATTGTACTCTATAGTGTAACTCCTTTAAAACGAATAACCAACGTTCTAGCAAATTCCAAAATAGTAAGTAATGACCGAAGTAAGGTTATGTTTATAAGATGTTCAAGTTCAACAATCTTTAATATCAAAATAAAAATACAGGGAAGATTACTTGTTCCCACTGCCTTTGTTATTTAGTCAATTTTTTTTAATGGCGTTCTTCGTCCATCTCATCACCTAACTTCACAATAATGTCTCATATATGACTATCCCAATTTGCTTTTTTCCCTTCTTTTTTGCCTGTATTCTAATTTATCTTATGCGGTCCCTTAAGTTCCAGAGTTCTTATTGATTTTTGTAATAGCAGATGTTGTTTAAATATATATTTTTTAACACAACAAACTTACAGTTTCTTAAACAGACGCACTTTACTTTTATTGTTTACTTTAACCCTTTTGGGCACAGCAGTTCAAAAATTACGAAAAAAAAATTTTAATGTATATTTCAATTGAAATAGGTCTAAATAAGACAAAGCATTTTTATATATAAATAGCACATGTACACGATCATGTACAAAAGTACTCAAGGAGTGTAAGAAATACACCAGTTTAATTAACATAAATCATTGGAAAATTGTAGAAAAATGGCGTTATTTCAGAAATAATAAAGATATTATGAAGAAAATGTTATATTTAAATTTTATAAATTTATAAAAGGAGTATTTAGGAAATGTGAAACAATTTAAAGCACTTGTGGTCTTTGGACATTATTGTGTGTTTGCTTTAGTTGTAATCTTAAGGCTTTTTTAAGGAGTGATATTAAATTAATGTTCAAAGACTACATTTGGCTTTGTCTGAGAGGTAATTTTGTTTTATATAAAGTGCTTGATATGTTAGGTTTGGGTTTTGAAAAAGGGATTAACATGGTTAAGGGTGTTTGGGTTTAGTTATCATTTTTAATACTCTTTTCGGAATTCACAAAATCATATGGAGTATATGGATTTTGGTGATGGACTAGAACGAGTATTGTTATTATTAGATTTTAAATTTGGAAAGTCTTTGTAATTCTTTAAATCAGCTGGATTGGTGGCTATTTCTGTAAACCATTTTTTTGAAATTTTTTTGTGAGGTGCCTTTTAGTATTGTATGTGATGGGGGAAATTTGATTGCTGAATATACTTCTCCCCTCTCCCCAATTGGCGCAACCAATAACTCAGCTTACCAATGGTATTTTTAATTATTGTCTCTTCGAAATTGGAATAACTTTTTACTTCTATGTTTAACTTGTATCCGTTATCTTATCTGTGATGAAGTACTATCATCTTTTTAACGGTTTTATTATTAAAATACATTACCTATTTACTATTTTGGTTCAATTTGGTTGTTTGTAGTTAGTTGTAAAGTGTAATAGTTTGAATTGTAGACCAAGGTGTACAGAAACTTCAAGTGAGCTTCAAGAATAATATCTCCCACAGAGTTCGATTTTAGATTGTACAGGTCATAATTATTTTGTGAAAGTATAGTTCAAGTGCTTTTTATTTTTGATGAAGTGAAATATATTGTGATAAATATTTACTGTTCTGTAGGCTACATAGCCTCAGTGCTCAATTAACCCTGCTCTTAGATTTTGAATTATAAGAAGTAAATAAAAGCAGTTGACACTAGCCTGCTTCAAACAAATAATGGCCAATTTTTCAGTTAGTAATGAATTTGTTCAAGGGAGTGTAGAAAAAAGTTTGCATGAAGAATTTGTGAAAAATCTAAATGGTACCACAATCGAAGAAACTTTTTTGACACTATACTCAGCACCTTTGTTCTCGTTTATTTCTGTAGTTTTTGTGAATACGTTGGTACCAAACTTGCTTTATCATGACACACATTTATTAGCCCCATTGATCAGAGGTTTACTACTATTTTTTGTTGAACTGTTTCTCATCATTGTTCCTTTGATTCTTACATATACAGTTTTGTCAGAATATGTAGGTTTAACATTATTTGTTTGTTTGTTTTTAAGTTTCTATATCATTATCATTCATGTAAGTGTACCAGAAGGTGGAACTTTGTATTGGAATAAACCTAATTTAACTGACATATTTTCAGTTACTATTAAAGGTCAGAATCGATCTTATATAACAAATTTCCGTTCTCTTATAAATGTTATAACAGCAATTTGTATTTTAGCTGTTGATTTTAACATATTTCCTAGGCGTTTCGCCAAAACTGAAACATTTGGATATGGATTAATGGATATTGGTGTTGGAATGTTTGTTGTTTCAAATTCTATAATTTTAAAATCACATTCACAGGGAAATAAACTCAAAATTATTTGGAACACTTTATTAGGAAGTTCTGTTTTGTTTCTTTTGGGATTGATACGATATTTTACAATAAGTCAAATAAATTACCAAACTCATATTACAGAATATGGAGTTCACTGGAATTTCTTCTTTACCCTTGCTTTAACACAACTGCTATCTAGAGCCATATTATTATCTGAGGCATTGTTTAGAAAGTGTTACCTAATATCAGTGTTTTTAATTATATTTCACCAGCTGACTCTATTTTATGGACTCCAAGATTGGGTTCTAAATGAAACTTCAAGAAATACTTGGATGGATGCAAACAAAGAAGGACTTGTTTCATTAACAGGTTATGTTGGCTTATACTTGGCAGGTGTTGCAATTGGTAATTTTATAACATCCATACGGCCAACTGTGAAAAGTGAATTAAAGTTGATTGGAAAGTTAATATTGTTTACTATAATATTTTATTGTATAACACTTTACTTGAATACTGCCTTTCCTGCTTCTCGAAGATTAGTTAATATTACCTATATAACATGGGTTGTTGGGGTCTGTATACTGATCTTGTCTATATGCAATTTTATTGAAATTTTGTCAAAATGTTTACTGAAGAATATGTCTAACAAAGAGTCTGACTATTTTGTGCCAGTAATATTAGAAAGTGTTAGCTATAATGGTTTGCTATTCTTTTTATTAGCCAATATTATGACTGGCCTGGTAAATATTACATTGATGACCATATCTATGGAAGTTTTGAGCAGTTTATTTGTTCTGTTTGGCTACATGGTTATACTTTGTGGCATTACAGAAATCCTGTACTACAATAATTTGAAAATCAAATTTTGGTAAGTCTAATAATGAAAGACAAAAAGAGATATAATAAACAATATCTATGAACTTTTTTAAAAGGCTTACATTGGTATTAATAGCATTGAATAACTTCTTACTATTTGAAATTAGACATTATGGTTAATAGTTTTATTTTACAGTTGTGTATGGTAATTATTTAATTTATAATTATTTTGTTGACAGTAAATGGATAAAAATCAGGATAAAAAACGGTAACAGTCACTACATTTAGCAGGAGTTAATTCTAGGTACGTACCTTTATTAATTCTTGGAAATGAAGACTCCAAAATTATTAAGGTAAAATTTAAATTGGGCGTTAGTTTAATTTAGATATTGTATTGCTTCAGTAGGCTATACTGTAAGTAAATTAAAAGGTTTTAATTTTTATATATTTAATTGGTTACATTTAATTATTTGATGTGCTTAGAAGTCTTACAAAATGTGTTTAGTTCCGTTTACATTCTAGTTTTGAGTAGGCTACTTTAAATGACAATAATGTTATCAAGTCATATCATCATATACTCAGCACCGTACTATACTACTGTTATAGTTAAGGAGTCTGTAATCAGTCGCATATCAATTAAATATGAGTATATTACATCGTAATTAGTGTAAGTAAGTGTATCTAGCTTACTGAGGTTTTTTTGTAGTAATAACTCTGTAACGAGGCTTCGGGTTTTAAGAACTAGTGGTTGCATATCTACATTCCACTGATTAAATACTTTTATAATTAAAATTAAAATTTGCATATTTTGAAATAATAAGGTGAATGGGTAGGATTTATATGTATATTGATATAATTTCCATAACTAGCACTTTATTTTCAACAATACAATATTTCAGTGACTTGATTATTGTCTTCAGCTGTTTTTAGGGTACACGAGCTTTGTAAATTTCACAAATGAAGATGATAGCATACTTATCTTGTTAAGAGTAAAGTGTTATTTGTATATTTTTTCATTTGAGGATATATAAGTATTAAATTAACAAACCCTGTTACTGAGTATGTGAAATGCATTTAGGTGTGTTTAAAAAAGTAGCCTACTGTTGGGCTAATCAAAAATGATGACAATCTATTTTTAAACATCAATTTTAAGTAATTGGTTGTAGCGCGGAACTAATTTCTGCATATCCTCCAGAATGATGCCAACTATGAAGACAGCCAATGTTGCACAACACTTTTGACATCTTCATCATGGCAATGATCGGTAATGGAACAAGTGAAAGTCACATGGTGCTAGGTCAGGGGGAGGGATGATCCTTTTTTTTTTCTAGTCGAATTATGTAACAAATTATTGTTTGTACCTGTGTGTACTTTCTTGAAAATAGCTGTGTGTGTGGCCAAGCATTATCCTTGATTTTTGTTTTGGATTGTAAGGCGAAATCTTTAAAGTCTCACAATAAGATACAACATTTATTATAGTACCCCGTGGCAAGAAATCAAATAGCAAAACTCCCTTGTTGTCCAAAAAAAAAAATGCATGTAATCACTGGGTTTACTTGAATTTCTGCTTTATTTTGTGCTCTACTGGGAGCATTTTTGACACCCAACCTGAGCATAATTTACAATAATTTAATCGATGTTACACGGAGAGCAGTACTTGAAATTTGTGGAAATTCACAAGAAAGTAATGAAATCATAAACCTTTTGTTCTTACAAAGTTTTAACTTTTGAGCTACACCAAATCATCATTAATGACAGATGGTCACCCACTCCAACAATTATCACGTTTTCCCACCATTTTTTCATCATCCCATCAGTGCATATTCTGAATAACTTCACTAATGTGGTGTTGGATCTATGCTAGTTTTATATTTCTTGTTTTCAAAAAGTGGATAATTATCCTTAGTTTACAGTCAGTGAAACTGTAAAGAATATTACTTCAATAGCTGACTACATCTAGGAGTTTTACCATGCATGAACGCTTAAACAGTCGGAAGTATTCTAGTTGTTACATTGGGAAATGGTACTTACTTTCCGAACAAGCACTGTACATAGGTAGGCTTTTCATTTCAGAGTGTTATTAAAGATTTTTTATTTCCTCAATATTTTATAAACCAAATATCACATCATCTGGATAAGTTATAGTGTATTATAACAATCAGCTATGTATTGTCATTGCATATTATTTTGCACTAATTTAACTAATAAACATGTTTTAAAAGTAAGTTAGTAACTTAAGTCAGTTTTGTTTGTTTTAAGTATATCCCTGTATGTTTAATTGCTATAATATATATTATTGATTAACTTAAGATTGTAATTAAAAAAATAAATGTTTAAGTAGTTTACTTTTGCTATTGGCAAAACTGATTATTAATGGGGAGTGTTCTGTACACAACTCTGCCAGTTTCATTGTTATTTGATGCTGTGATAATAGTTGTGCCAACCTCAATAGTTGGAAACTAGCAATCTAAAAAGACAAATTTAATATATCTGCTTCAAAGGGTCACCTTGGTAAGGAAAGGAGGGTCGACCATATCTATAGCTATGTTGATTATAGTTATTACTATATTGCTCTCAGTTAGATATTATTGTTTTGTTACTTTTAGTTTTACATTGTTTTATAAATAAAGAAACTAGAAAGGGTGTTTGCCCCATCGGATAATGTTTAGAAATTTTTAAATATGTTTAGTGTCAACAAATATATCTTCTTTAAAAGGTTTATTTTAATTTTTTTAATGTCAAAATTATAGATATACATAAACGTAGGACAATAGAAAATAAATATTACACACCTAGCCTATATAAAACAATCAAGAATAGCTCCTTTTATAATTTTTTGGTGACATCTTTCGCTGCCATAGGCAAGATCATTAGGCTAACTATTAACATTCACCTGCCAATTTCATTGTTATTTGATGCTGTGATGATAGTCGTACCAACTACACTATCGTAATATGTTGTACATTGAACAACGTGTACATATGCACAAAAACATATTTTTAACTCGTATACTATGGACGTCAAATTACTATAATAAAATAACATAATATCAGAGCTCTGTATTGACCAGTTGGTTAATATTAATGAACTAATGTTTCTCTTTTCTGTTATACACTTTGTCCTGTGGAAAGATTCTCATTCAGACATCAACTTTGTCTTCTGGTTTTCAAATATTAGGCCTATGTTGTATGTAGGCTACAGTTAGAAGTGAAATTCAATTTATCATTAATATGTTGCTGGGCTCATTCTTGTAATGTTTATAAATTTCAAATTCTACCATGGTTTTCATTTTGTGTCCTTTCTTCATTTTACAAAATATGGTCATTTTTTTTTGTTATATTTTAGCTATATTGATTGTTTATTAAATGTTTACTATATATGGAGTTAGTTGTATTTATGTTCTTAAAAGTTATAATATGGCTCAAGGTTTATAGACAATAACAATTGAAGATGATGACATAGCCATTGAAATGTCATTGTGTTGTTTTAATTACTGTTAATTGCAAATTTCCTATAAGTTTTGCTCAATATTTTTAAGTATATTATAATTAATAATTCGCTATTATGTTAATTTCTTTTAGTCACTCGGCAGTTGTGTGTTAACAATGCGTATAAAACTGTACATACCATTCCTTGATCTAGAGATTCCCACCAAAGGCAATTGTCAACTTAAATCGCCACTAACTATACTGTACTTTTTATTAAAATTATTACTACAGTCAAAGTCATGTCTATTAGTCGCTTGTAAGAAACATTTCAATGCATTTGTTAGTCAAAATACACTTTCATACTATAGAATTATATTATTAATTTTCTAAAATAAGTGTTTTGTATGGATAGGAACAGGAGCTTACGTTAGAAAGTACTTGATATTATCTTGCAGTACACATCTAGAAAAATGTAGTTACTGTTGATTCATTCAATCTTCTCAAAATGGGTTGCAGCTGTTTCACGATTAATTGCATTTATCGAAAACTGCACACAAAACACTTTTTAAAACTCATAAATATGGAACACTTATATAGTTATATTATTATCTTCATTGCTAAGAACAGCTTTAGGCTATTATAAATAAAACATAAATTGTTTAAAAATACTGTACGGTTAGTTTGCAACCTATATGACACAATATAATTATCTGTTTCTTATTTATACTTTTTTAAAGATGTTTTGTGTACAGTATTTGATAATGTGATTAATTATGAAATATCCAACATATTTTGTGAAGATTGATTTTTATGTTGTGAAATCTAAACATAAGCTATGTCCTCTATTAAACTCCAACTTAAAATAAGTGTGTGTTGTTCTTAAGTTAGTTTTTGTAAACAAAATGTAATTTTAAACAAATGCGTTAAAAGTAACAAGGTTTTGTGTTGTGTGATTTTAAATTTTTCTCTGTTATTTGTTTTTGTAATTTTCTATTTGTGTTTTAAGTCTAATGTAAGTTTATTATGTGTGTACCATTTAAATTTTCTTCATTGTCAAATAATTTTGTTTCTAGGCCTAGGAGTTTATTTATTTTTTTCCATAAAACAATTTCTTAAAACACTTTTTATGAAAGTAGAGAAAAATAAGTACTTACATGATGTTACATTGTTAAATATGCCAATGTTCATGTTTCAGTTTTAATAAATTCTTGTCCAAAGTATACTTCTTTATTATAATTAAAAAACTCCCTTCTTTTTGTTTTGGAAATTTGTGCGAAAATATATAGAAATAAAAGATAGGTGGCTGGATGTCCAAAATTTTTTTTCAAATGTACCTATAAAATTTATTTTGAAATTTCTTTCATTAAATTTTATCACCATGAAAATACCATTATTATTTTTTTTTTTTAAACTTGTATTTAAAAGCCTGAAAGCAAATTGTTTTGATAGTTAAATATTTATTTAAACCATACAAGTAAAAAATATAATTAAAAAAATATAAATACTGTCCTTTTCTACTCTTTGTTTATCTCAAATGTTGCAAGGGGTTTAAGAAACCTTACAGTAATAAACTTTTAACTAGTTAAACGTTTTAAGTTACAACTAGGGTTATAATAAAACATGTACATTTTTTCTTACATGGAATAAAAAGCTATTAAAAATTATAGCAACTTAGTCGCTTTAAAAAAAAATCCAAGTTGGTTTGAAAACGTCCACCAAATTAATATGTAATGAAAGTTGGTTGAAAACGTTCATCAAAGTTACTTAAGAAGTTGGTTTGAAAACATCCATGAAATTAATATAAATTCATACAACTTTGTTTGATAATTTTATTTAAAAATATGTCTTTTTTTAGAAATTTTGCAGTCTCTACATTTACTTTGTTTAAAAATTTGTACAAATAACAAGGAAAACTAATTCAGTTTATTCCTCATTTACATTTCATGGATTTTTGCCTAATATTCCATGTTTAAAGGTAACATTGTCAACAGTGCCTATGCTGTAAGTTTTATTGGTAAAACTGTGTCAGTTGATAGGACTAGAAATATCTCCTGCCTAAAAAGGATATGCCAAAGTTATTTTTACTGTGATGAGTTTTGAAGTATTGTATAATAAATATGAAATATTTATAGTTATATTATCTTCAATACTAAGAACAGCGTTATGGTATCATAAATAAGACATAAATTGTTGAAAACACAGTACGGTTAGTTTACTACCTGTACAGCACAATATAACTGGATTTCTTATTTTTGCTTTTTAAAAGATGTTTTGTGTACAGGGTTTGATAATGTAATTAATTGTAAAAGAGTTAACACATTGTGCGAAGACTGATTCTTATGTCTGTAAGAAAAATTATTATTAAAATATTATCAGTTTATCTTCATCCGAGATTAGTAATAAAAATACTATGAGCTCACATCAGTTTACTACACGAAGAGACCAATTTTTTTATACTATTGTAAATCGTTCAAATGAAAGTTTTAATTTCAAAAATATGTTAAAGAAATTGTTAAACTTTATATAAAAACCTTTTTAAACATTTTTTAAAAACATTTTTACATGATCAAATCAAATTTTGTTTTAAGTAATTTTCTTAGGGAAATCAGTATATTAAAATAAATAAAAAATCATCTAAAATCTATAAATGTCATGTCAACTTTGGTGAGCATTTTATATTAAAAAGTAATTGCAAATAAAGATTGTCATTTTTAAATGATTTGATCGTTATAATATATATATATATATATATATATATATATATAGTTTATCGAGATATTATAAAAATCTTTTTCATTTCATGTTTTGGACTTTGGGCTAGGTCTCTCTAATAGCTATTTGCCAAAGGGGGATTAGTTAATATACTTGCTATATTTATATAAATATGTGTTGTAGTAAATATTTATAAGTACAGTTGGTCCTTTCTATAATGGACTAATTGGGGGGTGGATGATGTCTATTGGCTGTTATATCGAAATGTGACATGAGTAGGCCCATATTTCACCTCACTTTTTATTTGAGGATATGATGGAAACAAAAGAAGCAAAATTTCACTTGCTTCTTGTACAGCACAGCCAAGGTCCTTCACGATTTTGACACATGTCAAAGTCAATTGTAGTTCCAGTTGTGAATAGAGTGGAAACAAATATTTCTGGATTTCTCTCATTGGTCGTTTCTCATGTTGTACACTAAGAAGCTCATCTAGTTTGTAACTATGTTAGTTTTGTTAGTTCATTGATTTTTGGGGAAAAATAACAATCATAAGTTAAACAGGTGATAGAAATAGGTATGTACTGCACAGTCAACTGCCATGCAAGCTGCTAGAGCTGTTGCCATGACAATGTTGTGTCACTGGTGGTTGGTATGGCGATTGAGTGTTGAGTAATTTTATGTTGTAGATCTATTATGAAATGTCAACAGTTTTCTGTCAGAGGCATTTTTACTAATATTATTAAAATTTATGTAAGTTTTTTGTATAGAATTACGATAGTTATACAATTGTAATATTTTGTCAACAGTTGAATAAAAGAAATGAAATTTTCATGTGGTGTGCAGCACGTTAAAAGGTAGTCTGTTATAGTGAGGATCAACTGTATATTAAATTTAATGTTTCACCTGTTAGATTTTGCGAATAAAACTGAATTAAAAGTAATAGTTTTGTTATGTATAAATAAGTGTTTTCATGTGTAAACACTTGAATCAATTTCACTTATTTATTAAATTTGTCTTACTCTATAAAAATGGACAGTTTTGTGTTATGAGTTTGTTCATAACATTATTTTTTTTTATTGTGTGGGTTTGATTTTTTACTTGAAGTGTTTTGATAATTTTCATATTATTATATTTTATTTTGTATTTGTAATGTGTTTTATCAGTTGTGAAAAATATATTTTCATAAAGTGTACTGTGTAATAATTTTTCTTGTCACCATTAACAATTCAAAGTAACTTTAAAAATTGAATGGATTGTTGTATATATATGGTTTTCGTTTTCTTTTTTTACAAGTGCATGTGAGGATGTGGATTATTAAAATTCTCTTCAATTTGTTTGTTTTGAAAACATTTGGCTACCAGTGGGCATATTTTGACATTTATAAAAACAAATACAAAACTCGTTGAATATATTATTATTATTATTATGGATATATAGTGTTATTATAGTGAATGGATATAGTAGGATTTAACATATAACTAGAAGTATGAATCAAAAAGTTTTAAATTTCCTAACCTAACCTAACTTAAATTGTTAACTTGTTGCAGGGCCATTTTATAGCCTTGTAATATATTATGTTGTTTATTTTCATTTTTGTTATTTGGTTTATGTTTTTTTATTGTTTTTAATGTGTTATTTATAAGTTTGTAAACTTGTAGCATCTTCTTGCTCAAATTTTTAAAGCCGATAATGACCAAAATGGTTTTTCGCTTATGATACACAAAAAATTCATATTTAATACATGTATCGCAGAGGTTAAAATAATATATTGTCAGAGGTCTATGGTTCTGTGTTGACTGGTTGATTAATACTAGTGACCTTAACTGATCATCATGGAATGATAGTCTAAATATATGGCCTGATGATGTTCTTGTTCATGGCAGCAGAACAACTACAGTAGCTAAAACAATTTGAATGAAACAGAGCTACTTTTGAGTTAGGAAAGTTAGTAGCCTCCCAGTAAAGTCAAGATAAGTTTGCCTCTTGTCGAAAAATAGGATTGAGTACAGTGCAGATGATCAGTATTCGTTGTATGGTAAATAGTACAATCCTTTGAGATCTTAATGCGAGACAGTCATGTTTGGTGCAAAGTCTAGACGTTGGTACAGATTCTTTTCTGGTGTCTTGTTTGTTTTCCACAATCTCTTATACTTTCCCATTTTTTTGCCTCTTGTCTGTTCCTTTGTTTATTTCCTACAAGGTTCTTGGATTTCCTGTGATATCAGATTCTTGACTGACTGCTAATCCAGAGGCGTAACACTAGAGAATTTGTTCACATTTCTTAGTATCTCTGTGCACTCATTGCTCGGGACCCCCTCCCCACACGGCCTAAAATACACTGGAATACTATATTTTTCTGTAGAGATTTTAACCATTAGTGGAAATATCTAATAATACCATATTATATATTATTTCTAATATGGAAGGGCACATTTGTAGGTTCAGATTTATTTACTGTACACTGTCCTACCAGGTCGTTGGGTCACTTTAGAGTCATTCACCTTGTTTACTCATCTGACTCAAGATATAAATTAATTAATGTCAATAATGGGCTCTTATTAACTCTAACATTTGACCTACAGTACCATGTAGTTATTACAATATTATACATTAATAATTATTTTTTTCTTATAGTAGCATCCATCTAGTTTTGTACAATTTAAATTCGTTATTTTAAAGTTACATTGCAAAATAATGAAAATTTAAACAGTACTTTTACTAGATAAAAATTCATTTATTGACACAATAAAGTTGAAAATATTTGTAAAAGTTATTACATATAAGCAAAATTATGAAATTTTCTTTAAGGATTATGAAATTTTTGTTCAGTCTAATGGACACTTGTTCAAAACAATCACTTTTTAAAAATTCAGTAACCAAAACATGTGGTGATATAACAAAAGGAAAATAGTTATATCACTAATATTGTATTATAATTTGATATAGTTTAATAAATTCTATTTGTTTTATAGGTATGTTTAATGCTCTATATACAAGACTATTGTTTGCTGCTAGCTTATGATTTATGGCGTGATAGGATGTTGAATAGATGGTGTGATCAGTTTGAGTGAGCTTTCTGTAAATATTGAATCTAAGGTTGTTATTATTTTTCATGATCTTTTATTACTACAATATTTCTTCCTGGTCTCTCTGTAGTGTATGTTATGTATATATATAATGAATATGAATATGAATTCATATTCAAATGAATATGAAGTATATACCACATTAGAATGCAAATACACTACGGACAGACAGAGGTTTCTTTGTCAAATCCCCTTCACCGTTGATTGAAATTTTTTTGTGAAATCCAAAGATTCAGTATAATCGGAAATAATCATTTAACAGAGAGATAAACACTGGACTGCCCAAGGTCATGAAGAGTGGGCGACATGTGTGCGCAACTCTAGACAACCTATAAATACGGACTTCATTTGCTTCAAAATCATTCTGCTTCATAGAGTCACTTACCACTCCTCTCTCTTTCTCTTGCTGCTCTTGTTACCTAAATTCTTTTATTTTCTTTATTGTTCTTTAACTGTCTTTGCTTTCATGGTCTGTAGACTGATCCCGGCAGCACGGACACCCCGTTCGGTATCTGAGGGCTGATCCCGGCAGCAACACGGGCTTCCCTGTTTGTTGTCTAAAGTCCCTCCAGGATGAACGTTTCAACCTCCGAGTGGACTGTTGGCTGATCCCGATGGCATTCTACCTCATACGTTGTCATAGTTAAGATAAATAAAAAGGAAAAATAGGTGTTGTGAAACCACAACTGATCCAAAATAGTTTTCATTATACAATTATAATCAAAGATATAAATTGAACATTGATCTTTCATCTCATGAACTATTTTCAACTTTTCAAATGATTTAAAAAAATTTTTTTATGATAGTGTATGTAAGTTAATAGTTGAGGAGTCAAAGAAGTATGCTATACAACAAAACACTACATTAGATCTTTCTATTGAATAGTTGCGTGGTTTTATTGATATCATAATCCTCATGAGATTTCGTGTACTTTCATCAGTGAGGGTATATTGGAGTGAAGATGAAAATTTCCACATTGAAAAAATCGCAAAGGTAATGATAATAAAGAGGTTTCTAAAAATTCTGAGGTTTATTCATTTGAATGATAATTCAAAAGTAATAAAAGAGGAACTCCCGGTTTTGACAAACTAAAAGGTTAGGCTACTGTTAGATTATATAAAAACCAAATACATGCTACTGTTTTTTCCATTCAGACACCTTGTTATTAATGAGAGTATGCTAGCCTTCTAAGGAAGAAGCAATCTTAAATAGTACATGCCTAAAAGCCTATCAAAAGAGGTTATTAAATTTGGGTTTGTATTTGTTCAGAACAAGGTTTAGGTGAACAACTGACTTTAAATGTAGCTGCACCTTTTATGGGACATGGGCACTCTCTTTATTACAACTTTTTTCGTTCAGTGCGTTTGATACACAAACTTCATTTGCCCCCGGGATGATACTAACTACAAGAGTTAAGTATATGATAGATGACATAAAAGATGATAAAGACATCCCTACTCATTCTCATGACTTTGCGCAGTGTGAAAAAGTAGGTGTAGTAAAATAGGCAGATAGAGGGGAAAAATAGTCTTAGTGAATTTGAACATATGTAACCCATCAGAAATAACTACTGTAGCAAGAGTAACCCTTGAAGAAGGAGATTGTGTACCATGCTCTGTTGCAGAAGCCCGGTACAAGTAGATGGGTGGTGTAGACAGGTTCCACCAACATATTATGGCAAACTATACAAATTGTGCAAAAGTCTAAGAAATAGTAAATAAAGCTGTTGGATTATTTCCTAGATTCAGTAATAGTAAACAGCTATTTCATGTAAGCTCAGTGAATCATGATTGTAAAGTGAAGAGCTAAAACCCTATTTCAGCTCTAAAGGTCAGGTTCAGAATGTTAAATGAGTTTATCAGATCATTTTCATCAAAGAAAAGAAAAGATTAAATACTTGAGAGTTGTAAAGATATCAAAGTAATGATCCAACAAGAACATGATACCGTCAAGAAGATCATACGGATTTCAAATATTGATGCTCATCTACTGGAGAAATACAGAAATATCGAAGATGTACTTATTGCTCAATAAAGGCAAAACAAAAAAAGAAGGATTATAAAAATATGCTCCACATGTAATGTAGCTTTGTTCAAACAGTGTTTCATAGTTTTTCATAACACTCATAAGTTGTATAAAAATCTACGTTCATCGTACCTTTTCTTACTTATCTAATACTGTACTATCAATATTTATTTAGAATGATTATCATATTCAATATTTTAATAAATTGTATCTTATTTTGAAATTACAATATTTATAACAATGTTTCTTTAATTAAAAAATTCAGTTGTAATTGTATGATTATTTCACATTTCCCAAAGTGCGAAATATTTGTCCCAATGAAACTCATATAACTTATAAAAAAAAGTCAATGTTATCTTCTTCATCTTTATGGTGCGTGCATCCAGCCTCAGGTAATTCCGACCACACGGTGTCTCTCATACACATAGCTAGCCAGTCTCCAGTAGGTGGGATCAGTCAGAATTCGTCCAAGAGTGCAATTAGGTTGGAGTCTTCTCCTCAGCTCATCTCTGACATCCGATCTGATGATACAATCAAGGAGGATGTGTTGTAGAGTTTCTTCTTCTATCTGACATACAAGACACAGGGGCGACTCAGAAAATTGGAAACAAAAAAAATAGGACTGTGTTACAATATGTCCAGTTCTAGCTCTTGAGGCGAATGTTGACACGGACCTGGACAAGTTCTTGTAGATGACAGTGTTGTTTGGTTCTTTGAGGAGACCGTAAAGATGGCGACCCGTCAGTTCATTCCTCCATTGCTCCACCCACCTGTGTCTCAGGATTCTGTGAGATGCAGCGTACAAGAGGTAGTTCTTTAGATGGTATAGGATGCATATTGGTGGCTGCCTTCGCTATTTCATCAGCTTTCTCATTTCCCTGAAGTCCGCAATGACTCGGTATCCATTGAAAGAAAATCTCCTTGTCCGTGGACAGATTCAGGAGTTCTAAAATCTCTTGGACTCTGTGGTAGTAACTTGAGGGCCTATATTGTTGGAGGAGTTGTAATACGCTTTTAGAGTCGCTGAGTATGCATATCTTTTTACTTTTTACAGTTATGCAATGAGCAACCGCTGCGTTGATGGCCAGTAGTTCAGTGTCGGTACTGGAGCTTGAATTCGCTGGGACAAAGAAGGACTCGCCTGAAGTAACCGGCTCCAGATTTTGATTCTGTGGAGTTCAATAACCCATCAGTGTAAATCCTATAGTGACTTTCATATCTTGAGTGTATAACTTCAAGGGCGGCAGCTTTTTGCATTTCTATAGGGTCGTTTTTAGATGTCAGTCCTAGGAGGTCTAATTCGATCTTTGGTGGTTGAAAGTTCCATGGTGGGATGCAGTTGACAGTAGGGTAGGGTATTGGGGTCATGTCCGATGCGTTTATCATCACAGTTGTCCGGTAATTAAAGGAAGCTTTGTGATGAGCCTCCTGTGGGTCTGGTCTGAGGGCTGGAAATGATGTAGGGAAAAGATATGTGAAGAAATTTGTGCCAGACTACTTTCTGAATGTATACTTCCAGAGGCTCCACATTGAGCTCAATTTCCATGGCTCGTATTGGAGTTGTTTTTGGGCATCCTAGGCATATTCTAAGGGTTGAGTTTTGGATTGTATTTAATTTGTTTAGATGTGTTTTTGCAGCAGAGCTCCAAATTTCTGCTCCGTACATCATTTTTGATTAGATGAATGATACAAAGAACCGCCTCAGCATGAAAGTATCTGCTCCCCATGCTCTACTAGCAACAGCCTTAAGCAGATTTAATCTTTTTATGCATTGTATTGAGGTCTGTTGGATATGGTTCTTCCACAAAAGTTTGGAGTCCAGAGTGATTCCAAGTAGCACAGGTATTGGTTTTCTTCTGCATTGCAGTTCTGGTACAAAATGCTTGAATGAGTATTTTCTTGTGAAAAAAGTGCATTCTGTCTTTGTTGAGGAGATTGACATGTTCCACTTTTCTGTCCATACATTGAGAGCATTTAAAACAGCTTGCACCTGCCATGTGGCTTGTATTGGGTCCTTGTTAGAGCTCCATATTGTTATATCGTTGGTGTAGACACAGCTGTCTGTTGTGTTAGGCAGTCACCAGCATATCACAGAGTGAAATGTTGAACAGGGCCGCACTCAGAACAGATCCTTGTGGAACTCCACTGTTGATTGCAAGTTCATCTGAGAGTATATTATTAACTTTTGTTTTGATTTTACGGAGTTTTAGAAAGTTCTGAAGATACTTTAGCATCTTGCCTCTAATTCCAATGAGTAGACAATGCAGTAGGACTGTGGTAGGGGTACTTTGTCAAAGGCCGCTTCCAGATCCACTATTACAGCTACTGTTGTGCATTCGTCCGAGAAACTTTTATAGATTGACTCTGTGAAATGTAGAAGAGTGTTTGTTATTCCTCTTCTTGGTCTGAACCCGAACTGCCTTGAGTGTAGCTTATTTCCACTTTCCAATCTCCATACCAGCCTTTTGCTGAACAACCTCTCCATCAATTTTCCCAGACAAGATGTTAAAGAGATAGGTCTGTATGATTCAGGTACGTCTGGATCTTTTGTTGGTTTCAGAATAGGTATGATGATGGCTTGCTTCCATCTTTGTGGATTGTTACCTGTATTCCAGATGTTGTTGAACAGGATGAGTATTTCATCAAGAGGTTGTTGGGACAGGTTCTTCAACATGCATTGTCAATGTTGTTATGATCTTTAGAATTAAAATTAAAAAAAAAAAAAAAAATGAAGGGAGGTAAAATCAAAGTAAAAAATTATTTATCATTATAACTGCTCGTTACTAGAACATGTTCTATGAAAAAAAAGTTAAATTTTAAGTGTCCCAACTCGTTGAGTAATGATTGGAGATGGACGGATATGGAAATTTACAACTAACGTCGTTATATAGTAATAATAAATAATAATTACATACATTATTATAGAAAAATATATACATATTTTGCAATAATTAAGTTAATTACGTTATTTTTATAAGCAAATATAATTTAAACTATATAGCAAATCTTTATACATATTATATAAACAAAAATAAAGTATAAATAAAAATAAAGTACATAAAGAACATTTCAAGTCTACCACAAAATTGTTGTTTTTGATACATATTGAAATTATGTTATTGGAAAATCTATCGTATTTCAGTTTGTCTAAACAATATGTTTCCTTTATCGTCATTTTGAACAAATTCGTGATTTCAAACACAGATATCACTGAAAACACAATCTGAAATTGGTCATCTGTTATGCTTGTGAGAATCCCTATCCGCTTGTCTACTGCTATTCAAAACATAACCCATGTGTTACTTTGCACGCAGCTTTTACACTGTATTTGTAAGTAACTTTAACAATTTTTTATTTCATTTGATTAGGAAACTAATAATTTAATATTAAAATTTTTGTGGAAAATTGGTAATCAGTGCTAGGACCCTAAATATGTTATATTTTTCACCCAATGTTTAATGCTTATTGGTAGACCTATAGGTAATTGTTTACAGTAAATAATTAAATTACCCACAAATAATAGGACAAGTTTGTGCACATGTATTATTTATGAGCAATCAGAACACATGTTTTAACTTGTCATTTATAAAATGATTCAAACTATTTCAGCAATTTCATTTTGATCAGTTGTTTCCTATGATAAAGTTAACCTGATAAAGCTTGTAAACAAATCACTTGTGTAGTTTCCTTAGTAAACAATTACCTCACCAATTTTAAACATAACTTTAACTACTGTACACTGGAATTAATTTGTGTAATTTGTTAAATGTAATCTAACTTTAACAATCTAGGGTTAATTTGTTTTCAAAGGGTTTTATTTACTTATTATAAGTTAGTAAATAGTATAAATTCAAATTAAACTTTATGTGAAACCACTTACACAAACCTATTTTAGATGGAAATAATGGATATTGATACTTCAAAAGGGTCCTCCCAGCTAAAGGATGATCTAATTGTTTAAAAAATGAGATATGTAGGCCCCTACTACATGATTTTATTTAATTACACTACTAAATTGCTACAGGATCTACAATGCACATTTACCCTGTAATTTAATCTATTTTTCATTTGTCACTATTTGCTCTGTAGTATGGAGATTAAAATTAATGGAGATTACAGCTATAATCTGTAAAAAATTTCAAAACTAGATTACTCTGAGCAAATTGAGTTTTTAGAGAGTCTACTAAAGGTTAGGGCATTTGATTATTAAATTAAATAGGAAGTAATCTATGAGACAAAACTTAAGCTTTTTAAAAATTAACATTTAAGATAAATCGTCACTGTCTATGGTAAGCTACTTAATATCCAACGGGTTTATTGTGGATCTATAGGTTACATCAGTAATGATTAGGCCCTATTCTAAATGGTAATTCTTTACTGTAACTGCAACTGATCTTTTTAGCAATTTTTGTTTTAATCTTTTTCTACATACCTTATTAATTAATAATAAAATAAGTTTTCAACGCGGATCTAACTTTTTCACCTAAAAATCACGATTTAAAAACTACAGAATTTAATACATTTATAGACCACTGAAGTCAAGCAACATTGAGTGTGGTAAGTACGTTGATGGGTGACCGCTTGGGAACACACACACAACTTCTTTTTATTCTCTTTCAAATTTGCACGTAGGTCATATTAGGTGGCTATATATATTTACTTGACCTTGTAAGGTAAAAAAATGTGTAGAAACCTAATTTTTACCATTAATTGTGTAATAACCTAGAAAAGTTGAAATTATGTTTTTTTTCGTGAAAAATTTAGCTCGGCGGTGAAAACTTATTTTATTTTTAATAAATACGGTATGTAGAATATGACTATAAAAAAAATTGTAAATAAACCAGTTGCAGTTACAGTAAACATTTACCTCCCAAATTTCAAATGCGGGAAAGTAAACAGTCCTTACATTTGACAGTAAATGGGGCAGTCTATTATTGCTTATTATTGCTAAGTCTTGTTCGATAGAGGGAATGTTTTTCTGAAATCTTCTGTGATCCTCAGAGGATATCTTCGACAGAGATTTTTGGAGTAAAATATGGGCTGGGTAGCCAGTCTTCTATGAGGAACATACCAAGTGGTATGGAGGCTCAAATTAAACAAAAAGAAAAAAGGATGTCCTTTCTTAAGTTATGTTTTTTGTTTGTTTTTCTAAATCAATTTTGGCAGGTCTCTCTCTCTCTCTCTCTCTCTCTCTCTCTCTCTCTCTCTCTCTCTCTCTCTCTCTCTCTCTCTCTCTCTCTCGCAGTACAGAATGCAGCGTGACCCTCTAAATATAATGCTTTTTAACTATTTAACTTCAAAGAAGTTTCTTTTCATGTTTTTGTCAATTAGAAATGTGCTATGCAATGGTTGAATTCCTGGTATTGGGATTGGGATAAAGAAGAACAGATATCCCAATAGGTGGTATGACATCACTAGATTGCAATTTATTAATTTGTGTATTGTAATTGTTTTTATAAAGATTTAATAACCTAATATGTGTTCTCTTTTATTGTGTTTCAGAATATCTGCAGATATTGTTTTATAAAGGAAGTGCAGGTAACAGCATATAAAGTTTATAAAAAGACTTTAAATTTGTCTCAAATAAAAACCAGAAAAGTTTGTTGTTTATATTTCCATGAGATTACAATTGGATTAGCTGAGTGGAGCAGAACTAACAATTCAAAACATTTAGTTTTATTTACTTTATTTATCAGGCAAAATAAAATAAAATATTATTCAACAAACATGAATGACAATTTAGATATCTCACCAACAATCAAAGAAATTATAAAAACAGATGAATGTACCAATAATCCTGACGAGCCATATGTTGAATCCTTACTGGTTACTGTTGACACAGACAAATCTATCAAAAATTCTGATAAGCCATGTTTAAAACGCCTGTTGGTAGTTGATAAAATAGATGGATGTGTCAATAATCCTGATGAGCTATGTGGTAAACGTCTTGCGGTAGTTAATAAAGTAGATAATTTTATCAATAATTCTAGTGATTCATGTGTTAAAGCCATATCGGTTCTTGAAAAAACAGATGAATGTATTAGTAATCCTAATCAGTCATGTGTTAAACCTGTATTGGTAGTTGATAAAACACATGATTATTATAAGGCTATATCATTACTTGGACAAAGAGATAAATTTATCAACAATGCTCGTAAAAAGGCACTTGTGACCTTATTTCGGGTTAAAAATAACAAGAATATTTATTTTGAAGATAGTGCGGTTAGTGGTTTTTTTCCAAGTGTCGAAACACAGTGTAGTGGTTCAAATGAAGAATCTATTGTTGTGTTAAAAGTTGCTTTTTCCGAAGGAGAAGAAGAAGAAGAAGAAGAAGCTAGCAGCAATGATTCTTCAGATATGGCAAGTAGAAATAAAATATTCTTTTTATGATTTATGTTAACGACCGAAGGTACTTGGTAGATCTCCATCTTAAATTAAATACAAACGTAATATTTAGTAAAATTGTATAGTTTATAGAGTCTTGCAGATAATCTTATCATGCTGATCTATATGTCAGTAACAATTATCAGATAAATAAATCACTAGAGCACTGTGGTGATTGTATATGAACAAGGAAAAACCTGTTCCAACGACCTGCTTATAGATCCAGTTATTAGCTCTGGGATTCAGAGCCAACCATTTGGCGGCACGGCCAAAGTGTTTTAATTGCTTTGTTGGTCGTCTTAGATAGGTGACTCTCCCACGTTAACGTTTGGTCCAGTGTCACCCCAAGGTATTTTACCTCCTTAGAGAGGGGAATGTTGGTTCCACTTAGGTGAAAGGTAGGTAAATTTAATTTCCTTCGTTTAGTAAATGGAACAATAGTGGTCTTTAACGGGTTTATATTCATGCCCTCTTTGAGACACCAGTTTTTTGTTATGTTAATGGCTTTCTGCATTCTCTCCCCTATAACGGAGTCTTACTTGCCCCTCACAGTTATGGTTATGTCATCAGCATACCCAAGAACGTCAAACCCAGCCCTGCTCAGGTCGTTTAGTAGTTCATCCACTACCAGCAACCACAGCAGTGGGGAGATAACTCCCCCTTGTGGGCAGCCTCTTGTGGTACCTACCTCATGTGTAGCGCTACCAATGCTGGTGGATACCTGTCTACCCATCAGCATGTTATTTATCCATTGAATGATAAAGTTGTGAATCCCTCTTTTACTGAGAGACTGTCATTGAGTCATAGGCAGCATTGTCAAAGGCGCCCTCTATATCCATAAAGACTGATAGGGTTATCCCCTTTGACTCATGTGATTCCTCTATGGCCTTGACAAGTTGGTGCAATGCCGATATTGTTGATTTGCCTTTTTGGTAGGAAAATTGGTATTTATGAAGAGGTGCAATTGTTAAAACCTCCATTCTAATGTATTGGTCCACAAGTTTCTCCATTGTTTTAAGCATAAACGACGAGAGACTAATTGGACGGTAAGACTTTGGGTCGTCTAGGGGTTTTGCACCCCCTTGTATAGAAATATGACCTTTACTTTCCACCATACTTGAGGAACGTGGCCATATAACAAACTAGATCTAAACATTTTGATCAGTATTGAGATTAAGATGTCCTGCCCTCTCTGAATGAGTGCCGGGAACACTCCATCAGGGCCCGGAGCCTTAAAAGGCTTAAAGGACCCTATGGCCCACTTAATCCTTTCAGGCGATACAATCTTGTTGACAAGGGGACAGTCCATCTTGAGTTCTGCTCTACTCCTTATGGAACACCCTTGTTTCTCCAGGTGCTATACAACCTGGAAAATGTTTTGTTAGTAAAGCTTCCACAGTTTCCTGGAAGGTTGATGTTATGGTGCCATCTTCACGTTTAAGTGCACCAATGTTTACTTGAGTACCCTTTGAAAGAGCCTTCTGCACCCTGCCAATTTCAGGTGCTTCATTAAGACTCTCACAGAAAGTCCTCCTTCGATTTACGAAGTGTTACATTAAACTCAGTAAGAGCCTTACGGTACTCTCCCCAGTTATTTGTTCTCTTCGCTTTATTAAATTACCTTCTGGCCTTGCTTCGTAGTTTGCTAAGCTCATTGTTACACCAGGGTACTTTACTGTTTTTTTAGTTTTGAGAGGACAGCTATCCTCAAAGGCCCTCATTATTGCCTCCGTTGTGAGGTTAGCTGTACTCTCCAGGTCGTTTATGGATCTTATTTTTTGTTGTATATCCTTCACACCATTTTGTATCCCACCCAATCGGTCTTGCTAGGAACCCTATATGTTTGGTTAATCACGCTACAAGCCCCCACTTTGAACATGATCATGAAGTGATCAGAGAAAGAAGCCTCCCCAGACACTTCCCAATCACATATTAATTTTGAAACCCCTCTAGACACTAAGGTTAAGTCGAGTACCTCCTGCCTAATAGAGTTTATAAATGTTGGGCGATTACCCTTATTAGCAACCACCATGTTAGTAGTAAGTAAGTATTCATAAAATAACTCACCTCGATCATTGGTGTCGGTGCTCCCCCAGATTGTATTGTGGGCATTGGCATCGACACCCAGGATTAGGTGTTTCCTGTTGGCTTCGCAGTAGCTGATGAGTCGTTTCACCATTTCTGGTGGCGCCTCCTTCTCCTCTCCAGGAAAGTATGCAGAGGTAAGAACTACCTCCTTCTTTCCTCCAGGGACACTCAGCTCTGCCATCACGGTGACTGTATCAGCATCTGTAAATTCTGAGAGAATCAGTATTAATGGTATTGTGGTTTTGTTAATGGTTTTGTTAATCAGAATCGCTGCCCTCGGAACCAGGGTAGATCTATCATAAATCAACTTACAGTTTTTTGTGTTTAGTCCACAAATTCGTCCCCCATTGATCCTGGGCTCCTGAACTAGTCCCACCATTTTTGTGTCTTGGGCAAACCTTTTGCATAAGGTATCAGAAGCAGCCTTCGCATGGTGGAGGTTCACCTGCACGCATTCCATATTCAGGATGTGTACGAGGAATGAGGGCCAGTCCCTCCATCCTCCATCACATCCATGGTGAGTGTGTCTTGAGAGTCGGATTGCTCCATCTCCATGGTGTTCATATTCTGAGGATCGGATTTCTCCTCCTCCGTGGTGGTTGTACTTTGAGGTTCGGATTTCTCCTCCTCCATGGTGGTTATGACCTGAGGATCGGATTGCTCCTCCTCCAGTGGTTGTTCATGAGGTTTTCTTAGCTTAATAGCCACCTCCTTGAACCCAAAAGATAGTTTGTTACCCAGTGGATCCTGAGTTTTGGTCTATAGAGAGGATTAGGAGTGCAGATGTACCCCTCGCCTCCTTCTTTATCACCCTCCAGGTGGAGGTGTTAATACCATGGTTCTGCCCTTGGATCCGATGTAGCATCCTCTCCGCTAGCATCACCGCTGAGTTGCAGAAGTAACCCATTAGGATACATCCTTGAGGAATATCTGCCTCCTTGGTGGCCTTCCCACGGGTGTAGATCAACTACCCGTGTACCAACCCAAGGGTGTAGATCAACTACCACTGCCTTGACCCATTCAACTGTGGCCTCATTTTTACACAGTAACATTAGATATCCAGCCTTATAAACAGAGGTTAGGAACTTAGGTTTTACGGTTTCCTCATACCTCTCCTCCACTATGTCCATAAGAGCCGAGCAAATTTGGTCCATCTGGTCCGTTGTAAGGAGATCAGTTGGAAATCTCCTAGACATCACGGCCATTTTAATACCTTCTAAGGCACCTTTGTATGAGACGTCTTTCTGTCTCCTACCTCCAGTTTTTTAAGTAGGGCAACAAGTGTGCCCTCTTTTTGTTTGGGTTTTTTGACATCCCTCGGGCTTCCATCCCCGGATCTTTGCCTTTTGGTATTTGGCTTAACTTGAGTCCCACCTTCTTTCCTAGGAACAATAAATTCTTCCTTCTTCAGGATAGCTAGTCTCCTTGCCTCAGTTTTTGAGTATATTTCTTTCAAAAGGAACTTAAATCTTTTAAATGCTGCTCCACTCGGCCTAACCTTGTTGTTGCCCACCCTAAGGCGGTCGGTTTCTTTGACCAATTTTTCTACCCCACCTTTTGGCTTTGAGGCACTGCTTTCGCCCGCCTCCACTGCCACAGGTTTGGGTGTTTGGTTTGAGGGCTTGTTCACCTCCGTATTTTTTGTTTTTGTTTTATTTTTAGGGTCCAATTTGTTTCCACGAGTAAAAGAGGAATTAAACAGTCCATCCAGCAGAGCCTCTTACTGGATAAGGTTATGTACTTCTGGAGGTCACCTGGTATCCAGAGTTTGCATATTAGCGACTGATTACCCATCAGCCACCCATCCATCGGCATATGCTGTTCCACCTTGGATTGGGTTATGGTTATACCGCCATATTCGGTCGTCAGAGCCTCGTCAGTTAAAACAGGGTGCACCAGCGAGAAGGTGAGGTTGACACTTGGATAGGAGAGGCTATATATTGCGCATCACTTCCTATTGCACCCCTGATTATGTTAGGACAGATTATGTTTTAAATTATATTTTATAGGATTAAATATCAGATAGGAATAAAAATATTCCTTATAAATTATAACAACTATAAGAAAACACGGAATAAATTAATATTAACAATCTGAGCCATTAAATATATTTTATTAGAACCCATAGAATATGAATATAGGAGAAAACCCAGTGATTCATAACACATTCCCATGGCATAAATAAATTACATTTCATAATTTTTCACAATTTAGAATATTTGGTATGCAAATAGATATTTATAACATGTTAATTTAGACTAAGTAAGCCTAGTTGTCTTTACCAGAAAACTAATGAAAAGAGTTAAAATCTACTGAGTTTTTTAATCACTATAGTACTCTGACTTTTAAATGTCATTAAGAGTGAAACCTTCTGTGGTTTTAAACTTGCAAGTAAATAAAGATTAAAATCAAACCCAATACCACAATTTAATAAAACAAATTTTTGTTTTTTTGTTGTAGGCCTACTTATCAGTAACATAGTTGAGGATGGTAACTATGTTACTGAAATGTACATCAGGAAATAAAAATTTGTTTTATTAGATTGTGGTATTGGGTTTGATTTTAATCTTTAAGTTCGCCACAGTGTGCTCATAAAAGTATTATTTGCAAGTAAATGATTAAAAAACTTGATAGTCGATTTTTGACTATGTTTTTATTTGTTTTTATCCCAAACAATTTATCTGTCTTCCACACAGTAAAAACCTCGATCAAAATTTATAGTAGTTGTTTTGACAATTTAATATTAAAATTGCTTGTTGTAAGTTGACAGCAAAATAATTGTTTCTATAACACAATTAAGAACAGAGTGGTAATTTGTCAGGAGCACTCGAGGGGAATTGTTTGACTTGGTTTTAATTATTGCTTTAAAACTTCATAGTAGGTCTGCTGTACAGTATATATTAGATGGTTAGTGTAATTTAACTATTTTATATTTATTTCTGTGTGTGTTTAATATAACTTTGAAATTAAATTTCTTTATGCAAGAACTGAAAAGGTTTTTTAAAACAATTATTTATGAAAATTGTAGCTCTTAATTTTCTAAATCTAAATTTTGTTTATGGTTCATAATTCAATTTACTCATTTCTGGTAACATTTGAGTAAAACTAATGGACTAGTATTGTTGAGTATGTTAATTGAAATATTTTTTTATCACCATTTAGAAACTCTTATAACGGTATTAATTTTTTGTAAGTAGAATGTTTTAAAATTTAAAAAATAACATATTCTTTTTCTATCTATCCAAGGCTTTAGGTATTCTATTTTTCCATACTTAATTCTAACTTAATATACAACAGTTTGCAAAATTATAGGCTATAGAGTTTTTTGACTTTAACAAATCATTTCCTTTATTTATTATGGGATTAATTCATCACAAATAAATATGAAATGAATAGATGAAATTTTATAAATTTTTCCTCTTGTTTAATGGCGAAAAACATCTTGGTCATAATTACCTTATAAAAAAAGAAAGAAGAAAACTTAAAATAAAGGCCCCCCCGGTTCTTGAATACTCTAATAGTGTCAGGGTTAGAAAAGAACAAGAGTTGGTCAAGGAAGACTGGATAGGAAAGATGAAAAATAGGGATTTAACCCAAGACTACTTGAAAAAAGATGTAGGTTCTGTCTAGGTTCTCCGGGATTGCAATAGAAATATGACCTTAATGAACACCCACTGCTGCTAAATTATTTTTGTGTCAAGCTATTCTCTGAGTACTTCCGCAACCTCTATAGTTTATTTAATTAAGACACATACATAGATATTATAAGCAATAGAAATATGTCCTCAACTCATTATATCATAATCGATAGAAATATGTCCTCCACTCAAAATATCATAATCGATAGAAATATGTCCTCAATGAACACCTACTACTGGTACATTACATTTGTGTCACATAATGCTCTCACTACTTGCGTAACCCCTATAGTTTCTTTAATTAAGACATATACATGTTCTCAACTAATTATATCATAATCGATACAACCTAACCTAACCTAACCTAACCTTGAGGAGGGTTTGAGTGGAAGTTGAAAGTGTTGGTTGGAAGTTAGATGAAAGACCAAGATTACACTAAGAATGGTGTAGATATAGCTAAGATACCTCGAGATTACCACGGTCATACTTACTATGAGTCCCTGAGGAGGGTTTGGGTGGAAGTTGATGGGGATGGTTGGAAGCTAGATGAAAGGCCAAGATTACACTAAGAATGGTGTAGATATAGCTAGGATACCTCGAGATTATTACAGCTATGAGTCCCTGAGGAGGGTTTGCGTGGAAGTTGAAAGTGTTGGTTGGAAGCTAGATGAAAGACCAAGATTACACTAAGAATGGTGTAGATATAGGTAGGATACCTCGAGCTTATTACAGCCATACTTACTATGAGTCCCTGAAGGGGGTTTGGGTGGAAGTTGAAGGGGGATGGTTGGAAGTTAGATGAAAGACCAAGATTACACTAAGAATGGTGTAGATATAGCTAGGATACCTCGAGATTATTACAGCTATGAGTCCCTGAGGAGGGTTTGCGTGGAAGTTGAAGGGGGATGGTTGGAAGTTAGATGAAAGACCAAGATTACACTAAGAATGGTGTAGATATAGGTAGGATACCTCGAGATTATTACAGCCATACTTACTATGAGTCCCTGAAGGGGGTTTGGGTGGAAGTTGAAGGGGGATGGTTGGAAGTTAGATGAAAGACCAAGATTACACTAAGAATGGTGTAGATATAGGTAGGATACCTCGAGATTATTACAGCCATACTTACTATGAGTTCCTGAAGGGGGTTTGGGTGGAAGTTGAAGGGGGATGGTTGGAAGTTAGATGAAAGACCAAGATTACACTAAGAATGGTGTAGATATAGGTAGGATACCTCGAGATTATTACAGCCATACTTACTATGAGTTCCTGAAGGGGGTTTGGGTGGAAGTTGAAGGGGGATGGTTGGAAGTTAGATGAAAGACCAAGATTACACTAAGAATGGTGTAGATATAGGTAGGATACCTCGAGATTATTACAGCCATACTTACTATGAGTTCCTGAAGGGGGTTTGGGTGGAAGTTGAAGGGGGATGGTTGGAAGTTAGATGAAAGACCAAGATTACACTAAGAATGGTGTAGATATAGGTAGGATACCTCGAGATTATTACAGCCATACTTACTATGAGTTCCTGAAGGGGGTTTGGGTGGAAGTTGAAGGGGGATGGTTGGAAGTTAGATGAAAGACCAAGATTACACTAAGAATGGTGTAGATATAGGTAGGATACCTCGAGATTATTACAGCCATACTTACTATGAGTTCCTGAAGGGGGTTTGGGTGGAAGTTGAAGGGGGATGGTTGGAAGTTAGATGAAAGACCAAGATTACACTAAGAATGGTGTAGATATAGGTAGGATACCTCGAGATTATTACAGCCATACTTACTATGAGTTCCTGAAGGGGGTTTGGGTGGAAGTTGAAGGGGGATGGTTGGAAGTTAGATGAAAGACCAAGATTACACTAAGAATGGTGTAGATATAGGTAGGATACCTCGAAATTATTACAGCCATACTTACTATGAGTCCCTGAAGGGGGTTTGCGTGGAAGTTGAAGGGGGATGGTTGGAAGTTAGATGAAAGACCAAGATTACACTAAGAATGGTGTAGATATAGGTAGGATACCTCGAGATTACCACAGCTATGAGTCCCTGAAGGGGGTTTGCGTGGAAGTTGAAAGTGTTGGTTGGAAGTAATTCGACAGAAAAGAACTATTTTGAAAAATTTTAACGAAATTGATTAAAAATCTTAAATTTGGAAATATGATTTCAGAGTATTTTTAATGTTTTACACTTGTATATATATATATATATATATTTCAATTTAATTTGTCTTTGTGTTGAAAGACAAAGCATGGTTAAGACAAGACTTTGAAGTGTTAAACAACTACCTTTCTTTATTTACCAAAATGTTTGGAGAGGGAGAGTGGAGGTGGGAGTTTGGGGGTTACTTTTAACTCTCCAAAAAAGATTGTCAAGTAGTACTTCATTTTAAAAGTCTCCTGACGACAATAGGATTGGCGTAAAATGGAATTTTGACTGGTTTCAATTCAAGAACTAAATGTACATATTTTTTATTATAGCTGATCATCGTCTTGTAAATAATGGATCAGATCGATATTACACTAATAGCCCATTAAAGTGCGCTGTCATTAGAGCATTTAAACTTATACTTTATACTGTATGTTGTAACACAAGTTCTTTCCTATGATTTGAGGGAGAGAATAAAGTTTTAAATGGAAAAATATATTTTTTAAACATTTTCCCCCTCAAGTTAAAATTTATATTTTGTACATATACTAAATTGGGATAAGAATGTATTAATTTATTTTAGTTGGTAATTAACCTAGCCATTGGCATGTTTGTTTGTGTACCGTGTTACGGTTAAACGTGGTTACCAGTCATTATGAAATTTATGAGCTAACCTGAACGATGTAGTACAAGTTTTAAAAATTCTATTTTACATTTTAAAATTATGACCACTCAAAACAGTTATTGATACGGATGCCAGTTAGAAATACAGTGCGTATTTCAAAGCATTAAATATAAGTGTCATAATGAACAGTCATGAATCCCCACCCCTCCTAAAAAACATGAATTGTTTTCTACAGTATAACAACAACAAGAAATCAGTTGTTTTGTGCAACAAGAAATCAAAACTTTTTATAATTTCATAGAGTTACACATTATCAAATAAATTATTGTTTACTTACCAGATACACTGTTTTTAAATGTTTACTGTTATTTCTTGATTAGGCCCACCAGCAGGGTTATATTCATCGATGGGTACACCCTAATAAGAAGCAAGACACTCATTGAGTGTAGAAGTCTACTCTGTTTACAGAACCAGTAGTAATGTAAGCGTACCCAGTTTGTTAGAGACTACTTGTATTGATTACTTGGAAGTATTAATCAACTGCTTGTCTATATGAGTGACCGATTGTGTTGAGCTTCATTAATTTACGTCCATCTTATCGTTCCTTTATTTTATACTGCACAGATTTTCTCACTAAAGCGATCACGAATTTAGGAGAGGAAGCTATAAGATTAAAAAAATGTAAGCTCTAAGACTCCAAACTAAATAGATTAGTCCCAATCTCCTCAAATATGCTATTAAAAAGTATTAATGAAATATAGTAGGCATCGTCATAAACATTTGGTATCAATCAAATCTAACCGACAGCGTTTGGGGTTCATTTTAGTATTTTTTAATTGTAAATTTTTATTTTAATACAAATATATAGTCTTTTAGAGAATCTATCTAGTGATGGTTTCTTTTTTAATTTACACAAGAACTGTTAAAACCATCGTAATATATATAGTCAATGTTTCATATTTTAAAAATAAATATGGGTGGTGCAGCTAGCTAAATTTCGGATCATAGTTCCCTCAGGGATTAATATTAACAAGTGATTAAATAAGAAATATGTACACCATGAAAAAAGTCTTGCAACCACTAGGTAATTTATGAACGAGTAGAAATGAAAACTTATAATTTTCGCCAAACTTTTCAAATAACAACTACCACATCGTGTGACATATCATTTTGAAGGGAATAAAACAATACAAATAGTATCTTAGAAAAGTCTCTACGATATCTCTAACCAGAATTATGGGGGAGTTTTCTATTAGTCATGGATATTAATAGGAAAAAGTATCGAATAATTTTTTTTACAGCGGACTTATTTACTAATTGAATACAATTTTATGTTTTATCCAATTTTAGCAAACCAACTACAATTTTTGAAAGCGGGAGCCAATGGGACAATTTTTTCCCCATCATGTGACATCATTCCAAAGAAAACGGTCAGATGAAGTAAAGAATAAGTCTTTACAATTTCTTTAAATAAATTAGGTTTAATTTTGGTTTTACTTTGCCTTCTTTCTTGTTGGGTTAGTTTATTATTTCAACCAAAGTAGACTTTATACGTCATCAGTTTCCTCTTACAATTCTTTTTAAAATTGTATGTCATATGATGGGTAAAAAATGTGCCCCATTGGTTCGCACCTTCAAAAATTGGGGCCTGTTTGCTAAAATATGAAAAATACATAAAAGTGTGTTCATTTAGTTAAATAAGTCTGCTGTTAAAAAAATTAATGGGTATTTAAAAAATTAATAACCATGACTAATAGAAAATTCTCAAAATTTGACTTCTAGCCCCTATAATTTGAAAAAATATTTCACTTTGATGTGACTGATCATTATTTTTATATCATTCTAAATATTCGTATGTGTTTTATATAGTTTATAAAAACTGTTGCCTGTATTTATTTTATTTCAGATCTTTTCTTCTTAAAAAAATGTTCATTCTAAATTTTAATTCCTTTTTTACTGTTATTACAATCTTAATTTATTATATATTTTAGTTTTGTGTTTGTGGCGTTGTTATTGGTATAGTATATTCGGGTATTTTCGTCATTTCTATACCTAAAAATTAATACTCTCTCGTGAGTGTGGAGTAAGCAAGTTATAATGATAAAACCGTATTCTAGAAACTAAAACTAATAATCTTTATCTGGACCAGAACTGTCAAAATAAGTAAGACTACAGTCTGTATGAAGTAACCTGTCTCCTGACCCTTCGACTACCTGGGACAGGCCCGGGCCATTCACGTCGCCCGCAGTTGTTTACCTAATTAGTCGCCTATAAGCTTCCCCACTAGCTTAAGTAACTTTTTTACCTAAATCATAATTTCCGAAATGTTATCAAATATTTGAAAAGTACATAAAAAAATAAGATCAACGATACTAAACAAGGGCAAATTTGTAATTTCATTGTCATATTGTTACATAAAACCAACTTTATTATTACAAGATTTAAACAGACTACTTCTATATTTCTTATTACCTCTATATTGTTAGTTTTTATCAAATTTGCCCTTGTTTAGTATCGTTGATCTTATTTTTTTATGTACTTTTCAAATATTTGATAACATTTCGGAAATTATGATTTAGGTAAAAAAGTTACTTAAGCTAGTGGGGAAGCTTATAGGCGACTAATTAGGTAAACAACTGCGGGCGACGCCGAGTGCCGGTGAATGGCCCGGGCCTGTCCCAGGTAGTCGAAGGGTCAGGAGACAGGTTACTTCATACAGACTGTATATACAAACGTTTCAACACCAAGTAAACATTTCTCAGATTATATTTGTCCCTTCTGTTGAATGTTCGCTCTACAAAGCAACTTCGGCTTTCTACACTAGTTTAGCTGATTGAGGCTCATCTATATTGAGTACGAGCGTGACTCTCCGGAGGGACCTATGTACTGTTTAGTTAGATCCCTCTTTTTCATCTTTTCTATCAGGTCTGTCTTCCGACCCTGACGCTATTAGAGTATTCGAGGGCTAGTAGGTCTTTATTTTATGTTATTTTCTTCTTCTTTTTTTTTTTATGAAGCGATAATGACCGATAGGTTTTTACCTTTAAAGAACAAGAGAAATGGAATTGAAGCTTCAGTTATTTTTTATTTATATAAAGAATACGTTTACTTTATTGTATATTATATTTAATCCTAATAATGTCAAGGAAGGAATAATTCATTTCTTACTCCACAGAGCTTACCTTTTGTTTTGATCAAGATAATTGAAACTGAGATATAAATAGTATTTGATTGTAATTGTTGACGAAATTTTAATATTTTACCAATAGCTTTGTATTTTGTAATGAAACGTAAAGACTAGGCTGAGGTACATAATATTGAAACTCTCGCTTTACAATAGAAAGTAGTGGCTATTGTTTTGATGTCAACCTGTACAAAGAGATAAACCACATTTCTCCTTCTATCACACCCTTTGTTTGTCTTCATTATATTATCTGTACTTAATCTTTAGATTACCCAACTATTAGGTAACATAACTTCAAAACTATAATAAAAATTATGTGATTAATTAACATTTACTTAGATACATCGGTAGGTAGATCCCGGTTTAAGGCCTATGTTTGTTGAGACAATGATTACAGGTGTCACTTACTTGGCCACGCTCGAACGTTGTTTTTCTATTAATTAATAACATACAAAGGGAAAAGGAATTAAGCACCACCTCATTACAGTCTAATTATACGAGAAGCTTTAGTGACAAGTTTTTGGCTGTTGGATGGAAGGAATGTTCCTATTTTAAGGCCATAAGTAAGCTTCGTTCTGACCCATTGAAAAACATTGTCTACGCTGATAAAATCCGGGATGTACGCCATTTAATAGAGGGAATTGATGCGACTGTTACTCCTGGTATGATCGCCTAGATGTTTACCGAACAACATATTGAAACTTACATCGGATTATTTTCTGTATCTATTGATATAATATAAATATAAAATTTACCTGAACCATAAGCTTATTTATAAAATATCATGGAAAACTTTTTCAATGAGTCTGAATTAAAAATTCTGTATTATTACTGGTCACTAAAGTCGGTAAAGAAATTTAGTAAAAACATAATTTGCTCAGTCACTATACAACTTGCCTTATATGAAGGATATAAACTTGGCTTTTATTTCTGCCAAACATTCTGGATATTATATTTGTTGGAACGAAGCAGTCCCTTCTCCTAAATGTAAAATAAACTAAAACAGACTTTGAAGAGATGGTATATAAAACATCGGATAGCTGCAGATGGCTTGCCCATCCTTCATGGAGATGCTATGTCATGAATATCAAGTAGACATGCATTCGTTGACAAATGGAAGCTTTTATCTCTTGTCTTAAACGTAACCACGTTCGAAACCTTTTTAAACTTTGCAAAGTATTTAGCGTAAAACTGATCCCAAAAATAAAATAGATAAAGTTTATAACATTGACAATAAATATTCGTTGTTGTATTGCGAGTGAGTAAAATTATTATAAAAGTTCAACTTCATCAATGCATAGGCTTTGTAACAACTTATTGCATAAAACAAGATTAGATATTTTCTTCTTCTTGATTCGTTTTGGAACATAACAAATACCTAATCTGTTTGTGGAGTTGAGGTTTTTTCGATAGTTACTTAAAATGGCTAAACTTTTAAAAATAGATATTTCCTCTAGGCTTTTCTCCACCAAACAATTGAAATATAAAGCGAACAATTTTAATAGCAAAGTAATGAAATAGTGACAGATTATTAGCCTATTTAAATAACCCAGATAAGTGTTTTGATAACTGATTATACCTGCATTCTCTAGTTCCAGTTGAGTTTTGAACACTTTGCTACCATCCTGCTGCAGGTTTTCCCCTTCTACTTTCATCCGCTTCACACTTCCTTTCCTCCCCATCCTTTATAGACATCCTTACTATTTCAATCTTTCTCTTTCTAATTACCCACACTTACAAAATATTTTGTAAATCTATGTCTCTTATAATTTACCTCTCTGAAATTGATGAATCAATAATAAATGCTGTGAAATATTTTTTCACTGCGAAACTAAACTTAGAGTTAAGATATGTAAATCATCACCAGTAGAATGTAATATGAGAAAAGGACTATCGCACCAATTCTCTAAAATATTTTTACAGGTATGTTTAAAGAATGATGGAGAGGACGAGAATGGAAAAATATTTTCGTAGACGACAACAAATGGCAAGCTAACTGAGGAGTACAGAGATTTATTGTAATAAAACGGAATATTTAACTAACAACCCAGAATAATTAAATATAAGGATTTAAATAAAGTTTTATTGTTGGAGCTCAATATTGGAAATAGATGGATCACGAAACAAAGAAATTCAAAGCAAAAGGAAGAATATAATAGGAAAATTAAACTTTGTCCTGTTAAATGGGACTACAATACATTGTTGAAGGGGCTAATAATTAAGTTCATATTGTTGTACGATGCGAAACAACAGTAAATCTCGCACACAATGTTAGAGCACTAATGACTAGACCAACCGTGGCTCATACAGACTAAATAAAAAAAATACAATAATCCCCTACCAGTACATAGAGACTAAGCTCGGTGTATATTTCTTTGTTGATATCACCGAAGGGCGCTTAGCGGGAGAGTTAGGGTGTGCTAACACACGTGAAGTATTTTAAGATTTGATTGGATGCGTGAGGGTAGGTCGTGGGGCCTGGAAACAGTGAGTGTCAGTCTGGACTGAGAACAACCTCAGTCAGCCAGCATTGATGCGCGTTTACATACATTCAGTGGACCTTATGTAACTAACTAGGCCAAAATGGCCGACTAGCCACGTAACATATCGCGCACGGTAAGACCCCTGGGTCAATGACCAAGCCCAATCTGCCCTAGTGTGCCATTATTTGGGTGGAGTACATGAGGGCAAAATAACTAACAAAAAACTTAATTTATACTTATGAATGGAGGTGTGGGCTGGTCCGATCTTGTTGGCTTCTGTAAGAAAAACTGTGTTCTTTGTGGGGAATCCCTTCGGCGTATGCTAACTGGCAGGGTGGGAGAAAAGGTTAAACAGATTTGGGTTATAGGTACAGTAATCTGTAACCTGGGATTCCGCAATGCCACGGAATCCCAAGATCTACTGCACCCGGGATTGAAGGGGCAAATAAATGGTGGTGTAAAAAACACCACAACTCAGAATCTTAAAAATACGTATTTAAAGTTTTGCATTGGTCTATGGGTCTATTCAGCATATAATAAAAGCTATTTCACTCTTAACAGATTCATGAGTACTGGATATTGAATGAAGGGCTTCTCGCTTCAAACTTTCTCGTGTTTGTATACTGCAAAGTAAATTTATTTAATATTATCAGTGACTTAAAATGCATTTAATTTGCAACTGTTTTGTTTGTTGGGTGATGTCACCTGCAATTTTTGTCATATCGATTTGAAACCTAATGACGATTAAAGCCTAAATGTTACGCTGTTGACTCAGCAAAGTGGGGAGCTACAATTGGTGCGGAGTTCTGGTGACCACTGACTCAGCATCGTGTGCAAAGTGGGGAGCTACAATTGGTGCGGAGTTCTGGTGACCACTGACTCAGCATCGTGTGCAAAGTGGGAAGCTACAATTGGTGCGGAGTTCTGTGACCACTGGAAAGTGGGGAGCTACAATTGGTGCGGAGTTCTGGTGACCACTGACTCAGCATCGTGTGCCAAGTGGGGAGCGACAATTGGTGCGGAGTTCTGTGACCACTGGAAAGTGGGGAGCTACAATTGGTGCGGAGTTCTGGTGACCACTGACTCAGCATCGTGTTGCAAAGTGGAGAGCTACAATTGGTGTGGAGTTCTGGTAACCACACAGCATTCCATTAATTATTTTTGTAAAATGATTTGTCTTATTTAAAAGTATGTTTTCAAACTGGGTTCCGTTGACTTCTTGGTAGTAGGCTGATAAATGCTGTTTTTCCACTGGAGTTATTTTGTTTACTAAGTTCATGAGTTTTTTCAAGATTAATGACATAGATTAACAAATAGTTGTGCCTTTGTTATCTAAAATATGGTGAATTTCGTTGAGTTTTTCGTGAATAACTAAATATAGGATATGTGCGATTGAATGTATCGTTTAAACGACAATGTTAACAATATTGACTCGCATTCAAGATGGCGTTTTAAACATCATAAAACCTAATATATGGGGTCAATTAAAAACTTTAATATTTAAATATTTTGTCCCAAATTGGTATGACAATAATTTTGGAAGAAAGTAGCGAGAAATTGGTGGGGGTAGATGGAAGAGACCGCTATACTCGTATGCTTGTGTGTGTTAGTAAACTTCTAAGGGTTCAAATATTTATAAGTAGATTCGATTTTACGGATCGTTGAACGAGTTATTAAATTGTTACCAAATTTTAAAATGGAGGCAGATTAACATATTAATCAAAAACCTTTTTTTAAAAATGTTAACTTACCCCTTTTGAATCTAAACGTCACAAAATACCTAATTTGTATCAACTTTAATATCCGCTTTAAGTTGATTCTCTAATGTAAAAAGTAAGCTTTCCTATCAGGTCTCTCCTTTACCAACTCTAGTTATTTTTAGATCTTGATGCTATAGAGTATTCGAAGGCTTTTTACTTTGTTTCATCATTTGTTTTTATAAGGCTATGATTATCGAGAGGGGTTTTGCCTTAAAAACTAAATTGTTAAAAACCATAGTTTTAATATTCGTTAAAAATATTGTAACGTTGAGAAGCCCTAAGTAAAAGCTTTGTCCAATTCAAAATGTTTAAACCTTGTCAGTTAGAAATAAATGTCAAACATAAACGTCACTCCAACACATAATAAATTTTGTTAAAGGATTTCTAAGGAAACAATACTCCGAAACTACAAAATTATTGAAAGGGCGAGGGCAGCGTGACAAATTAAATAGGAAGAGTTGAGTTATGTAATGTGACAACATGGGAAAGTAGAAAGTTTGTGTACGCCCAAGTTAACAAAAGAAAAAGAGACAAAAAACTAGGCAGAGGTACGTTGAACTCAGCTAAGAAACAAGATTTAACGAACTTTGAAAGACGGTTAGAGTTTGAAAAATCAAATCCAACCAACCAAAAAGAAGCGTCATCCAGAAATAAGCGAAGAAGGGGTAAAACGGGAAAACTCTGCGTAAGAATTCAAAAATCAGAAAAAAGCAGTGAAGAACGAGCGTCGCAAGGGAGAGGAACTAGGAACAGGGCGAAGTTCGCCAAATCGTCGTAAAGTTGAAGAAAAGTTTTAAGTCATCGAATTATATTAAAATCATCGTAAAGTTAAAGAAGAGTTTTGATTAATTGACCAAGAATTCAAGCAACAGAGTGAGGTAGTTCAAGCTTCGAGATCGTCAAAGTGCCTATAAATTGGATTAAGTTTCTTGTGATATCTGCCATAAGTTCGAGGGATCATCTCACCTGTAAAACTCCAAGAAGACATCATTCCATGCTACTGAACCACGATAAGTTATCTGATTAGTTATTGTAGTTTTTACTTCAGGTTACCAAAGAAACCACGCCCCACTTTAAATAAAATCTGAGCTAGGCCGAGAGCCATTTAAACTTAAATTTTCAAAGAGCAATCAAAGTAACTTCATTATATAATTGGTAAATTATACCTGGCGCCCAACAAATCAATAAAACAATTGAGATATTAAAATATAAAGACTAAATTAAATTTACAATTAATGATACGGTTTTGATGCACCTAATAATAATAAAATTGCTATGTTCTAGAATTAAGTATTTCATTGTGTTATAAATGTTTATGTCTAGTTTAAGTTGAATGGATGAGATTTAGTGATAAGATGAATAAATTTGAATACTCATATGTGCATCAATTAATTTGAAGATTTTAATTAATTCAACTGTTATATATTGGCACCCAACTTTAGGTGCAAATTGTATTTTAAAGAATAAATAATTTAAATATGATAACGTAGTTGTGTTTTAATCAAAGTAATTAATTAAAAATAAATAACAAAGGTTATAATTGGCGTCCAACTCGTGGTTTAATTAAAATTAAAATTTAGTTCACGTGGTGTAACCTGAAGGTAGCATTATAAGATAAGAGACAGAAAGACTATTAGATATAATTAATTTAATGTTAAGACGTAGTAATAGGATAAAAAATTATAAAAAGATGGCAAATAACCAAATAACAATGGGGTTTGATGAGGAGATTAATAATCAAATGGGGATAGAATCAGAAATGGATAGAGCTATAGGGATTAATAATAGTGAAAGTAATACTAATGAGGGTAATAATTCAGGGGAGAGTGAAAATTTAAAGGTGTATGGGACCCCAACGGTAGGATTAAACGAATTAATCGAAATCCTTAATAAAAAATTTGATGAAAGTAATAAAAATGCGGAAATCCTAAAAACAAGCATCGATAAAAAATTTGAAGAAAGTAGTAAAAATGCGGAAGCCCTTAATAAAAAGAATTTCGAAGAAATTAATAAAAATGCGGAAATTCTAAAAGCAAGCATCGATAAAAAATTCGCAGAACAAAATAAAAAGCTCGAGGAAAATAATAAAAAATTAGAAGAACTTAGTGGCAATGTTAGTCAAAATGCGGAGACAATGGACCGAAAATTTAATGAATTTGCGGAGAGATTCGAGAACAAGCTCGAAGAAATTAAATTAAGATCGGATACCACAGCCGAGACAATTAGGACGGAAATGAATGATAAATTAAATAAAATTGAAGAAAATTTCACCGATAAATTAGGTAATAAGTGCGAAGATTTAAGAGAAAATTTAAAAGAAATTGCAAGTAAAGTCGTGGAAGTAGAAAAGGATGTGCAAGAGAGCATTAAAGAAATCGAAATCACCGTAAACAAAAATTTAACTGAAAATCAAATTAACGTAGACGCTCAGATTGATAAGGTAAAGGAAAGTCAAGCTAGATCTAATAATAAAATTCTAGAAATCGAATCACAATGCCAAGAAAATTCACAAAAAATTAACCAATATCAGAAACAAACGGACGAAATGAAAAATAAAGTGACAGAAGTAGATGAAAGATTAAGTAATTTAAAAACAAGGGATGGTATCATAATAAGGGAACCAGAGATAAGGGATATTAGTTTTACAGGAAAAGAAAGATTCCCAATGCAATTTTTAAGGATCATAAAAGAAGTTAGCGTTAGTTACACACATCAAGGGAACATGTATTGGTTAGATAGATATTTAAAAGATGAAGCATGTGTATGGTGGTTTCTACACCGTAGGGAAGTTAAAAACTTCGAAGATTTTGAAAAATTATTTATGGATAAATATTTTAACGAAATGATACAAGCAAACATCCGAGACAGGTTGGAATTCGGAAAGTTTAAAGGAAAAATTGGGGATGAAGCTATCACATATGTGGAGAACATGATGTTGGAATGTTCAGAGTTAGAACCGCCGATTTTAGAAGCCCAGTTAGTCCAAAAAATCGCTAAGCACTTTCACCCAACTACACTAATTGCTGTTATCACCAGGGGTGTGAAAACAAAGCAGGAATTTGTAAAACTATTGATGGAATTCCGACAGGCAGATGTACGACACATTAATAGTTACGAAGAAAGAAATGGTAATTATAAGGCATCCTATCCACGCGACGAGAGAGAGGGAGAAGTTGTAAACAGGCCTTGGGGACAAATGAATGGGTACAACAGTAGACATTTACCGTTACGTCAGAATAGGGATGTTTACAGAAAACCAGATGTGCGTGCCGACATAAAAAATGGACCAGGGAACCGTTGGGAAGGTCGACAACCTGCAGACAGGGACGGAAGAGGGCAAAAGTGAAAGTTGGAATGGAATGTAGACCTAGCGGATAAGAACAAGGCAACCATAAATACCTTATTCACCGATTTAAAAGATTATTTAGAGGACAATCACGACACAAGCGATATAATTAATGACATTAATAAATGTCCAGAAATTAAGTTAGTTTTTAATGAGTGTGTACAGGTCAGAGCGTTAATCGATACAGGTTGTGAGGTAAATTCGATATCTGAATCTTTCTACAACACAAATAAATTAAATTTAGGAGTTTTTGAAGAATTACCGGTAGCAGGAGTAAAAGTTATTGGAGCATTAGGTCTGCGTTCCAAAAGTGTTAAAAAACAAATTTTCATTAAAGTTAAGTTAGGAACAGAATTAATCGCCGTGCATTTTATAATAGTACCAGAACTAATTCGAGATTGTATACTTGGGTTAGAGTTTTTATCAAGAAATCATGCAATCGTCAATTTTATTAATAATAAGTTAGAAATAGGAAATAAATTAAACTATGGAGTTGGTAGAAAGGAAATTAAATTCGAGGATTCGTCAGAAGTTAATATTGAAAGTTTGAATAATTGCCTACAAATTGAAGGGGATAAATATGAATTTGATATAAACAAAATAAGCAATTTGGAACATGTACCACTTGAGAATAGGCAGCGGTTATACAGCATATTTAATAAATATAAAACAGTTTTCAGCAAAAAACCAGGATTAATTTCAACTTATTACCATAAATTTCAAGTAACTGATAGAACACCATACTGTCAGAGGAGTTGGCCAGTAGCAACTAAGTTTAGAGAAGCCGTTGATGCAGAGATTCAGAGAATGCTAAGTTATGGGATCATCGAGAGAGCAAACAGCGCATACATTAATCCTATAGTACCTGTATGTAAGAAAGATGGGAGCGTAAGGATCTGTTTAGACGCCAGGACTATAAATGCGAGAACCATACCGGATTACGAAGGGATTCGACCAATCCAAGAGTTATTGACAATCGGTAAGAAGATCAGTTGGATGAGTAGTTTAGACCTAACTAGCAGTTTTTGGCAAATCCCGTTGCACGAAGATTGCAAGGATTTCACGGCATTTCTGTACAAAGGATTGTGCTACAGGTACAAAACCGTTCCGTTTGGGTTGAGCACAAGCTTAGCAAGTTTAACGCGAGGTTTGGACTCAATTCTGACGGAAGAAGTTAAAAGGAATTTAATTATGTATGTGGACGACTGTTTATGTATTTCGCAAAACTGGGAAGATCATGTGGACCAATTAGAAAAAATATTAAAGGTATTTCAAGACGCCAACTTAACAGTAAATTTTGAGAAATCTATGTTCTGCAGGAAAGAAATAGATTATCTAGGTTTTGTTATCACCACAGATGGTATCAAACCGCAAGAGCAAAAAATGATGGCAATTCAAAATTTTCCGCGTCCTAAGACACCAAAACAATTAAAAAGCTTTTTAGGATTAACAAATTTCTACCACCGGTTTTCAAAAAATTACGCACAAACAACAGCTCCATTACAAGGACTACTGAAGAAAGGAACAAAATTTAAATGGACAAATAGTATTAACCAGAGTTTTTTAGCTGTAAAGGAGGAATTTATTGAGGCTGTAACGTTAAAGCACCCAAATATGGAAAGGATGTTTTACTTACAGACAGATGCGTCCGATATTGCGTCAGGAGCACAACTGTACCAACTCGATGACCAGAATAACATTGCTGTAGTAGGATTTACAAGCAGAACATTTAAAGGGGCTGAGAGATTTTATAGCACTGCCGAAAAAGAATTGTATAGTGTAGTATTAGGATTAAGGAAATTTAGGAATTATTTATTAGGGAGAAAAATAACCGTTATAACTGACAATAAGGCGATCACTTTCATTAACCAATGCAAACTACTTAACGCTAGAATGACGAGGTGGATCTTATTAATTCAGGAGTATAACATCCAAATTCGACACTGCAAGGGAAAAGAAAATATTGTTGCAGATACATTGAGCAGATTCCCAGAGGATGGAGAATGTTCACAAGAAAATGGGGAGGACCGACTTGTACAAATCCAATTAGTGTTACAGAAGTTCAATCCAGAAGTGGGCGAACAGTTACAAAATATAGAAGTTTTACAGAAGAAGGATACAAAATTTAGGAATATAGTAGGTAAATTAGAAGAAAATGATCCAAAAATTTTAGAATGTTATAAATTGTTTGAAAAAAAATTATTTCGCAAGGAAAGAGGAATGTGGAAATTAATGATTCCAGAAAAATTCATTGAAGTATTAATTAAGGAAATTCATGAAATTTGCGGACATATTGGAATAAGCAAATGTTACCATAATTTTAAGGAAGATTTCACGGGAGACAAAGTCGCTAAAAAGGTCAGGGATATAATAATTAAATGTTTACGATGTCAAAAATGTAAACATGACAACAAAGGTAGAAACGCAGAACTTACGCCTATTATACCAAAAGGTAAGGGTGAACTAGTGTGTGTAGACTATTACGGACCATTGCCTCGGTCAGTCTACGGGTCAAGGTACATCTTAGTAGTGATTGACGCATTTTCTAAATACACAAAATTGTATAAGGTAAAAAACACAACAACCGTAACAACATTAAATCAAATCAGGAAATACATTAAAGAAGTCCAATTACCAAAATACATACTTTCGGATAATGGTACACAATTTACATCCAAAAAATGGACAGAAGGGTTACAAGAACTGGGAATTAGACAAAGAACCGTTGCAATACGAAATCCACAAAGCAACTTGGCGGAGAGAGTAATGCGAAATCTAGGTCAACTTTTCAGGATCCTGTTACCTGACAATCACCAAGAATGGGGAAGGCTACTTGAAACTGTGGAAAGTTTCATGAACGAATCATACCATGATACAATTGAGTCAACACCATTAGAAGTACAATTTAATACACGTCCGACACGAGTTTGGAAAAAATATTTAATTAATCCAGGCAACACAGAAACAAACGACATTGACCACGGAGAAATATACTTACGAATTAAAAATAAAAGGGAAAAATTCGCTAAGAAGTTCAATGAACTGCATCCACCAACCGAATATCAGATAAATGATTTAGTACTAGTAAGAGCTTGTATTCCGTCAAGCACAATTGAAAAACGATATCACAAGTTCTGTGAACTATATGAAGGACCATACACCGTAATCTCTAAGATAGGAAAAACTACTTATAAGTTAGCTAGTATTAAAAATAATAAAACTCACATCCGAGGTATATTTAATTGTAGATTATTAAAAAGGTTTCATAATTAATTAGAGAGTTAAGTAAACAAAAATAAATGAATTTAACTGTAAAATAAAATGTAAACAAACACATGTCCTACAGTTGAAGAGGGTCAAGGGAACAATGTTAATTGGGGTTTACAAGAAGGGTTTGTTGACGTGGGATTCTAGACAATGCCATTGTTAAGAAAAAAGGTTGACCGCAGTTTAGGTCATAAAGTCATTTAAAGGGACAGTAATTCTAGTGGGTTTTTAAATGAGAGTAAGAGTAGGTCATAGTCCATGTTACGATATGTATATGTGTATTATTAAAATAAGTTTAGTGTAAAGGTGTATCAAAAGCAAATTTTATCATTAATTATGCAATTAACATAAAATTTCTTGGGACTTATGTAACGTTGAGAAGCCCTAAGTAAAAGCTTTGTCCAATTCAAAATGTTTAAACCTTGTCAGTTAGAAATAAATGTCAAACATAAACGTCACTCCAACACATAATAAATTTTGTTAAAGGATTTCTAAGGAAACAATACTCCGAAACTACAAAATTATTGAAAGGGCGAGGGCAGCGTGACAAATTAAATAGGAAGAGTTGAGTTATGTAATGTGACAACATGGGAAAGTAGAAAGTTTGTGTACGCCCAAGTTAACAAAAGAAAAAGAGACAAAAAACTAGGCAGAGGTACGTTGAACTCAGCTAAGAAACAAGATTTAACGAACTTTGAAAGACGGTTAGAGTTTGAAAAATCAAATCCAACCAACCAAAAAGAAGCGTCATCCAGAAATAAGCGAAGAAGGGGTAAAACGGGAAAACTCTGCGTAAGAATTCAAAAATCAGAAAAAAGCAGTGAAGAACGAGCGTCGCAAGGGAGAGGAACTAGGAACAGGGCGAAGTTCGCCAAATCGTCGTAAAGTTGAAGAAAAGTTTTAAGTCATCGAATTATATTAAAATCATCGTAAAGTTAAAGAAGAGTTTTGATTAATTGACCAAGAATTCAAGCAACAGAGTGAGGTAGTTCAAGCTTCGAGATCGTCAAAGTGCCTATAAATTGGATTAAGTTTCTTGTGATATCTGCCATAAGTTCGAGGGATCATCTCACCTGTAAAACTCCAAGAAGACATCATTCCATGCTACTGAACCACGATAAGTTATCTGATTAGTTATTGTAGTTTTTACTTCAGGTTACCAAAGAAACCACGCCCCACTTTAAATAAAATCTGAGCTAGGCCGAGAGCCATTTAAACTTAAATTTTCAAAGAGCAATCAAAGTAACTTCATTATATAATTGGTAAATTATACCTGGCGCCCAACAAATCAATAAAACAATTGAGATATTAAAATATAAAGACTAAATTAAATTTACAATTAATGATACGGTTTTGATGCACCTAATAATAATAAAATTGCTATGTTCTAGAATTAAGTATTTCATTGTGTTATAAATGTTTATGTCTAGTTTAAGTTGAATGGATGAGATTTAGTGATAAGATGAATAAATTTGAATACTCATATGTGCATCAATTAATTTGAAGATTTTAATTAATTCAACTGTTATATATTGGCACCCAACTTTAGGTGCAAATTGTATTTTAAAGAATAAATAATTTAAATATGATAACGTAGTTGTGTTTTAATCAAAGTAATTAATTAAAAATAAATAACAAAGGTTATAATATAATGTTAAAATTTTTTAAAATTGTGGTTAAAACTAATTTATTTCTGTCATAGAAGCTTATTTTTGTTATTTAGAGATATGTGTATCGAGGTCGGCAAACTAGCGGATATTAAAAAATACAAGTAAAAAGTCGTGGCATCGTGTTAGTGTTACGGCTCTATCTGAGCTAATTAGAAAAAAAGTTGAAAAACAAAGGTCTACTTTAACATTTCATATGTAAAATCTCATTTGATACACAATAATTTAGGTCCGTCTTATTACTCTAAAAACGACGGCACAAACGAAACTCAAAAGTTGTACTCCGTTTCGAAAATATTTCCATATTTGTTTTTAATTTTTTTTAAAGATACTGGTTATTAATTATACAAGAAACAGAAATAAAATATGTTTTTAAGATGTACATTTTAAAATTAAGAAAAGATTAATCATGATTTACAAACCGATATGTCTGAAAGTTATGCATGATATTTATACCATTGGCTTTGGAATCGAAAATCGGTTCTGAACAATCGCTTAAAAAAAAACCGTCTAAATCACCACCAAATATAAATATTTTAAGAATGGCAAACAGTTTTTAAGTTTCTAAGTTATTTGTCACATATGAACCTTTTTGTATTTTTAAATTGTCCCCCTCCCCAAATTGGAGGTTAGGTTTAATCATTAATTTACAAAATGTTTCAGAAGTTTTTGTTCTTTAATAAATAATGAAAGGGGACTAAAAGTTACCCGGTAAATGACAGACTTTACACCAAGTAAATGTCTAGAAGATATAGCTTCCTATTAAGATGATGTTATAGTGGGTCTAAAGCTTAGTCCTACAGTCCTTTCTACTTAAGTAGCCTTGTTCTTCCATCGATTCACTGCCCTGTTAATCAGATTATACAAGCCTGAATAGAGTCTTGCTGAAATTGCTTTTCAAAACACAATACATCTCAGATTTGTCCTTCTTATCAAAAATATACCGTCCTCTAAGGAAATAGATTCATGATGCTCCGACGTAATTTTCTCTGGGGGAGAAAAAAATATAATTTGAAAGTGTTGATTTAAATGAATGTATGTAAGTTTTAATACCATATTAATCATTCAAAAAATTTACAGAAAACATTCGGTTGAGGTGTCATTTTAAAGCACATCAAGTTTGGCTCACATAGTGTCGCAGTACCAAAAGTGCCACCACAACTGTGGTTAAAAATAGCTACTTTCACTGGTTCTGAATGTGGTTGTGAACGAAATTAATTCCGAGACTACTACTACTACGGGTTCTGAATGTGGTTGTGAACGAAATTAATTCCGAGACTACTACTACTGGTTCTGAATGTGGTTGTGAACGAAATTAATTCCGAGACTACTACTACTACTGGTTCTGAATGTGATTGTGAACGAAATTAATTCCGAGACTACTACTACTGGTTCTGAATGTGGTTGTGAACGAAATTAATTCCGAGACTACTACTACTACGGGTTCTGAATGTGGTTGTGAACGAAATTAATTCCGAGACTACTACTACTACTGGTTCTGAATGTGGTTGTGAACGAAATTAATTCCGAGACTACTACTACTACGGGTTCTGAATGTGGTTGTGAACGAAATTAATTCCGAGACTACTACTACTACGGGTTCTGAATGTGGTTGTGAACGGAATTAATTCCAAGACTACTACTACTACTACTACGGGTTCTGAATGTGGTTGTGAATGAAATTAATTCCGAGACTACTACTACTACTGGTTCTAAATGTGGTTGTGAACGAAATTAATTCCGAGACTACTACTACTACTACGGGTTCTGAATGTGGTTGTGAACGAAATTAATTCCGAGACTACAGTTTAACGCAATTTTCGTACTCAGTATGTTAAGGATCTTCCAAATAGGCCTACAATTCATTCGTGGGGAAACTCCTCCATTGTGAAGGAAACAGCAATGAGTATATTAAAAATTCGCTAAAAAAAATAAGATGTAACAAATGTATTACTTTAAAAATATGTAATGTAGGAAAATGGTGTAGTGTATTTTGTATTTTACTGAAAATTAAATTGATGACTTTAGATAAGACTCCATTTGTCAACAGATGCAAGCCTACTTTGTTATTCATTGTATAACCTCCCTATATTTTATGGACCTTTTAAGTTTATATCACGTTGGGAAAAGGGAACTACACTATTTCAAAACAAATATAACTTCAGTTCATATAGCCTTCTGTAGGCCTAATAAATTTCCAATGTTTTACAGAATGGCCAAAGTTTACCTTAATCACGTAGGTTTACTTTAGAAACGGCAGACGGTTTCTTATCTCCCTTCAAGAAATTACTCTTTGTTACAATAATGTGTTCAAGAATATACTACCCAAGAAAAATTAAAAACTCGAAAAAATAAATTTTTATATGGAATTACTTTTAACCTATCCAGTACACGGAAGCATAGTTTGGCAATCGTAAAAAATTCCAACGTCTGTTTTTTGACATATTTTCACGTTTCATAGCTTTAAGAAACCGAAACGTGATTTTCGACACTCCGTCCGTCTGTCGCCGTATGCACGATAACGGGTGCAACAATTAAGATAGGAATATAATATAGAACCCTATTGAAATTCAGAAAAGTTAAACAAAGTCATTCTAGAAAAAGGTAAATGAAGCGATAACGATGAAGGCGAAGTGAAAGAATAATTTGAAGAAAATGTGGTTGGACGAATTGTAGGAAAACCTCGAAAGAAGGAAGTTCGGAAGTGAAAACGAGTGTCGGCGACGACTGGTGGAAGTTTACGTAAACAATGAAGATAATAGGTTAACCTGGAAATAACCATCATAAAGCATAAGGGCACATTTAAATATAAACCCACCACAATTCGTAACGACCCCATCAACCAAAAATGGCAGCACACAATACCTTTATCCATAGACTACTCACAGTACCTCTTGATGCCACTGATTTTCAGGAAGAATAAAATAAAATAAAGGCATCGGTCATAAAAGTTATATGATCGACAAGTTGGTTAAAAAACACCGTAAAGGAAAGGGGGAAAAAATTTATATATTCTCAAAGGACGGCAATATTTTTCCTAAAATCTTAAGCAACACCCTCCTAAAACTAAATATGAGCATGCCTTTTCAAGACCAACAACAGTACACAAATAATACTCAGCGATGAAGTTTATAAGTAATTAATAAACAAATTGTTATTAAGTTGCCCCTCGATAAACTGTTTTCAACTTTGATATAGACATTATAACGAACAATATGAGCTATCACATAAGTAAATCCGTGTACAGTCACTCTGGATCAGAATAGACATCCGGATTTATTGCCCTAACTAGAGGAGATATGAACAGAAAACTGTATAAAATGGCTACTATTTTGACATCATTTTTTTTCCTTCTCAATTTCGATAAAATTCTATATGAGCACACTATAACAAATTCATGTTTCTATATTTATTTTTGTGTCTACTATCGTGTTTACGTATAAAAGACGAAAGACGGACAGCATATCTAAACGAGAAGATCTGATAAAAAGCGAGGGTCGAAATTTTGACGATTACCAAACTTACCCTATACTTCGTATATTATTTGTAACTGTGCTTTATATCATTGAGACCTTGGGTCTGTTCAAGATGAGGACCGCCGCCTTACCTAACCTAACATAACCTAACCTTACCCTGTACTTCGTATATTATTTGTAACTGTGCTTTATATCATTGAGACCTTGGGTCTGTTCAAGATGAGGACCGCCGCCTTACCTAACCTAACATAACCTAACCTTACCCTGTACTTCGTATATTATTTGTAACTGTGCTTTATATCATTGAGACCTTGGGTCTGTTCAAGATGAGGACCGCCGCCTTACCTAACCTAACCTAACCTAACCTAACCTAACCTTACCCTGTACTTCGTATATTATTTGTAACTGTGCTTTATATCATTGAGACCTTGGGTCTGTTCAAGATGAGGACCGCCGCCTAACCTAATCAAGTTTATACACAATTATATGTATACACATTTTATTGTTTTGGAGCCCAATATAAACTGATGTCCTTCCAGATGGTGTCACACAGACTTTCATCCTTGTTCCTACGACGCCACATGAATTCACATAAGTAGGAATCTAACAAATCTCTACTGGTTCCACAATCTTTCTGTTCCTGGTAAAATACTATCCTTAATAAGAGTGGCGGTCCTCTTCTTGAACGACCTGAGATCTTATGTCAAAATACAGTACAATTCTTGTACAATAGAATTAGTTCGTAGGTGATATATGTATCAGAGTAACCTAGCAAACACGTTTTGTCTACTTCGTATGTAATAGTTTGTTTTATTTCAATTATCTATAGTCAATAGTACTTCGATTCCAAATTTAATATTGTCTAGTGTTTGTGTTAAAGACATTTTTGATATTAAAAAAAGACCTATTTAGAGAATGTTTTAAATAAAATATATTGTTTTTAAATCATACATTCTGGACACAAAAACAGTGGCCGGGGGAGTGAGAAAGCGACTTTGTGCTTTTTACACTTCAAATGAAGTTTGTACTCCTCTTCGGAAAATTCCAGTGCTTTGATCTGTTTTAGAATTTTGTCCCGGATGAATGTATTTTATCATGTGTCGATATCTATAGCTTCTCCTGACTGCTTGGGTTAAAAAAATTCTCTAGCCTTTAAATAGAAGAACTTTGTAAATAAACCACCTTATGCAAATGCTTTCGGAAGTGTTTCGTCAACATCTGACCGAAAAGACTAGCCCTCTCTGTCAGAAGCCGCAGATAAACGGTGATAGATAGAGAGAGATATAAATATAAGTCGAGGATTAGACATGTTTTGTGGGTAGGAGGATTATTAGGTTTGGTAATCGATGTCCAAACGATACATTATCCACCACAACATAGTCTGGTCGATTTATTTTATGCATACAGACCATGTAATTGTAAACCGAACGATATATATCTAATGCACCCGATAGGGAAATTTAGCGAACCTAACTAGGCGATCATTTTAATGTTCCATAGGTTTGTTTGTATTGCTAATAATTCATCCTAATGAAAATTATTTATTGAGTAAACGGATTCAATAGGGAGTAGGGGATGTCAGTGGTTTGAGTCGACCTGTGGAACGAATTAAGTCGACTTCTGGATTCTGAATTAAATTTAATTAAATGGTCAAATTTAGCCGGAGAAAGAAATTGGGTATTTCTAAAACTTTAATGTCATGGATCGAACCAGATTGGGAACTTAGGCCATTTGATGTTAGTCATACAAGTTGTCGAAGTTGTCTGTACAACTCTAAAGTTTAGATATTATTCACAGAGTTTCAAGAATTTTTTTACGCAGTACATTTAAATTTTTTTATTTACTAACATTTAAAACCCAGAACACGATTTTAATAAAATTTTTCTGCACAGTTTATTTTATTTTTACCGGTAACTCACAAACCGGCATTGTTGGAGAGTTGGCGACCAATACGTTTTGTTTGGGTCCTTAGAGTCTATACTTGAACAAAATATAATCAAAATATTTAGAACCGATTTTGAGAAAGATTTTATTTTGCGTTTCTTATGGAAACTACCCCAAATTGTGAGTTAGCGAAAAAAGGAAAAAGGGGGAAGAAATAGCAGTCAAAAAATATAGCCAAAATATAACGACATTCCAAATTTGATTAAAATGAGTTCACGCGAACGACTACTTTTTTAACTCAGGGATTATATCAGCAAAAACTCGATCTATGTTTTGATCCTAATGTTATGTCATGTGTACAGATTTAGAGCTTAGAATATACAATTGTGTGATGTAATGTGATAGGGACTGAAACATTGGCATCAAGTTATGTACGTTGCAAATGTTATATTTGCGTGTAGCATGCCATGGTACAGGATAATGTGCTGAGGTTATGTTATGTAGTACAGTATGACTTGAGCTCGTATGTCTCATTTCTAAATAATACAACATTTACATTAAATTTATATTTTATAGCATTTGTGCTTGTACCTTATATGTTACTAAGAGCTAGGAGCTTTGTTATTATTTTTTTCTGCGTTGTCCCTTTGTCTCATTGTTGACTTCCTTATAAACTGTATAAAAATAAATAATATTTCATTTTCATTTACATAATCTATATATAATTAAACTCCATGGCGGTAGCAACCCGTGAAGAGCCTAGGACTGCTAAAGGACTTTTGATGTGTGGTTAGCATATTGTCGTTGTTCTAGCCATTCAATAAGACAACATTCAATTGGTTACAAATTTTAGTTTCCCAATTTTCTTCATGAAGATGGGTAGACTACGTAAACTTTGATCCCCCACGTCGATTGAACCCCCTCATTTGTGAAGCCAGAATGTTAACCACTAGAGTAGCCGGAGGCTCTAAAACAAATACTAAGAGGTTAGGTCAAAACCTAGTGCGGTAGAGTTATAAAAAAAAAAAAAATTCAAATAACTATTTTTATTTAGTTATTTTTGTATGACTGGTTGAGAGCGATGTAATCTAGTTGAAAAATCCGCTTCCATGTCTGGGAACCGTCAAGTACTGTTTCGAGTGACTGCGATTTAACAACCTTGTAGAGAGACCATCCGGCTCCCAGAGAACCTTAGTTTTATAACAGTTGGTAACAGCGTAATCAAAGTAGAGATATTAGTTTTATACCCTCAAAATATTTATGTGGCATATATTTAATATAATACATTGAGATTTACTAAAATATTGTAATTTGACAGACTATGGGACAAATTACTTTTCTCTTAGTATATTAGTACATCTTTTTTTCAACGATACTAATATTACTATTAATTCTTTTATTAATAAAAAACTAATAATTTTATTATATTAGTTTATTAACATGCCATAGAGTATATAGCCTAGTCGAAAGTTGAGATTAAAACAATTATTTTAACATTATTAAAGGTTAAAAATTTCAATCAATTGAGAAAGAAACATAATAATTTAGTTTGCTTATTAATTAATTCTCATATCAATGCACTAGATATGAGATTGAAACATCCTGTCATCGTTAAAATTATATTGGTATAAAATCAGTTGTCAATAGTTAACTGTTACTCAAAATCATGTTTCAAATGCATTTATTGTATTCAGTTAAATATCTAGCAGAATCTTAAACATACAGTTTATTTATATTTATGTATTTTATATAACACGGAGGGGGGAAGTGGTTTGATCCTCGGCAAGTCTGAAATGATTGCATTAGACTGGCGGTGGAAGTAGCCCATGCATGGATAGAGAGGTTTGTCGGTTTGTCGTGTGGAATAATTGCAATTGCAATTGCACAGCAATTGCATATATATATATATATATATATATATATATATATATATATCGTTATAAAATGATTATATAATATAAATTGCAGTTGCAATAGTAATCCAAGGGATGGGTAATTCATAACTGGGTTTCTTTCATAACTGGTTTTCTTTCATAAGTGTAAGAAAATAAACTTTGGTCGACATTTTAAAACCTTTATCCGGTGTGAGCCCATGACGTTAAGGTGATTTGGTGGAACTACAGTTTTTTCTTATTAGATACTGTTAGTTATGTGATGTATGACAAGTGATAAGGAAACATTAAGAAACTTCTCCCACAACCTTAATCTTATATAGGATGAATTAAATTTTTTATTAGTATTTAGTTTTATTTATGGGTGTGTGAGAACGTTAGTGCATTATTTTTCCACCGTTTATTTAAATAAATTTTGCGCGGCAAGTTATATTTTCACAATGATATAAAAAAATATGTGAGTGCTTTTAATTCTTGTAGAAAGTAGACTCAATAGAGTTACAAAATTACTAAGACATTCCTCCCAGCATTGGTTATACAGTATTACAGACGGAGATAGAGAGGATGTGAATCCCTCTCCTCATTCATCGTCAGGTATGCAATTTGGAGACCTGTGTGTATTTCATCAAAAAAGATACAGAAAAGTCTGATTTTCAATTTCATTAGTCATTTTCTTAACTTACTCGATACAAAATAACGACTAAGAATATCAAGGTCGCTCTTGATAAACAGAGTAAAAAATAAAATTGAGATTGGAAAAAAATATTATAAAATTATCATCCTTATCTAAATTACTAATCGCGAAATGCGGGAATCCAATACAGGTAAAATATACGATATTATCAGCATTGTTCTTATTTTGGAAAAACGTGGATGAATAATGAAAAAGTATTTTCATCATCTGCACCGAAAGGAACTGTTTTAGATAGAGAAACGAAAAGTAGTCGTAGCGTCAGCCATTGTTCACAGAACCGTTAGTATAAAAATCGTAAATTATAATCTAGTTATAATTTATTACCCAGCTAAAATGTCATTCGCAGCAAAATTCTCCGAAAACGAACTCTAGACATTAAAAATAATTATTGCCTTTTTAACTTTTTCTTTTACGTATTTTTGATAATTTTGTTTTCGAATAATATAGACATCGTTGGTCTTACCTTTACAAAACTAAATATGAACACTTTTCCCTCTTCCAAAATACAAGTTGGTTCTATTTGGAATACAATTTCGTTGACATATTTGCAGTACTAAGAACCATTGATCCTCCTTAGGGTAGAAAGCTTTTCCCTGTAGACAGTCAAGCATCTTATTTATTGTCGTCTCCTTTTAGTCTATATCTTACTCCTAATTATATTATCTATTTGTTTTAAAACGTTCAGTGAACGAAGTAAGTTTCTAAGAACTAAGTAGGGACTCATTAGAAAGTTTTAGAAGATAAGTTGTAATTGTTAGATAATTACCTTACGATTCCAACTTAAGCTATAAAATATTTGAACAGTTTTATTAAAGTTTATACTGCAAAAGTTTGTTAAAGATCTGTTCTTTTGTAGAATGTGTATTGTTTGGTTATGCTTATGTTGACATATATTAGGGGTACTAATTACTTAAATATGTCGAGAAAAACTTCACTGTAAACTTTTCAATGAGTAATATTAAAGAAACAAATTGATGGTGGCAATTATTTCACAAAGTTATTGGTGAAATACAAGCAGCTCCTCTAAATGTAATGCCCAAAAGTTGCAATATTAAATTGTATCAATCGGTCTTATCCAGTGGACAGTTTTCTTGTGATAACTTTAAATAAAATTCTTTAAATACGTTTATAAAAAATAAAAATAACCGTCACAACTTTTGGTGGGGGTGGGGTGGGGAGGAGGTTAGCAACCAAATTATATTCATGATTCTCGTATGGTGTGCAATAATGGTTGATCGAATAGTGTTTGCTGAGAAAACTATTACCTAGCAAATTGATTACATAGAGAGAAAAGATATAAGTGTCTTTTATCAACAAGATGAAGCGTCATTCTATTAAGTTCTCAATAATATGTTGGATTGGAAAGTAATAGTCCTTTTTGTGACCACCAAGATCTGACTTATAACTGTTGTTTATAAAGATTCGTAATTTAGTTGCCATATCTTTGAAAACGTCTGTGTTTGGTATTCATACTACATAACCGAGTTTAAATTGCTTTCTGAGATTTATTCGTATTCTAAATCGTATAGGCCAACGAATTTTACCATAGTTTGTACGTAATCTTCATGGTCGATTTGTTTGCCTTTTACTAATAATTTCTGAATCATAATTTGTGGCGACATGACGACCAATATATTTTGATTGGGTCCTTAGATGATTCATTTTTGAAAAAATGGACAGACATAATTTTGATTTTGTGCGGCTACCTTCTTAAATTTTGATTGTCGTAAAATTGAAAAAAAAACAATAGTTTCAGAATATTACCAAATATTAAATTTGATAAACATCCACTTGTTTGGGATGTAGGCTACTGACAGCTTTGAGTATGTACTGATAGTTTGGGATACATAGACGTACACAGTTCCAAGAAACTATTTCCACAAAAACTCAACATAGATTGGTTGTGTGTTTTATACTGAATTTAATATAATTACAATGAAGGATATTTTAGTTGAATATATTATGCAGTTTCGTTGAAATGGTTTTTCATAAGAGCTGTTATAATCCGAATAACAGTAATAAAGGGTTATAATTAGTGGTGTATCTTTAATGTTGAATTAATCTGACGGTACCGTTGCATGGACATTAAACAAGAAACTAAAATAAGATAATGTATATTGCAATAGATTAGTACTAACGTGTTGAAACTTAAATTCGTCCAAAGATTTCATTCAAAACTTGATATTAGAAACGTAAACCCTGTGTAAAGCATCTAACATGCACGTGACGTATTATCAGTGATTTGTTTAGCGGAATTCACTTAGTTCCGTTTTTTGTAATTATGTGGAATTTGAGTTTACAATGTTTAACTATTTGTATGGCAAAAATGAACTGTTATCTTAAAAGAAAATTCCTTAAATATAAATGAGATTCTATTAAATATGGTAGATATTTTATATGTGCCAGTAACCGCCTCTTCAGCATACACAAAGAGTTATTAGTCAGCTTATGTACACATTACTAATTGCATCTTTTATCAAAGTAGTTAGGTCATTAGACTATGTTTGTGAAATCTCTACACTCAAGTTTTCGTGTTTAATATAAATTGTGGTCATAAAGTTCCTCCATTTCTTTTTTGTTATAAATTGGAGTATAAAATCCAAACTTTAGAAATCATTCATACTTTGTATATAGAATCTTTTAGTATCCTTACCGACTATATGAAGTGTACGGTAAGTTTATTAATCGCAAACAATGTCGACCATCTTTTTTTGACTGGCTACAGAAATCAGAAAAAAATATTTTCTATTCAACATCAACATTCGTCAGTTGTTGTTGTCGTGTCTGTACGTAAATACGATAGTGGCAGCAAAAATTAAGATGATATTTGGTATGGAGGAATATACTCTAGTGTGATAAATATAAAATAGAGGTGATTTTAATCAGCTGGTGTGTTATATTCAACTTACACATTAAGTTATACAAATTTATAAATTTCAATTCTGTATGTAATGGTACCAACACTTCATAACCAAGTTTTTGCTAAAAAGTTTATTTCGTCTCTATGTTTGTTCGTTACGTAGGTACGTCTAGATGCGACTACCAATTGTTTTGACAGTTTTTTCAACCGGTATGTTGGTATATAAGTGAACAATGTCAAAGAAGACTAATGTGTGGCTATGACATCTTTTATTTTATTTATCAGGTCAAAATTATTGGAGAGGCTGTAATTGGATTGTAGCAAGTTTTCTCTTTTAATTATTTTCACTAAGAACTTGGCTGTTTTGTATGTTGAGGCATTCATGAAAACATGAATGAATTACTATCGGTCGTATTGGTATGCTGGGCTTATGGATTTTGGGTTGTGCTTTGAGAGTGGGTGCAGTAGGTTTAATCATTTTTAGAAATTTTGCATCCTCCTTTTTAATAAGGTGTTTGCATTGATTTAAATTATCATTTATGGCTTTTTCAAAATTTCATTGTAGGGTATGTTTTTAATTGAGTTATATTGTTTAAATTAAAAAAATTGTGTACTTTTTCAATGTATTCCTGATTTTTGTACTATGACTAGACAGTGTCCTCTGTCAGATTTTGTAATTGAGGCGTTGTTATCGATAGAAGTTTGTATTTCGGATTGGTGGTTGGGTGCACGTGTGGTGTTTTATATTGATAGAATTTTGTATTTCGGATTGGTGGTTGGGTGCACGTGTGGTGTTTTATATTGATAGAAGTTTGTATTTCGGATGGGTGGTTGGGTGCACGTGTGGTGTTTTATATTGATAGAAGTTTGTATTTCGGATTGGTGGTTGGGTGCACGTGTGGTGTTTTATATTGATAGAAGTTTGTATTTCGAATGGGTGGTTGGGTGCACGTGTGGTGTTTTATATTGATAGAAGTTTGTATTTCGGATTGGTGATTGGGTGCACGTGTGGTGTTTTATATTGATAGAAGTTTGTATTTCGAATTGATGGTTGGGTGCACGTGTTGTGTTTTATATTGATAGAAGTTTGTATTTCGAATTGATGGTTGGGTGCACGTGTGGTGTTTTATATTGATAGAAGTTTGTATTTCGGATGGGTGGTTGGGTGCACGTGTGGTGTTTTATATTGATAGAAGTTTGTATTTCGGATGGGTGGTTGGGTGCACGTGTGGTGTTTTATATTGATAGAAGTTTGTATTTCGGATTGGTGGTTGGGTGCACGTGTGGTGTTTTATATTGATAGAAGTTTGTATTTCGGATGGGTGGTTGGGTGCACGTGTGGTGTTTTATATTGATAGAAGTTTGTATTTCGGATTGATGGTTGGGTGCACGTGTTGTGTTTTATATTGATAGAAGTTTGTATTTCGGATTGGTGATTGTTGCACGTGTTGTGTTTTATATTGATAGAAGTTTGTATTTCGGATTGATGGTTGGGTGCACGTGTGGTGTTTTATATTGATAGAAGTTTGTATTTCGAATTGATGGTTGTTGCACGTGTTGTGTTTTATATTGATAGAAGTTTGTATTTCGGATTGATGGTTGGGTGCACGTGTTGTGTTTTATATTGATAGAAGTTTGTATTTCGGATTGGTGATTTTTGCACGTGTTGTGTTTTATATTGATAGAAGTTTGTATTTCGGATTGATGGTTGGGTGCACGTGTGGTGTTTTATATTGATAGAAGTTTGTATTTCGAATTGATGGTTGTTGCACGTGTTGTGTTTTATATTGATAGAAGTTTGTATTTCGGATTGATGGTTGGGTGCACGTGTTGTGTTTTATATTGATAGAAGTTTGTATTTCGAATTGATGGTTGTTGCACGTGTTGTGTTTTATATTGATAGAAGTTTGTATTTCGAATGGGTGGTTGGGTGCACGTGTGGTGTTTTTTTCCCCGTTTGATATAAGTGGAGGCTTTATCTGCCAGGATATGTCTTGTGCTACTCTGGTGTTCCTTTGGCAAACATTGGATGGTCGTTTCTACATTAATTACTTATGTTAATGCTTTTGGGATTTATGTTATATTTCAAACCCTTGTTTAGAAGATCAGTGAAGACAATGTTTGTGAGGTTGGTAGTACGGGAGAAGAAATTGTGTCTTGTTTGGATAAGCTTATCTCCTTCTTTGTTCATCAACAATGACCTGAGTTACTATTGAGTAACAATTGCTTACTATTTACTTTATTCTTGATTCTAGAATTAATCTTATAATAGAACCTTTCAAAATCAATCGGGTGTAAGTAATTAGCCATAGTGGTATAAAACTATTACATTCAAAGATAGACTTACACTTGAATTATATAGATTACATTCCACTATGGCTAGTTACCATATAAGACTGTATTAGACGTTGGCGAGCTCTGTATTAAGTTGTAGTCTATTTTTTGTTATTAAACTAATTCTGGAACACTTTAATATTTGATTCATTTGTTGCTCGAAAATTTGTCCAAAATAAATATTTGAATAGTTGTTTTTAATTCCTCTGCTAAAAAACGCAAACATAATTTTTACAATAGCAAAGTAGAATGTCATCACTTTAACGGTGTAATCTCAAAAATTGTAATAATAACAATTGTTATAACATTAATAACCCGTAGTATTTGGAATTTTTGCCACATTTTGCTCATGAGTAGATATGTTTTATAGTCGTATAAGACAAAATAATGTTCAAACAAACTAAATCCATTTTAACTCAAATCCTCTTTCCGCCTGCTGTTTTACTAGCCAAATTTTGTTTGAATTAATTTAGTTTCTTATTTGTAATCAACCAGTACAAATCGAAACGGGTAGGCTAATAACGATAAACACATTTGTGAATTTTAAACAGTTTGTGGTTTTGCTTTTCATTCATAAATGTTAGGTAGATTTAAAAATAACTAACATTTTAAATAGTTTTCTATCGACAAATAAGCTTAATTTATTCGGATTAGCCTATCAAGGTTCTCTAACGTCTCTAACTAGTCTTGTCACTGACAAAACAACAGGCGCTCGGTATAGGCAATTGAGGTACACACCTTATCGAGTTCTCGCCTGACAAACTCGCCACTAATTTTCGTATCTTGAAAGTAAACTTTACTACAACTTATTCAACCTATAATTTTTCATAACTTTTCTAACGGTAAAAAAAATACAAACGTGTAGTAATATTTCTCCTGATCGTGTTTTTCTAAAGTTTATCTAAAGTTTTGGTTAACTCGTGACTCAAGTTAAACCAATAGAAACCTGGATGGTAGCAGAACATGCTAGCTGAGCTCAATTTGCATGTGAAATTGCTATGTATTATCTCTTATCTCGCCTTCCCTTCTGATTTATAGAGTTTTCTTTACACTACTCTTCCCATTCCACGAATAGCTTTGTACATTCTCATAACGAACATACTATAATTCGACTTCTTTACTTTACACCGACTGTGTTTTATGTGGGATTGTTTATGTTTTAACATTTCTACTTTAACTATACCAATAAAGGGAAATATGTTTTGAGTTTGAAAATGTAGTTGGCCCATGACAAAGGTATTAAGTTTCTTTTATCAAACTCGTTATTTTTAATCTGACATTTTGTTTACTTTTTAGAACTAATAGTGCTTGAACGTAAACAAAGCTCCTTTCAATGTTAGCCTAACCCAGCGTGGGACTTGACACACCACAATATTCATATAACAAGAAGTATCAATGTAGAAAAACACTAATGCTAGAGAGACATAAATTATGTCAACCTCTACATTGTGATTGTGCTTTATCAATAATTAGAATAAAAGTGGTAGTAAATATCATGTAGGTACCCATCGATGTACGATATATAAACCGTTGAATGCTGACTGTTTTATGGAACTTTATTCTCAAATTGATAGACCTCTGTGGCTGGTGGCATTACCAGTCATTAGGATAACAGTGGTAGTAAATATCATGTAGGTACTCATCGATGTATGATATATAAACCGTTGAATGCTGACTGTTTTACGGAACTTTATTCCCAAAATTGGTAGGGCCATTCAAACAAACCTAAGGAAAGCAGCATTTTATGTGGGTTTTATAATGGCTTATTTCAAAGGAAGAACATTTAAAATCAAACTAAAAGTTTATGAATTTATATTTAACAAATCAAAACCTAAAATGTGTACAAAATTTATTTAAATAAGATTAAAAGCTAAAAACTAATTTATCATTACTTATTAGAATTAGAATTTTGAAATCTGCATGTGTATGTGTGTACAGAAATAATAATTATTAAAGATTTCTTTATATTTTAAAGACAAAATTATACAAACTTACTAAGTTAAAATACAGACTTATAAAGTCTTTAATTTCGCTGGGTAGGCTCATAAATGAAACTTAGTCACCTCCGAAGACGCTCACATAAAATAGAAATGTTAACGTTAGTTTAACATGCCACGGATGTAAAATTCGCATGTGAAATTGCTATGGATTATATATAGTCTTTGCACGCTCCAACAAAATGGTTTATTGGCTTTTTTTTAAATAAACAATTTACTTTTAGTGTTGGTCATAATCTTTTAAAGTTCCAAATTTACAATCTGTGATTATCTCGTACGTAGAATAATTTCCAATGCAGTATTTGAACTTAAGCTGTCTTATTATATTCTTTTATAATTTAATTTGTTTTGGCTAACCAAAAATTAACTGTTTTATGAATTTAATATGATTATATATTTATTTTAATTTTCACCATATTTTAGACGCTTGCTTAGGATTTAGGAATAAATCCACTAATAAGTGAAAAAATCTATACCAAACCGGTGAGATAAAATTATTGACCTACCTCTGAATCATCTGTTCGGTCTCTGATTTGCTCCATATTAATACATTACTATTACCAATTACCTCGTAACATGTACTACATTAAACATAAAATTGTACATTTCTGTTCTTGTTGTACATAACTGTACATTAATGGAAAAAAATGAGGTAATTGGGTACGGCTTATACAGGTAAAGAACGGGTCGAAAAAACAAACAAAGGCTCGTTTGAAGTGTGATTCAACGAAATGGGTGATTAGAGAACCTGAATTGAGGCAGATGCGTAAGATGGTGTGTGTGTGTGTGGGTGGGTTGGTGTAAGTGTGTATGTGTTGTGTGTACGCGCGCGTATGTTTAAAACGGTGGCCTTTATTATATCTTTCAATACAAGCACATGGAAGTGGTGGAAAGTGCAGCTTCGGTTTAAATTGCATTTTGAATAATTACATGTTCTCCAATCATGTAATCTTTCGCAAGGGAATATATCCTAGCCACCCAGACTACTGATATGAACGAATGTAATTTCTTTCTGCGTGGGTACACTTGACACTATGTGGTCCATCCTTGATTCGTTGTAATTTCAGCCATAGTTTGAGTGTTTTTATTCATGACAACGTCGAAATCCAAAAAAATTGATAAGTGTAATAATCTTCGGGCATAAATTAACAAAAATGGACAGGGAAACAGATATAAAAGAGCGAATAGATCAAACCCATAAAATAATATGAGGCTTAAATACTTTATACATCTAAATAAGTAATAAGAGCAATGGTAGAATCAGTGTGTGACGGCCTAGAGAGATAGATGGACGCTGAAAAGAAAATAGTGTACTGTGGTGACTACTTGAGAATAAAACACGGAGAAGTCAGAACATGAATTAATTAAAGAAAAACAGTTATGGAGAAGATCAAGAAAATAGTTAGATGTAGATTTGTCAGAGGAGTTCTGGTCTAAAATAATAATCTACCAGTATAAACCGTCGGGAAAGAGTAAGCAAGTAGACTTCGGTAATTTTGGAACAGTGGCATTTGATAGTGAATGGACCTTAGATAGGTAAAACGTGGTGTGTTTTATATACTGTGTTATTGTAATTGTACCTAAGTAAAAGGTTCTCGAAAAAAAACACGCGTTCAAACTATCGCATTTCTAAAATAAATATTAAAAATATTTTTGAAAATTAATTATAAATATATCGATAGTTTAATGCATATATCATAGTGATAATGTTTCTCGACCCATGTTTGTTCATTCAATCACTTCTAGCTAATAGTTGTAATAATAACTTTAATAAAACTTCACAATCAGATTTGGACTTCTTGGAGTCCAGAAAACAAGACTAATGTGAGAGTTAGTTTATGGTGAAGCTCGTTTCAGATGGGATCAACACAGAAAGTTCATACACTGATATGATAAGACCTTAATTTCTGTGTACCTACTCGTTGGTTGGTTGCATAAAATATAACAAAACTCAGGAAATGGGTGGAGAAAACAGTTTTTAATTTATGCAAATAGCTTGTGTCTCATGGGAGAGTTTGTTTATGGTGAAGCTCGTTTCAGAGGTGATCAACACTGGCAAGGATTTAGCAAGTACATAAAGCTTATGGATTGTGATAGTTGTTGCTTTCTTGACTTTAATGTCTCTAGGGACTTCTTCACTTTGTTGTATAGCGTTATAGACTAGTATATAGTACTAGTTCTTACTATCACTTTTCTTTTTTAACTGTATTCTTCATATTATGTGCAATACGGTAACTGAGAGTGTGTGTGTATTCAGCAGCAGCAGATCAAAAACGATTGTTGAATGGAATAAGTTGAGGTGGGGTGTAAATAGTGTTATCTTCTATTAAGTTTTTAAACGTTGAGATAAATAAAACAACAAATTAGTCTTTGTAATGGGTTAGGAACGTACTGTTGTCACACTCTATATAAGCTACACTACGAAGGGATATGATGCAGCGGTTTCATGCAGATATATTTTGCAAAGAGAGACATCAATCTGCACAGCTTGTACGGAACGATCCCTTTTAGTTATTTATAAAAAGTTGCATCTCTCGACAATAAAATAACTGGGACACAGTATCGAATAATATATACGATACCTAAGTTTTAAATTTAGTTTTTTCCCCATTAAATTTAGTTTCGTACAAAACCTGTTCCTCCGGGTTTAAAAGTGTTTGCAGTCGTTACAAATGTAGCCTAAGTTGTTTTATTTTATTTCAACATCTGTTCCTTTTGTGTGTGTATTGCATGTGAAGAAAAGTAATGTTGTACAATTTTTATTGTTTTTGTTAAATGTTTATAAATCTTGTGTGGAAGGAACTTCTTTGTGAGGGGTAATCTCGAAAAACAAGTTGTTTAGATCGTCTTGTACGGTGTATATTGGCTTGGTTTAAGATATAGTATGGTAAAACGTCACAAAGAATCCGTATACTCATTTAGAGCTTAATATTTCGTACACTTTTGTAGTTATAATTTTAAAAAAAAAATACACACAGAACACGACAGTGTATTCACACATATCGAGCGAAACCGGATCCTATTTTGACTCGATTATAAAGCATTAACTAAACTATCAATTAACTTATAAAAATTAACTTCTCTTTTATCATATTTATAGTTGGAGTCACTGGAACACTCGGATAAAGAGACACAATATCAAACGACAATAAGCTTTAATTCAATGTTTCGACACTTAATAAATATATTCACTAACTAAACTATCACTTAAACTGTTAAAAATAAACTCCACAATCGACGTTAATGTTTTCATTTATGTTAATTAAAATCCTAGAATTTAATAGAGCTACAAAATATTATATACGTTATTATGTTTTGTTCTCTGAGATTCCCACCGTGGACCACCATTCAATTAAGGCAGGGTTTATATACATGGATACTTAATAAATGATTTGTTTCTACTTTAATATTTCTCCCTATGAGTGGTGTACAGTAGTTTTATTGATACTTCTTTATTGTAATGTCACGTATTGCGCACGCTATATTGGAATAACTTTGTGGATGTAGTAAAATTTCCTGTAGTTTAGTCACATACATTTTTATAAATTTGTATAGAACTTATGTATAGATGGTTTTTACTGTCAACTTAGTTGAATTTAAAATAATTAATAAATTTACTTAACTTCCTTCTGTCTATGGTTACTAATTTGGTACGAAAATCCCCCCCATAATTAAAATAATTACAGATTGTGCAGTGTAGTTCAGATGATCGGAATAATGGTTTAATCAAGTGTCCTAAGAATAGGATTCATTAAAATGAACACTCGCTTTAAAAATATACGTTGGCAACCCCTTCTCTGACAATTAGCAGTGGATTGTTCTCGGGGTACGAGAAAGGGTGTATTATATCGTTATGGTTGTCCTGGTAACTAGGACGTAAGAAAAGTTTTAAATTGTAGTCCGATTTATTGATCTTCCCTTCCGCCTAAGGTAAACGTATTAGAAAATACCCTTAATAGTATAACTAATATAGAAAATATTTTGCGATAGATAATTTTTTTCTTTCCAATTTTCGTAGCATATCCATTTCCAGAATTTTAGCCCTCCACCCCCCAAAAAACACTTGTTGGAATGATGTTTGTCTGTCATACGGCATTATGTTCTACAGCACACACAAGTTTGTCAATTTTGGTCAAAACTATTGCTAAGTTTTAGTGAAATGTAAAGATTTAAAATACAAACAAAAGTTTTAAACTGCGTAATAAACGTCGGTTAAAAATGTAGATATAGACTATGGACCACCACTGTACAATTTACGATATCTCGAAAATCGGCGAAAGTGATTGAGATAAATAACCGAATGGATGAAAACATAATTTTCCACAAAATAAACACTATTTTTGTGAAATAGAAATACAAATATTCAATGACAAAGTCATCATCCTCAGTTGCTACATGGATCCCTGTGGTGTGAGTTGAGTCAACAGTCCACTTCCAGTAGTGGTTTGTGTGAATGGAGTCATTGAAACGTCATATTGTATTTGTATTACTCAAATGAAGTTTTCATCCGTTTGGTTATTGAAGTTTCCACAAGTGTAGCTCAATACAGTTGATTTAGATAAAGTGTTGGTGAAATGTGAAGATTTAAATTCAAACCACAAACATTTCAGTTAAAAATAGTTTGTCTATACTGAAATGTCTATTTGAATTGTCACGCCTGACATATATTTCTGTATCCTCTCAAGTTATCAATTGGTCAATAAATTAATTATAATTTTTTTGTAATTTCAACAATTTACCAGCCCTGCGTTTGTCAACACTTTGTCAAACGAAACTTAAAGAATATGAGTACACAACCTGAAACAAAAACAATTTCTTAGACAATATATTCCCATAGTTTTTGTTTAAAAGCTAGCTACATTTTAAATTTAAACAAAATTATATAGAAATGTTAAATTTATTATTATTTTTAACAGTATTTTAAGTATATTTTCTTTTTGGCGTAAAAACGATCTATTAAAAATATTCCTTTAAATGATATTTTGTGATATAGGCCTACAGTAATACTGGTATCTTTGTTAAAGTTGTGAGCCTGGGCGTATCCATTATAAGCTAGATAATGGTCCAACCTTTGGAACATAATTGAATTTCCTTTATCCTTTGAGCGGTCCACAACGGTCATTTTAGTAATTCAGTGAATCTACAAGCTGGAAGACATGGCATTAAGTGTTTGGGACAATAATATATCTAAGACAGAATTTTGATGTGGAGATAGGGTTGATAAAATGATTATAATACTTCTGTTTAATTTAATTGAGCGTTTACTAAAAGTATAAATTAAAATGACTTTCCTTTGCAGATGGTTTAGACACCTGACATGTAATGAGTTTCTATAATGTAAATCTTAGATTTTCATAAAGGAATCGCCGATATTACCGTTAATGAAATTGTCATCGATTGTATCCTATTCAATGGAGTGATATACCGTTATGTATGGTTCACTGTAACCTACAAATAAAGGTTTATTAACAGGACAAATGGGTCGATAGGTTTCAAAATGACGGTCGCTTTACCAATTAAAATGTTTTTGTTGTTGGTTTTCAATCGTACGTCTTACAGTGCTAATATTGTGTAGCTTTGTGAGCACAAAATGCTCAATTTTGTTTTTATATAATAAAACTAAGTTGTTTAAACAACTCAAATTAGTCCTAATAAGTAAAATATAATCACATAAAATAGCTTCTGATATGATTGAGACAATATATTAGTTAAATAAACTGTGATTAAAACATTGGACAAACTTTCTCAAACACCTTATTTACAATCGAAACAAAATTATTTGTTTGTCAGTAATGTATGGACGTCATCTTCGACAAGGTCTAAACTTGCATCATAAACAAACAAATATTATTAAATGACTGAGGTCAAGGTACGTTTTTGTTATTTTGAAAATGATTTAAGTTAATTATTTAAAGTTTCCTTATATTTAAAATTCTTGCATATTGCTTTGAGTTATTAACATTTATAACAGCGCCTTAACTGATTTTTTGGATTTCGCCTATAACTCACGAACCAAATTTTTGGTGAGATGGCGACCAGATGTTTGGTTACAATTTAGCAACCCTTGAGGAAAATCGTTAGAGTCTAGAGTAGAGTGTGCTACACTTGAGGACAAAAATGGTGGGGGTACCCCCACCCCTCCCCCCTCCCCCCTTCGCCCCTCCCCCTTTGCCCCTCCCCTCCCCTCCCCCTTGGCCCCTCCCCCTTTGCCCCTCCCCTTTGCCCCTCCCCCTTTGCCCCTCCCCCTTTGCCCCTCCCCCTCCCCCTCCCCCTTGGCCCCTCCCCTCCCCCCTCCCCCTTTGCCCCTCCCCCTTTGCCCCTCCCCTTTAGGCCCCTTCCCCCATTGGTCCCCCCACCCCTCCCCCTTTGCCCCTTCCCTGTAGGCCCCTCCCCCTTGCCCCTCCCCTTTAGGCCCCTTCCTCCATTGGTCCCCCCACCTCCTCCCACCCTTCCCCTTGCCCCTCCCTTTTAGGCCCCTTCCCTTCCCCCATTGGTCCCCCCCACCTGTGACCTATTGTTGTCGAGACACACACATGACGTCATACACACATGACGTCATACACTTAACTTTTTTAATACCAGCGGGATTCGAACCTATGAAGTTTGGATTTGAAGGCGGACACGCTACCGACTGAGCTATCGTGCATAGTATTACAAGTCGGATATTTAACGCAGTATATAAGCCGCCATGTTGTAACCGCAATAATGTGTTATATATATATATAATGTGTTAAGATAGTTAACCTAACCTATAAGTGTCCTACAGTTGCCCATCCACAGCCTATCAGCTGTTACAATAATGTGTTATATAATTATATAATGTGTTAAGATAGTTAACCTAAAGTTTCCCGCTTTTGCCCATCCACAGCCAATCAGCTGTTACAATAATGTGTTATATATTTATATAATGTGTTAAGATAGTTAACCTAACCCCATAGTATTACAAGTCGGATAATTAACGCAGTGCCGCCATGTTGTAACCGAACGCCAGAACATTTCGTAGAAGTTCGGACACGAACCCCTTACCGTAAGACTTACCGAGTTTTTCGCGACCGCGAAAAACTCGCGTACGTCTTACGGTATGGGTTCTGAGTCGTACCTCTAGGTTACTCTGACAACAAATAGTAGTGTCCAAATTGTAATGTGCTTGTGGTAACCTAACCTATAAGCTTCCTACTTTTGCCTACCACAGCCTATCAGCTGTTACAATAATGTGTTATATGTATATAATGTGTTATATATTTATATAATGTGTTAAGATAGTTAACCTAACCTATAAGTGTCCTACTTTTGCCTATGTTCACCACAGCCTACTTGAATCAGCTGGTACAATTAATGTGTTATATATTTATATAATGTGTTAAATATGTATATAATGTGTTAAGATAGTTAACCTAACCTATAAGTTTCCCACTTTTGCCTATGTTCACCACAGCCTACTTGTAACAGCTGGTTCAATAATGTGTTATATATATATATATATATATATATATATATATGTAATGTGTTATATATTTATATAATGTGTTATATATGTATATAATGTGTTAAGATAGTTAATCTAACCTATAAGTTTCCTACTATTTTCTATGTTCACCACAGCCTACTTGTAACAGCTGGTACAATAATGTGTTATATATTTATATAATGTGTTATATATGTATATAATGTGTTAAGATAGTTAATCCAACCTATGTATGAAAAGTTTTTACCTATGTTCACCACAGCCTACTTGTAACAGTTGGTACAATCAATGTGTATTTATATAATGTGTTATATAATGTGTTGAGATAGTTAACCTAACCTATAAGTTTCCTACTTTTGCCTATGTTCACCACAGCCTACTTGAATCAGCTGGTACAATTAATGTGTTATATATTTATATAATGTGTTATATATGTATATAATGTGTTAAGATAGTTAACCTAACCTATAAGTTTCCCACTTTTGCCTATGTTCACCACAGCCTACTTGTAACAGCTGGTACAATAATGTGTTATATATATGTAATGTGTTATATATTTATATAATGTGTTATATAGTTATATAATGTGTTAAGATAGTTAACCTAATGTGTTATATAATGTGTTAAGATAGTTAACCTAACCTATTATAGTTTCCTACTTTTGCCCACCACGGCCTAGGTACATTTAATGTGTATAATGTGTTAAACGTAGTTTCCTCCGTTGCCTACCAGGGTGTAGCACATGTGTTTATGTATCGTGTTAAAATATTGTTAACCTAGACTTAATTCCTACTTTTGCCTATTAACCTAACCTATAAGTGTCCTACTTTTACCCATCCACAGCCAATCAGCTGTTACAATAATGTGTTATATAATTATATAATGTGTTAAGATAGTTAACCTAAAGTTTCCTACCTTTGAGCATCCACAGCCAATCAGCTGGTACAATTAATGTGTTATATATATATATATAATGTGTTATATATTTATATAATGTGTTAAGATAGTTAACCTAACCTATAAGTGTCCTACTTTTACCCATCCGCAGCCAATCAGCTGTTACAATAATGTGTTATATATATATATATATAATGTGTTATATATTTATATAATGTGTTAAGATAGTTAACCTATAAGTGTCCTACTTTTACCCATCCACAGCCAATCAGCTGGTACAATTAATGTGTTATATATATATATAATGTGTTATATATTTATATAATGTGTTATATAATGTGTTAAGATAGTTAACCTAACCTATAAGTTTCCTACTTTTACCCATCCACAGCCAATCAGCTGTTACAATAATGTGTTATATATATATATATATAATGTGTTATATATTTATATAATGTGTTAAGATAGTTAACCTAACCTATAAGTGTCCTACTTTTACCCATCCGCAGCCAATCAGCTGTTACAATAATGTGTTAAGATAGTTAACCTATAAGTGTCCTACTTTTATCCATCCACAGCCTATCAGCTGTTACAATAATGTGTTATATAATTATATAATGTGTTAAGATAGTTAACCTAACCTATAAGTTTCCTACCTTTGCCCATCCACAGCCAATCAGCTGGTACAATTAATGTGTTATATATATATATATATATATAATGTGTTATATATTTATATAATGTGTTATATAATGTGTTAAGATAGTTAACCTAACCTATAAGTTTCCTACTTTTACCCATCCACAGCCAATCAGCTGTTACAATAATGTGTTATATATATATAATGTGTTATATATTTATATAATGTGTTAAGATAGTTAACCTAACCTATAAGTGTCCTACTTTTACTCATCCACAGCCAATCAGCTGTTACAATAATGTGTTATATAATGTGTTAAGATAGTTAACCTAACCTATAAGTGTCCTACTTTTACCCATCCACAGCCTATCAGCTGTTACAATAATGTGTTATATAATTATATAATGTGTTAAGATAGTTAACCTAACCTATAAGTTTCCTACTTTTGCCCATCCACAGCCAATCAGCTGGTACAATTAATGTGTTATATATTTTATATAATGTGTTAAGATATAATGTGTTAAGATAGTTAACCTAACCTATAAGTTTCCTACATTTGCCCATCCACAGCCTATCAGCTGGTACAATTAATGTGTTATATATAATGTGTTAAGATAGTTAACCTAACCTATAAGTTTCCTACTTTTGCCCATCCACAGCCAATCAGCTGTTACAATAATGTGTTATATATATATATAATGTGTTATATATTTATATAATGTGTTATATAATGTGTTAAGATAGTTAACCTAACCTATTAGAGTTTCCTACTTTTTCCCACCACGGCCTAGGTACATTTAATGTGTATAATCTGTTAAACGTAGTTTCCTCCGTTGTCTACCAGGGTGTAGCACATGTTTTTATGTATCGTGTTAAAATATTGTTAACCTAGACTTAATTCCTACTTTTGCCTAAACCTATGCTTACCACAGTCCAAACGGGTGTTAGTCTGGCCACTATTTAACCGTACCGAAATTACCAACCGATTTACCAACCAAATCCAACCGATTTACCAACCAAAACCAACCGATTTACCAACCAAAACCAACCGATTTACTGTCTGGAGTTAATATAAAACCACTAACTCCGCTTACAAAACCATTCCGCGACAACATAATGCTTGTTAAAATAACCGACAGTTCGGATTGCGAACAAGGGAAGAGCCTCGTAAAGAAGAATATCTGTGGAGTATTTAACAGTTATCCTCGTGGGAAATTTACGGATTTTGTTTCCGCAAGACATGGCGTAAAAGTAAAATTACCATTCCCTTTGAATGGAAAGAGACCTATGGCGAAACGTGTATGCAATATTATTGGAGCAGATGGGATGCAAGCCATTGCAAAGAAATTTAAAAATCCCATGGCAATCCCCTACAAGGTAGAGTTAGCGGATGTTGAGTTGGCTACTCTACAGGAAAAAATGCCCGAAATACTATTGGAGCTGCAAACCCACGACTTCTACCTTATGGATTTGGACATTACACAAGATTTTGTGGGGATCTTTAACAAGCGAGAGATGTGTGAGCATTTAGTACGTCATTAAAAATAAATAAATAAATGTTTTAAAATAATATTCTTTGTAATTTGTTACCTCCATTCCACCAAAACTCTTTTTAGTAGAGAGATAGATATTTGATGTGACCTTGGAATTGTAGCCGAAAACGACACGACCCCCCAACCCCCATTTTTCCTTTTTAAATATATAACGTCGTAACGTTTGTTAGGAACCGATTTACCAATCCGTAGATAAAATTACCAAGATTTGGTTGGTAAATTGGTTGCAAAAAGTATATTTTGGTTGGTAAATCGGTTGGTATTGGTTAGGTTAGGTTAGGTTAGGTCTGGTTAGGATAGGTTAGGATAGGTTAGGTTAGGTTAGGTCTGGTTAGGATAGGTTAGGATAGGTTAGGTTATGTTAGGTTAGGTTAGGATAGGATAGGTTAGGTTAGGTTATGTTAGGATAGGTTAGGTTAGGTTAGGATAGGTTATGTTAGGTGAGGTTAGGTTAGGTTAGGATAGGTTAGGTTAGGTTAGATTTTTAGGAGAATGGTTGTTAGGTTAAGTTAGGATAGGATAGGTTAGGTCTGGTTAGGTTAGGATAGGTTAGGTTAGGTTAGGTCTGGTTAGGATAGGTTAGGTTATGTTAGGTTAGGTTAGGATAGGATAGGTTAGGTTAGGTTAGGATAGGTTAGGTTAGGATAGGTTATGTTAGGTGAGGTTAGGTTAGGTTAGGATAGGTTAGGTTAGGTTAGGTCTGGTTAGGATAGGTTAGGATAGGTTAGGTTAGGTTAGGATAGATTAGGTTATGTTAGGTTAGGTTAGGATAGGTTAGGTTAGGTTAGATTAGGATAGGTTAGGTTAGGTTAGGATAGGTTATGTTAGGTGAGGTTAGGTTAGATTAGGATAGGTTAGGTTAGGTTAGGTTAGGTTTTTAGGAGAATGGTTGTTAGGTTAGGTTAGGATAGGATAGGTTAGGATAGGTTAGGTTAGGTTAGGTTAGGTTAGGTTAGGATAGGTTATGTTAGGTTAGGTTAGGTTAGGTTAGGATAGGTTAGGTTAAGTTAGGTTAGGTTTTTAGGAGAATGGTTGTTAGGTTAGGTTAGGATAGGATAGGATAGGTTAAGTTAGGTTAGGTTAGGTTAGGATAGGTTATGTTAGGTTAGGTTAGGTTAGGTTAGGATAGGTTAGGTTAGGTTAGGTTAGGTTAGGTTAGGTTAGGATAGGTTATGTTAGGTTAGGTTAGGTTAGGTTAGGATAGGTTAGGTTAGGTTAGGTTAGGTTTTTAGGAGAATGGTTGCCACACGCCTACCAACCTCCGTCCCACCCCTACCATCTCCCGTGCGTGTGGCAACCATTCTCCTAAAAACCTAACCTAACCTAACCTAACCTATCCTAACCTAACCTAACCTAACCTAACATAACCTATCCTAACCTAACCTAACCTAACCTAACCTAACCTATCCTAACCTAACCTAACCTAACCTAACATAACCTATCCTAACCTAACCTAACCTAACTTAACCTATCCTATCCTATCCTAACCTAACCTAACAACCATTCTCCTAAAAACCTAACCTAACTTAACCTAACCTATCCTAACCTAACCTAACCTAACCTAACATAACCTATCCTAACCTAACCTAACCTAACCTAACCTAACCTATCCTAACCTATCCTATCCTAACCTAACCTAACAACCATTCTCCTAAAAACCTAACCTAACCTAACCTAACCTATCCTAATCTAACCTAACCTCACCTAACATAACCTATCCTAACCTAACCTAACCTATCCTAATCTAACCTAACCTAACCTATCCTAACCTAACCTAACATAACCTAATCTATCCTAACCTAACCTAACCTATCCTAACCTATCCTAACCAGACCTAACCTAACCTAACCTATCCTAACCTAACCTAACCTCACCTAACATAACCTATCCTAACCTAACCTATCCTAACCTAACCTAACCTATCCTATCCTAACCTAACCTAACATAACCTAACCTATCCTAACCAGACCTAACCTAACCTAACCTATCCTAACCTAACCAGACCTAACCTATCCTATCCTAACTTAACCTAACAACCATTCTCCTAAAAATCTAACCTAACCTAACCTATCCTAACCTAACCTAACCTCACCTAACATAACCTATCCTAACCTAACCTAACCTATCCTAACATAACCTAACCTAACCTATCCTATCCTAACCTAACCTAACATAACCTAACCTATCCTAACCTATCCTAACCAGACCTAACCTAACCTAACCTATCCTAACCTATCCTAACCAGACCTAACCTAACCTAACCTAACCAATACCAACCGATTTACCAACCAAAATATACTTTTTGCAACCAATTTACCAACCAAATCTTGGTAATTTTATCTACGGATTGGTAAATCGGTTCCTAACAAACGTTACGACGTTATATATTTAAAAAGGAAAAATGGGGGTTGGGGGGTCGTGTCGTTTTCGGCTACAATTCCAAGGTCACATCAAATATCTATCTCTCTACTAAAAAGAGTTTTGGTGGAATGGAGGTAACAAATTACAAAGAATATTATTTTAAAACATTTATTTATTTATTTTTAATGACGTACTAAATGCTCACACATCTCTCGCTTGTTAAAGATCCCCACAAAATCTTGTGTAATGTCCAAATCCATAAGGTAGAAGTCGTGGGTTTGCAGCTCCAATAGTATTTCGGGCATTTTTTCCTGTAGAGTAGCCAACTCAACATCCGCTAACTCTACCTTGTAGGGGATTGCCATGGGATTTTTAAATTTCTTTGCAATGGCTTGCATCCCATCTGCTCCAATAATATTGCATACACGTTTCGCCATAGGTCTCTTTCCATTCAAAGGGAATGGTAATTTTACTTTTACGCCATGTCTTGCGGAAACAAAATCCGTAAATTTCCCACGAGGATAACTGTTAAATACTCCACAGATATTCTTCTTTACGAGGCTCTTCCCTTGTTCGCAATCCGAACTGTCGGTTATTTTAACAAGCATTATGTTGTCGCGGAATGGTTTTGTAAGCGGAGTTAGTGGTTTTATATTAACTCCAGACAGTAAATCGGTTGGTTTTGGTTGGTAAATCGGTTGGTTTTGGTTGGTAAATCGGTTGGATTTGGTTGGTAAATCGGTTGGTAATTTCGGTACGGTTAAATAGTGGCCAGACTAACACCCGTTTGGACTGTGGTAAGCATAGGTTTAGGCAAAAGTAGGAATTAAGTCTAGGTTAACAATATTTTAACACGATACATAAAAACATGTGCTACACCCTGGTAGACAACGGAGGAAACTACGTTTAACAGATTATACACATTAAATGTACCTAGGCCGTGGTGGGAAAAAGTAGGAAACTCTAATAGGTTAGGTTAACTATCTTAACACATTATATAACACATTATATAAATATATAACACATTATATATATATATATAACACATTATTGTAACAGCTGATTGGCTGTGGATGGGCAAAAGTAGGAAACTTATAGGTTAGGTTAACTATCTTAACACATTATATATAACACATTAATTGTACCAGCTGATAGGCTGTGGATGGGCAAATGTAGGAAACTTATAGGTTAGGTTAACTATCTTAACACATTATATCTTAACACATTATATAAAATATATAACACATTAATTGTACCAGCTGATTGGCTGTGGATGGGCAAAAGTAGGAAACTTATAGGTTAGGTTAACTATCTTAACACATTATATAATTATATAACACATTATTGTAACAGCTGATAGGCTGTGGATGGGTAAAAGTAGGACACTTATAGGTTAGGTTAACTATCTTAACACATTATATAACACATTATTGTAACAGCTGATTGGCTGTGGATGAGTAAAAGTAGGACACTTATAGGTTAGGTTAACTATCTTAACACATTATATAAATATATAACACATTATATATATATAACACATTATTGTAACAGCTGATTGGCTGTGGATGGGTAAAAGTAGGAAACTTATAGGTTAGGTTAACTATCTTAACACATTATATAACACATTATATAAATATATAACACATTATATATATATATATATATAACACATTAATTGTACCAGCTGATTGGCTGTGGATGGGCAAAGGTAGGAAACTTATAGGTTAGGTTAACTATCTTAACACATTATATAATTATATAACACATTATTGTAACAGCTGATAGGCTGTGGATGGATAAAAGTAGGACACTTATAGGTTAACTATCTTAACACATTATTGTAACAGCTGATTGGCTGCGGATGGGTAAAAGTAGGACACTTATAGGTTAGGTTAACTATCTTAACACATTATATAAATATATAACACATTATATATATATATATATAACACATTATTGTAACAGCTGATTGGCTGTGGATGGGTAAAAGTAGGAAACTTATAGGTTAGGTTAACTATCTTAACACATTATATAACACATTATATAAATATATAACACATTATATATATATATATATAACACATTAATTGTACCAGCTGATTGGCTGTGGATGGGTAAAAGTAGGACACTTATAGGTTAACTATCTTAACACATTATATAAATATATAACACATTATATATATATATATAACACATTATTGTAACAGCTGATTGGCTGCGGATGGGTAAAAGTAGGACACTTATAGGTTAGGTTAACTATCTTAACACATTATATAAATATATAACACATTATATATATATATATAACACATTAATTGTACCAGCTGATTGGCTGTGGATGCTCAAAGGTAGGAAACTTTAGGTTAACTATCTTAACACATTATATAATTATATAACACATTATTGTAACAGCTGATTGGCTGTGGATGGGTAAAAGTAGGACACTTATAGGTTAGGTTAATAGGCAAAAGTAGGAATTAAGTCTAGGTTAACAATATTTTAACACGATACATAAACACATGTGCTACACCCTGGTAGGCAACGGAGGAAACTACGTTTAACACATTATACACATTAAATGTACCTAGGCCGTGGTGGGCAAAAGTAGGAAACTATAATAGGTTAGGTTAACTATCTTAACACATTATATAACACATTAGGTTAACTATCTTAACACATTATATAACTATATAACACATTATATAAATATATAACACATTACATATATATAACACATTATTGTACCAGCTGTTACAAGTAGGCTGTGGTGAACATAGGCAAAAGTGGGAAACTTATAGGTTAGGTTAACTATCTTAACACATTATATACATATATAACACATTATATAAATATATAACACATTAATTGTACCAGCTGATTCAAGTAGGCTGTGGTGAACATAGGCAAAAGTAGGAAACTTATAGGTTAGGTTAACTATCTCAACACATTATATAACACATTATATAAATACACATTGATTGTACCAACTGTTACAAGTAGGCTGTGGTGAACATAGGTAAAAACTTTTCATACATAGGTTGGATTAACTATCTTAACACATTATATACATATATAACACATTATATAAATATATAACACATTATTGTACCAGCTGTTACAAGTAGGCTGTGGTGAACATAGAAAATAGTAGGAAACTTATAGGTTAGATTAACTATCTTAACACATTATATACATATATAACACATTATATAAATATATAACACATTACATATATATATATATATATAACACATTATTGAACCAGCTGTTACAAGTAGGCTGTGGTGAACATAGGCAAAAGTGGGAAACTTATAGGTTAGGTTAACTATCTTAACACATTATATACATATTTAACACATTATATAAATATATAACACATTAATTGTACCAGCTGATTCAAGTAGGCTGTGGTGAACATAGGCAAAAGTAGGACACTTATAGGTTAGGTTAACTATCTTAACACATTATATAAATATATAACACATTATATACATATAACACATTATTGTAACAGCTGATAGGCTGTGGTAGGCAAAAGTAGGAAGCTTATAGGTTAGGTTACCACAAGCACATTACAATTTGGACACTACTATTTGTTGTCAGAGTAACCTAGAGGTACGACTCAGAACCCATACCGTAAGACGTACGCGAGTTTTTCGCGGTCGCGAAAAACTCGGTAAGTCTTACGGTAAGGGGTTCGTGTCCGAACTTCTACGAAATGTTCTGGCGTTCGGTTACAACATGGCGGCACTGCGTTAATTATCCGACTTGTAATACTATGGGGTTAGGTTAACTATCTTAACACATTATATAAATATATAACACATTATTGTAACAGCTGATTGGCTGTGGATGGGCAAAAGCGGGAAACTTTAGGTTAACTATCTTAACACATTATATAATTATATAACACATTATTGTAACAGCTGATAGGCTGTGGATGGGCAACTGTAGGACACTTATAGGTTAGGTTAACTATCTTAACACATTATATATATATATAACACATTATTGCGGTTACAACATGGCGGCTTATATACTGCGTTAAATATCCGACTTGTAATACTATGCACGATAGCTCAGTCGGTAGCGTGTCCGCCTTCAAATCCAAACTTCATAGGTTCGAATCCCGCTGGTATTAAAAAAGTTAAGTGTATGACGTCATGTGTGTATGACGTCATGTGTGTGTCTCGACAACAATAGGTCACAGGTGGGGGGGACCAATGGGGGAAGGGAAGGGGCCTAAAAGGGAGGGGCAAGGGGAAGGGTGGGAGGAGGTGGGGGGACCAATGGAGGAAGGGGCCTAAAGGGGAGGGGCAAGGGGGAGGGGCCTACAGGGAAGGGGCAAAGGGGGAGGGGTGGGGGGACCAATGGGGGAAGGGGCCTAAAGGGGAGGGGCAAAGGGGGAGGGGCAAAGGGGGAGGGGGGAGGGGAGGGGCCAAGGGGGAGGGGGAGGGGGAGGGGCAAAGGGGGAGGGGCAAAGGGGGAGGGGCAAAGGGGAGGGGCAAAGGGGAGGGGCAAAGGGGGAGGGGCCAAGGCGGAGGGGAGGGGAGGGGCAAAGGGGGAGGGGCCACGGGGGGAGGGGGGAGGGGTGGGGGTACCCCCACCATTTTTGTCCTCAACCGACGGGCACTCTACTCTCATAAACTTGTTTCCTTCCAATTGATGAATGAAATATACATCCAGGACTTATTTTTTGTTTACATTCTGTATATAGGAACGAGACAATTTGTACAATATTTATCAATTAATATTCAATACTTTAAAATTGTCTAACTGACGTTTATCTCCGTGTAAACAAACGACGTATTTTTCGACGAGAAATTACTTTTATCGCCCTATTAAAAGAAACGATGCTGTAAATTCTAAACTGGATTTATTTTGTCAACATTAAGCGACGCACATAAAACTACTCCAAGAGGGTTTTGACGCCAGTTAGACGTAAAGTTTGTTTGTTGAAATTTGAAAAATCTTTCGGTCATCATCGCCTTATAAAAAAAAGAAGAAAACTCTAATAACGCCAGGGTCGGAAGAGAACAAGAATTGGTCAAGGAACCTGACTGGAAAGATGAAAGAGAAGGTTCGATTTCATTCAAATTGTAGTAAAATGTGAAAATGAATATTCCAAACCATTGTGCAAAATTTGCGAATAATATAAAATTACAGTATTAGTGTCAAAGAAAAATAAAGAAAAGTATTTTGTCTACAGTTGTTGACAAAGTGGCATTTTGTTCATTTAAATTAGTTTGCAAAACAGCTGATTTCTCAACAGTTTCACTTTGCCTACTACTTTGCCCACTACTTTGCACACTACTTTGCTCACTCCGAATGGCAACCGAACAAACGAAATTTAGGTTAAGTTTATTTGAATTGATTTATAATATGCAGAAAATGTCCCGTATGTATGTTAGATTAATTCTTACATGTAAAATAATATAAATAAACAACAAAACAACGTTTTAAAGTTGAAAAAGGAAGTAATTATTCATAAAGATGATTGACAGTGTATGTACACGGAGAGTATTTTTCGTTTACCGAGTTTTG